>CM067476.1:37696044-37724797 GCA_034552555.1 Semaprochilodus insignis
GTCCAGAAGGCCTGGTGTCACTCCACCTCCACCCCTACTCCAAAATCTACAGGAACTGTGTGAGAATATTCAAGCTGCACGGGATGGATTATCACAGGACACCATGAGGATCCTCTACAACTCCATGCCGAGAGGTCTGGTATGTTGCGTTAGCAAACACGGCGGCCCGACGCCATACTGAGAGACACTACTTCTGTATGTGTAGCTCAATAAATATTGATCATATCAGTCTAAATGTATCATCATTTATTGTTCCTGGTGACCTTTATCTTCCTTCCCAACAGCACTGCAATCCCACACCTCCTTCTGGGTGCAGCTATTCTTTTAATGATGAGTGTATGTAATAATAGGTGTTTATTACTGGTTATTATGTAGCACTAATTATAGTATGTATACAGAGTATGCTGATTGTTATAATCATCACTGCTGTTGATATTATTGCTGTTCTCAATATTTATTTGTTTGCATACGTTCCACTACCATATTATTATTATTATTACTATTAATCATAAATGCCCCCCATGCTTATATGTTCAACTTGGCTTTGAAGAAAGTCAAACTGTACCGTCTTAAAACTCGCTGTGTAACTAAAAACTGTAACTGAAAGAATTCAGAGTGCTTTAACCGCTGGGTAGTCCAGTTTCCTCCTTCCTGCTAATGATTTACTGCAGGTGCGCTTTCCAGGTTGGACTGAGCTCATAACGACATCTTTGTCCTCTCAGTTCCTTAGACATTATTGACATCCTTAAAACCTCATGTCATTACTGAGTATATAATAACAATGAGAGCAGCGAGTCAACACTGCATGCGCGTACAGTGACTTGCGTCACACTGCTATCAAAGATACACATCTGAAAACTAACAACAAGAGACATCCAGAACACCTGCTGTAGATCACTGTATCACCTTACAGCTTTCCAGTAAGATGGAGACGATAAGGTTCATGCTTTCTAAAAGCGAAGACGGCTGTTGCTGTTAAATGCAACATATTTACTATAGCAGTAACTAATGCAGTGTTTCTCAACCCTGGTCCCGGAGGCACCCTGCAATGCACAGCTCATTAACTAGCCCTTTCAGAGTTGCAGGGGGTGTGTTAAAGCAGCCCACTTAAACATGCAGGGCAGGGGGCCTCCAGCATCAGGGTTGGGAAACACTGAACTAATGCCAACATGTGAATTACCACCTGATATAGTCACAGAGTCGGATATGTCTGATTTTGTTTTGTCCTGAGGGGCCAGACAGCGATGTTTGGGTGGGTCAAGGGCCAAAAAACACACAAAACAACGGTATTCCAGGTGGTCGCTAGGTGGTTTTAAAGAAGGTAGGTAGGTTTTGAGTACACACTTCCTACAGAGTTTGTGGTAGGGGCAGAGGTGGAGTAACACCAGGCCTTGGCGCTCATGTTGGTGCTGGCCACGGTGCACGGATTCTCAAGACCTGCTGCCATTCTGAGTCACTCCATGACAGTCTGGCACGACACCGTTGCAGTCTTTGGTGACGTCGATGTGGTGTTAAGGACAGTCGTCGTAACGGTCTGCGTGCATGTAGTCCTGCGTTTTGCAGCTGTCTGCCAATGGTGCTGGCACTAACAAGATGACTCATGGAGGGCATCACTGCTCGCTGATTGTCCACAGTGGTGGTTGTTGGGTCACTCTGCGCATGTCGTACAAACCCGTCAGTTCTCTCCCTTCGTGTAGGTCTCCCAGATCCTTCATGCTGCTGGTGTGTGCCGCCTTCCTTCTACTGCTGCCAACAGTGTGCTACGGTAATATCTGCAAGACCAGAGTCCTGCGACGCGAGCCCTCTCCAACTCTTCCAACTGCTCGAATTGCTTTTGAACTCTTCTCTGATGCATACTTGCAAAGGATGCCAACAACACAACAGCACGAGTCAGAATGGAAGGCACACACACACAACAGGACGACCTTATATAGTGGCTTTGTATTTTTGCCATTAGAAACTAATGAGTTACTACTAAACTAGCACTGCTGTGGATACAGAGGAACCCACTGCTGAGCTGAGCTTACACAAGCAACTGTACTTGGTGTTCCATCTTGCAGAGATGAAGAGGAAACGATAAGTGTTATTTGGGAAGTATCTGCCCGGAGTCTCTGGCAAAACATCAGAGGAGCTAAACAGACACTAGATTACGCATACCAAGTTTGGGAGCAGGGAAGCAAACCATGAACAGTCACTGACTACCGTCTTATGTCACAGTTAATCACTGAATTCGGCACGGAATGCCAGAAGGCTACAATCCCAAAAGCTCAGACTGACTAACAGACAATGGCACATAAACAAGTGGACACGTGTGACCCACATGGGGATCTCCAGATGACTCACTCTTGTAGTCCAAAGTTACACTAAATGCCCTAATATTTGCAGACGGCAGTGTATCTTCTGAAATGAAAGGTCCTGCTGCAGTAACAGGATGCAGGATGTTGGAACACTGCTGTAAGGATTTGTTTGCATTCAGCATTCACAACAGCATTAGTGTGGTCAGACACTGATGTTGGTGTCAGCAACATGTTGGAGTAGCTGAATTCACTCGGCCTGGACACGCTCAGACCGATAGTGTATTTGGAATCATCAAAAGGCTTTTCAGGATCGTTGGAGATTCAGGACCACCAAGACCCACAAACCCAGACATGCGCACGGGATTAGGTTAAACTGAACCTAGCAAACATAGCAACCACACAGCAACATCCTAGCGACCACCTGCAAACACCATAGCAACCTCCTAATGGCACCCTAGCATCTACACAAGACACCACAGCAACACTTTAGGGAGCACCTTGGAAAACACACCTGAAACACTACTGCAACAACCAAGCAACCACCTAACAACTGCTTAGCATACACCTAAGATGCCACATCAACTGGTTAGAAACACCCTGGCAACCACTAAAGATGATATAGCAAATACCTAGCAACAACCTGGCAACCACTTGGAATACCATATCAGCAGCTTAGCAACACTACCGCTCATCTATTATGCTACAGCAACCGCCTAGTAACACCCTAGCAACCAACTAGAATATCAACTGCTTAGAAACACTCTAGCAACCACCTAAAATGCTATAGCAACCATCTAGCAACAACCTAGCAACCACCTGGAATATCATATCAACTGAAGAGCAACACCCTAGCAACCACACAGAATATATCACATCACCTGCCTGCCAACACCTCAGCAACCATCTGGAATATCATATCAATTGCTCAGCAACATTCTAGCAACCACCTGGAATACCATAACAGCTGCTTAACAACACTCTACCAATCACATATGATGCTACAGCAACTGTCCATCAACACATTAGAAGCCAACTGGAATATTATACCATCTGCCTAGCAACACCCTAGCAACCACCTGGAATACCATACCAACTGCTTAGCAACACCATGGCAACCACCTGGAATACCACATCAACCGCCTAGAAACACTCTAGCATGCATGTAAAACACCACATGAACCACCTAGTAACTGCATGAGGTACCACCGTTACCCCAACAACTCAACAACCAGTTGAGGGATACCATAGCAACTGCTTAGCAACAACCTGGCAACCACCAAAAAAAAAAAAAAACCTTAGAAACCAACCAGCAACACCCTCACAACTACCTGGAACACCACGGCAACTTCTATTTAAACAAGTAAACAGCAAAAACAGTTTAAAACAACTGTATTAACAACCTAAACGCTGAATTACGAACAGCTGCTACACCTGCTTTCACCCTTCAGCACCAACAGCCGGATTATCCAACTTCCTCCAGGAGGTTCTGGTTCCTGGCTCAACGTAATGTTCCAGCTAAGACATCAAAACAAACACAGATGTAACCGGATCCCCAAACACACAGAAGGACTGTAGTGTAAAGCTGAGCTCTGATGCTCGGGATTGGTGCCACATTCAGTCATTAATATTTACCCTGATGTGGAAGCTGAACAGTGAATCATGTAACTGAACGTCAGTGCGGTCGGTGGCTCATGAGGTCCATTCTTCCAAGATTTCACCCCCCGCCACATAGACCCAACACCAAGCTCCACAGAGGGAAACACTATCTGATAATATGCTGGTTTGAATGAACTCCGTGTGACACAGATTCGCTCTCACACACACATAAGGGTTAAAGATCAGGTCTGCTTAGAGAGCGAGCGCTATGTGGTTAAGGAGACAGTGTGGCAGAAGGCCAGCGGCGCTGGGTAATCTAACACTGTGGAAGTGACTCAGTACACAAACGCAGCTCTCAGATTGAAATACACTGAGTCACTCCCTCTTAAACACTCACCCAGACCTTTACTTTCTCTGCTTCAGAGGAAGCTGTTAAGAGCATTAGTCCTTCATCTCACGGCCTCCTCCCCAAATGGTGAGCAAAAACAAAAACAGCATCTAGAGGTAAACAAACAAAAGGGAGAACGAGAGTGAAGAAAGAGGAGGAGGAGGAGGAGGAGGAGGAGAAAGGGGGAGTGAGAGAAAAACAGATAACACCAAGATGTTTTTACTCAGGCATGACTCAAACACCAGCTTATATCATTTAACCCATCACTGAGTCATTTACAGTAAGTCGTGAGACGCAAATATGTAACTAATTTAACCCATTTAATCCCAGCTATGTGAGTACATGAATATCACTCCTCAGACATCGCTGCAACATGACCTGTATAATAATAATAATAATAATAATAATAATAATAATAATCATCATCATCATCATCATCATCATCATCATCATCATCATCATCATCATCATCATAATAATAATNATCCCAGCTATGTGAGTACATGAATATCACTCCTCAGACATCGCTGCAACATGACCTGTATAATAATAATAATAATAATAATAATAATAATAATAATAATAATAATAATAATAATAATAATAATCATCATCATCATCATCATAATAACGTTTCATTTATGCTTTGCCTCTCTCAAATGTTTTATACATACAAACAACAGAAAACAAAACATACACAATCATGTTAAGTCCAGACAAACTCCACCATTGCTGTGTGAAGTCCCCAGAACACAGTTCAACCACACCCCACTGTCATTGTTGTGCGAGGTTCCCAACTTGTGGCCCAGTCCAACTTCGCCATTGCTCTGTGTAGTCCCTATCTTGTGGCCCGGTCCAACTTTGCCATTGTTGTGTGTAGTCCCCATATTGTGATCCAGTCCAACTCCGTCATTGCTGTGTGAAGTCCCCAGAACACAGTTCAACCACACCCCAGTGTCATTGTTGTGCGAGGTTCCCAACTTGTGGCCCAATCAAACTCTGCCATTGTTGTGTGAAGTCCTCATATTGTGGCCCAGTCCAACTTTGCCATTGTTGTGCGTAGTCCCCATCTTGTGGCCCAGTCCAACTCCGCCATTGTTGTGTGAAGTCCTCATATTGTGGCCCAGTCCAACTTTGCCATTGTTGTGTGTAGTCCCCAGCTCAAGGGCCTGTCAAATTCAGCCATCATAGTGCAAAGTCTTCAGCTTGCAGTCCAATAAAACTCTGCTGCTATTGTGTGAAGCCTCCAGCTAGTGGCCCAGTCAAACTAACGACATGGCGACTAACGACAAGTCCACAGATTGTGGCCCAGCCAAACTGTGCCACCAATGCAGCTGGCTCTCGAAACTTCCAACTACCTTCCAAACAGGGAAAGTTCAGTATAAAAACAAACAATCATAAACACCACATTAATGTTTCACAAAACTAAAACTGTAAAACTGAACACAGATTTTATTCATGGTCACTCATGTGAGTGGTGGCAATCAAAAACTGCATCAATTAAACAAGAGATTAAACAAAAAATTGGCTTGAAAAAGGGATGGATTAACTGAAAACTGAGACGATTCTTATTAATTCAGTCACCATTCAGAAAAAAAATATTAATATTATTATATTGATTTCTACTTTATATGGGTTGATGATAGGCCAGAAACAGACAGCAGCTTCTAAATATCTGTTGTTATTCCTGGTGACATTATTCCTGCATGATTAGATGGTTAAGATATAAACAGAGTCATTCAGAGAGTTTGGTGTGAAATGCTCTGTCCCAGAGAAACTTGCAGTCAGAAAAATTCACAGTGGCGGTGACAACAACCAGATTTCCACCTCTAGAAGCTCCCTCAAAGACACAGTTATTACATGAAACAGTTACGCAATGATGGCTATTCATTCTTTTGCAACATTCTTTTATATTATGCGGGGACAAAATAATGCAGGTCCAGATTTTCCACTATTTTACCAACAACATTCCATATAAACACTCGGAAGACACGTGTAGGTCCCACCACAGAGCAGGTATTATGTGGGTGGTGGATCATTCTTAGCACGTGGTGCTGGTGTGTACCATGTAAACGACCATATCTACCACCCAGCAACTAATCTAAAGGTTCCTTAGCTACCCTGACATCATAGCGACCACCTGGAATACCATATCAACGGTTCAGCAACACTCCAGCAACCACTTAAGATGATATAACAACTGCCTAGCGGATCAGACAGAGCAGTCCTGCTGGATACCTCAGTGTCACAACAGCGTCCTGTGGGCACCGATGATGGACTAGAGGACGACCAACGCAACCTCGGCAGCAGCTGATCAGCTATCGTCTCTGACTTTACCTCTTTACGTCTACTCTGAAGACACGTGTAGCTTCACCGGTGGGTTTGGACAGTAACTAAAATGCCTATATCTGTGCTGTAGACATGGAGATCCCTGGTTCCCATCACCACCACCACTGTAATTAAGTCTGACTCAGTTAGGAAACATCAGAAAACATGTACATAAATATTTTGGTTCTCCTCACTCAGATCCCCAGAGTCACTCCCACCAAAAGAACACAGTGCACTTTCTCTTCAGTGGAGGTCTTCGACAGAGGTAAAGAGTGACCTCTAGTGCTGGGCAGAGGACTGTGTGGTGAGTCAGGGCAACGCAATAGCCATGCAATACTGAATGGCATTCAGGTCAGATGAGATCACCGGTTTAATGTGCCTGGCAAAGTCACACCGCGGACATAAACTGCTTCGTCACGGTGATGTGGACTCTGCTCATCGGGTCCGAACAGAGTGCGTGATCAAGATGAGTCACAGCCTTCAACAAACAAGAGCACAAACAGGATCCGATTCTCTAATCTCATCTCACATGTCATGCAGAGTGTCATTTAGATAACCTGATAATGTACCGATCTGACACTGACTGTCAATACAGGCTCCGAAACATGTTACAGTGAACCTCAGGCCTGTAGGACTGTAACAGTATATCACAATGTATTATTCATACCAGCCTCTCAGATCAGTTAGGGATGCGCCGCTAGGACTTCTTCTCTCCCACTATCTCATATAACTACAGCGACAACTCATTTAAGAAATGGTGATGATTGATGTTGATAATGTATTAATTAAAATGAGGCACAATGGAGAAGTACATCGATCAGCCATAGCATTAAAACCAGCTCCTTGTATCTGCACTCACGGTCCACTGTATCAGCTCCACTGACCATACAGGAGCACTCTGTAGTTCTACAGTTACAGACCGCAGTCCATCTGATTCTCTGTATACTTTATTACCCTGCTCTTCAATGGTCAGGACCCCCACAGGACCACCACAGAGTAGGTATTATGTGGGTGGTGGGTCATTCTCAGCACTCTCAGCGACACTGACGTAGTGGTGGTGTGAGTGGATCAGACACCTCAGTGTCAGTGCTGGTCTGAGAATCGTCCACCAACCAAAACTATCCAGCCAACAGCATCCTGTGACCACTGATGAAGGACTAGAGGATGACCAACACTGCACTGTGCAGCAGCAGATGAGCTATCGTCTCTGACTGTACATCTACAAGGTGGAGCAGCAAGGTAGGAGTGTCTAATAGAGTGGACAGTGAGTGGACACAGTGTTTAAACACTCCAGCAGCACTGCTGTGTCTGATCCACTCACACCAGCACAACACACACTAACACACCACCACCACGTCAGTGTCACTGCAGTGCTGAGAATGATCCACCCCCCACACAATACTCTGTGCTGGTCCTGACTACAGACTGTAAGTGCACCTATATGGTCAGTGGAGCTGGTACAATGAACAATGAGTGCAGATAAAAGAATACTGATTGGTGTATTTCATAATTCAACCACACTATCAAATTTATTTTACTGCCACAGCCTACAAGTCAAAACGATGAGGTCTAAATGATGACTGAAATTCTTAACTATCTCCTTTTTTAGTCACCACAAATTCTGGCTTTTTTAATTGCTTGGGCTACATTAAATTAATACGATTCTGGAATTGTTTGCTTGCAAACACCTTTTATTCCAAAGTTCTTTCACATTTTATGAAGAGGAGCTTTTATTTTGACACCGAAACATTCGAGCTAAACGTATCGCGTTTGATGTTTTGTTTCATATCCTAACAGGTTCGTCTGTAACGTGATTTATTATTATCCGTACGCAAAAAAAAAATTAACAAAAGTGTGACATTACTGGGAGAACGTTTTTAGAGTCTAAGAAATGCTATAGATAGTGGATCATTCACAGTTGACCGATACCTGAACAATTTAATAATGTCAGCACTGGTGCTCATACCAAACGTCAGCATCACCAATCCGATAAGGTCAATACATTCAGGTATCTAACAACACATTCTACAGACTGGATGAATTAAACCACTCAAGATTAATACTGATTATATTAATAAGGAATAATTAAAAAAACTGATATTAGCTTGAGGCGAATACAATATAAATTGAAATAAACCAAAAACAGAAGCATGAACATTAATAAGTACATCTGCAGGGATTTCTTAATTCTTAAGTACCGAAAAGGTACTCAGTCGAGACACTGCTGCCTTTTATTAATCTCTCAAAAATTTGGAAAAAATATGGTGGCAGATATAAATCATTGCAGATATAGATCATAAGGTTTTTTAATGTATTAATCCCTAATATATCTTTTTTTTTTGTTTTCTGTTATTATTTATTAATATGTTATGTATCCTATCTAATTAACACCTTTTTAATTAATAATTAATTCCTAATTATTGTGGCCAAAATATGTGAAAGTTTGAAACTGTCAGCTAAAAGAACCTTTTACTGCCAAGTTTAGAAAACCTGAATTACGTTATTGCGCAGAAAGTCACAAATACAGTTTTAACATACATGAATAAAAGGTCTCCAATGTTGGAACGTCTGTAAAGCAGCTCCTAAGAGCTGTAAGAAAAGTGACACAAATAACGACTCGAGTGACCCTGTTTTTCAACATTGGTATATTTTCCAAACCCACATTTCAGTTTTAAGGCTTCAGCATCGACTACACAGACAAATGAGACAGTCAGCGTCGCACAGAAAGGAAGATATCTAGAACATCGAGAGGTCAACTCTCTCTCTATTACACACCAAAAAGAACCGAAAGCTTTCGCACTGCAAGCACTGTGGCAAAGTGTTGTCGAAGTGTCCAATGTTGGGCCTCAAAGTCAACTTCAAGTTTCTCTTCTAGTAGAGCTGGGCGATATATCGTCTATATCAGAACATTGTGATACTGCTTTTCAGTTTCAGTGATACTGTATTTTGAATAGGATAATAGGCCGTGAACATGAGACAATTAACATATAACAGTTCCTGCTGCTGAGCGGCTTGTTTCGGCACAGTTAACGGTGATGTACACAGTTTTACTGAGTGCTTCTAAACAAACGATTCATAAAAACAATAATTATAATAAAGTTTTTCTTCTATAAATGTGCTTTTTGTCTGGGTAACATTTACAATAATGTGTAGGAGCCCATGTAACTGGTGTCATTTCAGAAGAAACGGATTAAAACTGTCCAATCAGAACAAACTAACAGCTTGGCATCTGACATCATTCCCATATAAGGAACTCCAGGCTTAAGCTGTCTACCTGTACGGGGAAAAATCTGTATTCCAAAGTTGACGTTTAGCTGTACGCACATTTTTCCTATGAATGTCACCGCCTAAATACAACTGTTGCTAAGACTAACCTCACCAAAATAAACCAAGCAAAGCAACAAACTTTGTCCAGTGTGGTAATTTACAGGCCTAGGTAATCTTAGGCTGCATTGTGAGTTGCTGACTTCCAAGTAGCATCATTAACCATATTTTTCCCCCAAAATGGCTAAGAATTTTCTGCACTATGAAGTCATTAATGAGGTGCGTGTGTGTATACATATGTATCATTATTTATATATATATATATATATATATATATATATATACACACACATACACATACATACACACACACACACACACACACACACACACACACACACACACACACACACACACACACACACCCACACCCACACACCCACACACCCACACACCCACACACCCACCCATTAATGACTTCATAGTGCAGAAAATTCTTTGCCATTTTGGGGTGAAAAAAAATATGGTTATTTTCCCAAACAGATAAACGGCTATTACTTATAGTTCCTAATATGGGCATGAATGAACAGACAACTATAAACGTCTACAGAGTCGCAGCACTCAGAAAGCAATGGTTTACTAACTGTATTCATTTTAACCTAAACATGGTTATGCAGATATCGTGATGCATTTTAGAAAATATCATATTTGGTTTCATCAGTATTACCCAGCACTACATCCAGAGCGGTACAACACTGTATGGCTGGAAGTGAATCGTGATTTACGTTAGCTGATGATTTTACCCCTGTGCTGAACTGCTGCACATTCCAGAACTATGAGAACTCCCTTCAGGAGAAAGTTTTCATCTCACATTCCTTCCATTCCTTTCATTTTGCCGGTCACACCCTCAAAGGAACTTACTCAGCCTCCAACAGTCTCATCATTCAGCTCAATCTGAGAAAAAGATAAGGGACGATTAAAAAGGAAGAGCATCAGACTCATAAAACTCATTTTTTAAGGCCTCTGGAATTTCACATGGAGCACTTCAGGTTTTGGACCGTGTTTCTCTACAGATCAGAACTGGGATTAGGGGAGCTGGGCCAACATCTGATTGTATGCTGCCGGAAAACTAGAGCAGCTGGCACTAACTGATTTTGATGATTTACAGTTGTATCCGAATCTGTGAAATCATAAAATACGAGGCAATAATTATACTCTTTTTTTTGGTTGCGTTATCGTCAAGATCAATATTTGTAATCTGCCAACAATAGGGGGAAACCTTAGACAGCTGTTCCGCCGTGGAACCCAATATCAGTTCCCCCTGGTTAACGATAACACAGGCTGAACATAATGGTTTAAAATAACAAAAACATCAACGTCAAATGTATCCAAACCTCACCTTTAGCACCAGAACAACAAATTGCACTTAGAAAGCATGGAAACTGCACTTAAAACTTTTGACTGTATGAGTTTAAGAAGCACAACCGTTGAAAACTGGCAAGGATTCAATAAAATGCACTGTCTAATTAAAACTACATATTGAGTTCTCATATTGATCGGGCCCTAAGCAAACCGGTGACCTGCCTGCGCTCACTGGGGTGTTTAACGGGGGGCTGAAAATACTCTTAGAAATTAATGAATCTCCAGCATCTCAGACAAATTAGCACAGCTTCTACTGGACTGGATGCCATAACACTCCTCTAACCATCACAGTGAATGTTTAAATGCTGCGTTTAGGTTGAAAAACCATCTGTGATCGAGTGCCACACGTCTTCCACAAGACCAAAGAATATCAGGGACCACTCAGTCCCACATTTAACAAGCAGCATGAACTAATTCTGTCTGTTTTTGAACACAACGAATAGCACGCTTGCTTTTACTCAATGTTAGCTTGTATAGTTAAATAAATATTAGCTTTCCTTTCTGTATGCACATGGCATACATGGCAGCTTGGTAATTACTAATCATCTGTCTTCCGCAGTCATATTTATCTACGTCAATCAAATTCATTCCCCCGCCCCTAAGAAATATGTCCTGCATCACAATGACCACAGAATTTTTTTTGATGCACCGCATCCCCTGAAGCGGCAGATCCATCATGCAGTCCACAGTATCACGTATCGGACAAAACCAGCGCAACCAATTGGAAATGAATGGGATCCAGAGCAATGTAAATGCAGTCCAACACAGCAGCTGTGAGCTAATCCTGCAGCAGAGGCTTGACGAAAGAGCCATCACACGTGAGCACGTTCAGGGGGGCGTACGAGGCAGAGTGAAAGGGGGCAAGAGAGAAAAGGGGGCTGTAATTCTACCTATACAGCGACAGGTGTGAGTGTGGTTTCAGGTATGTGATGAATCAGAAGAGAGCTTGGAGCGGCGGAAGAGGATTTGAAAAGGGCTGAATTACTTTGAGTTCCTCTCAACCAGCTTTTAAAGTAATGAGTCATTTCACTAACCGAAAAAAGAAAAGAAAAGAAAAGCCACAAGAGCCAATCAGAGCATGTGGATGGAGGGGACATCTAACGTTCCAGAAGCACTTGGAGATTACGGATCACTTTCAAAGCCGTTGTCTCATGTCTACCTCCAAAACGTGATCATTAGAATAAACCGACTGTGTTGTTTGTTTGTAAGGTCCAGCATCTGTAGGCTGCCGCAAAAAGTGGAATCAGAATTGTCATTTGAAGGCCTTATAGAGCTGCGATATTCAGTACTTAGCATTTCAGCTTCTTCGGCTGTGTTATTAAACCTCTACTGCTTCCGCGACTATTAGTCTGCATTACCAGACTGCATTAAAGAAGAACCAAATGTTTTCCCATAATACAGTGGTGGAGGAGTAAACAGAAGCATTCAGAGTGGGTTTGGTGTGAACTGGTTGATTGTAGAGACTCTGATGTTCTTTACAGTGGTGGCGGTGGGAAGCAGGGGTCTCCATGTCTACAACACAGATATAGATACTTTATTTAATATCCAAATCAGCAGTGAACTTTCATGTGTTCATATACACAATGCTCAGAGAGGTGTAACAAAATGTTTTAGAGGTAGACGTCTGGTTCCCATCACCACCACTGTGAACAGTGACTGTCTAAGCTTCTCTAGAACGACACATTTCACACCAAGCCTCTCCAAATGACTCTGTTTACATCTCAACCATTTAATTACGCATTTCATTGAGTTCCTCTCCAAGATCCTAAAGTATGATGTGTCGATGACTTCAAATTTGGCCCTATCCCTCTCATAATAGCTCACATAATATTGCCAAATGATAGCTGAAAGGTCATTTTAAGGCTAGAGCATTGGCGATGCGCTGCTTCTTCCCCAAAACTAACGACCAGCATTAGCTTTCTTTTGAATGGGCAGTAAAGCAAGTGGACCTAGAACTACCACGAGCGAACCCAGTCTTACCAAAAGAACAAAAAGTAAATCTGACTTCAGGCCAATTCTTACAGAAATGCACCAAATACAGATGGAGAAGCAGTTAAAAGAAGGCAAACGTAGAAGATAACAACCTGAGCTAAAACAACATAAAACATTTTTCTTAGCAATAAAGGGCAAACCTTAACCACACTGCCTCGAATGCCGAGGACAACCGAAAACATACATACAGCATAAATCTAGTGGGTGGTGGAGGGGGGTGGGGCTGAAGCTTCTACACAATATAGCATTTCAAAAATATAAATCTTTGGGGAAACAACAACAACGCAAACTTCTGATTGGAAAACGCTGCACGCTGTGAGGCAAGCACTCCGAGCTGCTCATTTTCCACTGTAAAAGCCTCAAAGGCCTCTTGGGAGAAGCTAAGCGTTCACAACGGAAAATGGGCATGTAATTTAATTGCAGCACTCAGTTATTCTTTCATTCGATAAATCCAGTGGGTGCAAATCTCACAGCGGAGGAGAGACTAACCAAAAGTTGTATTGCCTAAAAAAATAAAATCAATTCAATAAAAATGCAAATAAAAAGAAAAACAAATGTAACAAAATCAATTATAATTATGCAAAAATGATCAATTATTATTAACGTTATTGCTAATGTTCTGTATAGACAGATTTACTGCTCTAAAGACAAAACATCTCTGTCGTAATAACAGGCCAGTGTACATTTTTTTTAACTAAGACTAGTGTCACTAATTCTGTAATAGCGTCCTTGGCTTTTGGACATTTCATAATCAGAACATTTCAAAGCATTAACCTGAATGCCTCTTTTCAAATAGGTACAAAAAACCCCTCTAAACTATTCTGGAAAAACAACTTTAGACTAAAACAACTTCAAGAATGATTTAAATAAAGCGGTGCCAGAAATGAAAACAAAAGTCTCCAGCAGAAGTCTTTGAAAACAGGACAAAAATTCACCTCCCTTAGAAGTGTAGCAATTGAAATTTCCATGAACAGTCCGCTGCCACGTCGGCTACCCATCTGTGAGGTCCTCACGGTGAGCAGGCGTGAAGAGCGGGGTAGATTAGGGTTTTCTGAAGGGCTTTAAACTTCAAACCTTTGGTGAATACAGGCTGAATGATTCATGTGATTCAGAATCAAACAGGTAACCGAGAACTGAACAGGAGTCGGATGACCAAATACAATACAGGACCGAGAAGGAGGTGAAGGATTTATATGACCCAGAACTGAACAGGTCAAACCATTTGCAGGATTTAGAACTGAACGGGGCTGAATGACTCATTCACTTAGGAACCGAACAGGTCGAATAAATAGCCACAGTGATGCTTCGAACTCTTGGTTATACAGAAGAGCACAGTCCACTTTTCCAGTCCTTCATTCATCAATTCATCTGCACTCCTCCCTCTCGGACCCCCACCCCCCCTTTTTGTTCACTTCACTGAAGTCCGGTCTTTGGGCAGATAAAGGCAGTGGATCCATATTCTGTTACCCTGCAGTTAAAACTATACAAAAATAGAAGCTCAAGAGCCACTTAATCTAGTAAAACTAAAAACAAACCACAAATAAACGGTACAGTAAAGTCTTTCCAATGTTTCGCTAATATATACATACTATGTCATTTAATATCTGACTGTAAGAGTACAATAAGCCTTGCTCGTTCAATGACAATATGAACAAATAACTTTAATATATATCTTAAGCTCCAATCCTCGCCTCGTCTATATTTCTACACATTGATAGTTATATACACATAAGCACTGCAGATTTAACATCTTTAATTTATCAAGAGCTGACATTCATATGGACACGCTGCTGTTGGAAACACGGCCACAAAGTTGCAATTACGTCGTTTTAGCACAGTGTAGCTGAAGTAAGTTTTACAAGTCAGTTACAACGCGACGGGAAAATCGGACTCCTTGAAGACGTACAGCTGAACCCTCTAAGGCGGCTCAGGGAACAAAAGAGTATGTAAAAAAAAATAAAATAAAAAGAACCTAAAGTGAGGAGAAAGGGAAAAGTGAACCCGTTCAGTTGAGATAGTTGGTAGTGATCAGAGGAGCTGAGCGGTCGTTGGTGAGCGTCCGCCGAAGCTTCACTCCTCTGCGGATCATGCTCAGCATGTCACCTCCGCCGCTGGACGTTTGGCCAGGTTCATCCACACCGTCTGGATGATCTGTGGCACTCTCCGCGGGCCCGGTACAGTTGTGCGCTACGGCGTTTTGCTGAGCCGGCTGGTGAAGATGAAGATGTTCGTGCTGCTGATTAACTACTTGTTCTTGCTGCTGATGTTGTTGCTGTTTGGGAGGTTGTTTGTGCTGAGCCTGTTGTTGATACTGTTGCTGTTGTTGATAGTGTTGATGCTGTTGTAGTACTTGATTGTACTGTTGCTGATATTGTGGCGGCTGCTGTGCTTGACTCTGCTGCTGTTGACATTGTTGCGGCGGTAGCTGCTGCTGCTGCAGCTGCAGCTGCTGTTTGTACTGCTGTTGTTGCTGTTGATGTTGATTGTACTGTTTTTGATGTTGCTGTTGTTGGTTGTACTGCTGCTGTTGTAATTGCTGCTGATACTGCCTTTGCTGTTGCTGATGTAGTGCATACTGCTGCTGCTTGCTCATTTGATACAGTTGCTCTGTGCTGCCGACCGGTGGTGGCCCAGGAAACATGGCATAGTAAGGAGGCGGCATGGCACTCAGACTCTGGGTGGACGTGCAGAGAGCGTGTTTAGCGTGGACCAAATCTGAGCTGTGTGCTCGGGACGTTTGGATTGGTGCTGGCGGACACACCGTTTCCTCGCTGCCGCTGCAGGCCGAAGCCAAGCCGACAGTGGATGCAGATGGCTTCAGGGGCACCTGTGGATAGAGGTGGCATGCGTGTTAATTCCATAAATTCCATAATCGTTTTTTTTGCTTTTAAATAAATAATTTACATAAAAACACAAAGAACTAATTAAAAATTAAATTATGACTCAATAATATACGCAAGCACTCAAAACTGAAAGATGAAAAGTCTAATGTGGGGCAAAGTACAATGATTACAATCGATTTCTGCAGTCTTCTGCTTCACAGTTATTTGAATTAAAGAAAATATTTCATCAGAAAGCACAGACACCAGACAATGCTAAACTAAATAAGAACGAAAGTATTACCTGTTAAAAACAACGTAAAAATGTCACCTGAAGAAAATACCAATAATGAAGGACATGCAGTGCAGCATCTATGAGTCTGTATTAATCTTCATTATGCACATACATATAGTATGAGCACAGTTCTGGAACTTAAACCTATAAACTATTTAATAATGCTTTGAAAATGAAACAGAATATCCGGAATAATCCTACCACATGACAGTCTACATATTTCAGAATTTACATTACATTTCTGATAAACGGAACTGCAGGCGATTTTCATTTATACCAAGTTATTTTATATTCTTCATAAAGAAGAATTTGCACAAACTGTGGTCCATTATGGATGATGATCATCATTATGGACAAAAGGAGCAAGTTTAGTGGCAGGTTACTGTCACAGAGCTGCTCTACAGACAGACTCAGGAGATCCTTTGTCCCAAGAGCCATCAGGGTCTTCAACTCTTCCCAGTGGGGCCGGAAGGGGGAAGAGGACACATGAGGACTGAATCTCAAGTTAAATAAATAGGTTTATTTATCTGCACTACTGACACTTTACTGTATATCCTGTACATCTGCACTCCTGGACACTCTACACACTTTACTTAAATACCAATATATGCATGTGCTTATACAGTTTTGTCATTATTTGCTGATACATGAGCCCCTTGCACATTTTTATTATTGCACTGCCTTTTTATATCCAATATCTCAATGCATATTTTTACATCTTTTCTACTCGTCATCTACAGTGATATCTGTATTTGTGTCTCATTGTAATAAGTGAGATATATTTATCTATAGCTGACGGTAATATTTATAGTTAATCTTTGCTGAGTCTGTATTTACTTCTGTTCATTCTGTACCACTATTATGGAGTTGTATTACTGTGCTGTACTGTGTAACTGCTACATTTCCTTTGGGATCAATTGTCTGTCTGTTTGGTTAGAAGTTGACTGCTTATCTCTGTAAAAATCCAGCAGGGGGAGCTCTCGCTGGTTTCTCTTGCCCACAACCTTTTGAACACTCCTCTGTGAAACCGCACCTGTGGTGTGGAAATGGGGATAGGCACTCCGCCACTGATAGTTCCACGACGGATGTGGGGTTTGCTGGACGGTTTGCGGCGGATGGTAGCAGTTTGGGGTTGGCGCAGTAGGGGCTCAGGGTCCACTAGCAGGCTGACGGTGGATGCTGGTCTCTTGCTTTGGAAGAGTTTTCGGTAGTTCTGGCTCAGGTCACTGTTGCGGGGAATGGTGGAGGACTTGTCAAAGTCAGACTGACTATGGGCATCGTCTCCTCCATGTAGAGAAATATAGTCGTAGTCTGGTGAAAAGGAGAGAGGGGAAGGGAGAGAGATTTTAATAAAGACAGAAAGACAATATTACTATTATATGTGATGTCCTGATGCAAACCATTATAGTGGAATTAGAGCTTATACAGGAATATTAGAATCAGGTACTGAATAGTCAGTTGCAGGGGACTTTTTTAGATCATACAAAAGGTATGGTCTGTATAACAAACTGCAACCTATTTAAACCTGATTCAATCTCAGATTTCTAATCATTTTCGTCAGCTCTGCTATGGTCAGTTAGCATCAGGGTCAGTCGCATTCCATTTCAGACTGTTTTTTTGGTTTCTGGCAAAGCTGTCTTAACAGTTCTCGAGTGCTCCTAGATCACTGCCTCTTCTTTGCGCTGTATTTACTCTACCATCATAAAACTTGTAATTTACACACTTGTAAAAACTTGTAATGTCTAATGTTCTGTCTACATCTGCACTAGCCTGCTCTCATTACAACACGGGCGGCGTGAGACGAGCCCTGTCACTTTAATATGAACAGCATGCCTGTAGAAGCACATTCTCCACACCTGAAAACGTCACTATTGAAGAAGCATCCTATTTTACCGGCCCTGCTTCTGGTTTTAAAGCAAATTTAAGCAGAAACCGTGTGCTCCAGACCAAGAAAAAGGAGCAGCTACAGCACACACCCCGACCTCTGCGTTTGCAGCTAACACTAAAACTGTTACTTCACACAAATAATCCACTAAACTATAAAGGCTCTGGTGAACACTATCCACATATCAAAAATGAAGCGGCTTCACTGCAGCAATTTTAAATTCACATTGTTGTGGTGTTTTTGGTGTTGATTGTGTTTTAAAGTAACTGTCAACCAAATTATCATGTCTGTTATAATCAATATTTGATACTCAATTGGAAGATTCAAATCCCAGGACTAAGTGGTTGGTTGGACTTCTGGGTAAGGGACTAAACCCCCCAGTGCCCAAAGTGGCACTGCTTTGCTGCTGACACTGTGCTGCTCCCTTACTGAGCACAACTAGGCAGCAAAATGACCAATCTCCCTGTATTGATAAAGGGTAATACAGTTAAATTACACTCACTGTAAAGTGGCATTAAACAATAACATGAAGTGTCACGATATGCACATATAAAAATATTTTACTGTAGCCTGGCATATCTTATGTGCCAATCTCCCAAATTACATGGCTGCAGTACCCATGAAAATCAGTATTGGACATTATTGGGAACTATTATTATTATTATTATTTTAATTATTATTATTATTATTTTTTTTTTTTTATTTTCATTATTATTGTTGTCATCATTATTATCACCATTATTATTATTATTATTATTATATGGGCATTGTAGATGAGGGCACATGGGGGTCTCTTCATGCAAAAGAGTGTGTTCACAAATGACAAGTAAACTTCATGAAAATGGCTTAATTCACTTCCAAGAACTTCCATCTGACAGGATTTACAGACGTGAATAAGGTGAACACACATGCACACAATGTTGTGGTCTACACAGGATGGGTTTGCTTCCCTGAACAGAAGCATCTTGTTCCTGAATGGTTTGGTGGTTCTTAATGAACACAATGAGATTAAGATCAAAAACAAAATCAGTCTGTACAGTACCAATCAGAAACCTACCATATAGAGGAGGTTCTTTCTTTACCGCTGAAAGAGAACAATAAAGTAGGTTTAACTCTTATGTAAAGGCTGCACAAAGGCACACACACAGCAATCTGGCATATAAATGCGCGAGTAGGTGCCAAACTTTCTCTGGGCTTGCACGCAAACCGCATATCAGATTGCTGTCTATAGTGAGTGATGTCACTGTTCGATTAAAGGGCAAGATAATGAAATATGCAAATATGTGCACACAGGGCTGAGCGCTGCTGATAAAATCCAAAAGCAATGTTTTAACTATATATCACAGTATCAAGTTTGCATTATTAGTTGATTAATGAGCCCCAATATTAATGAGCCCCAGTTTCCTGAGCTCTGCACCAGAGGGAATCTTACCTAGTACTATAAGTATATATGTTAACAAGACAGAAAACACCTTTACAGAAAGAAACTTACTGCCGAGTTCATTTCCACGGATTCTAAACTATTGTCGTGATCTATAGTACATGTCGCTTACCACAGGTCCAGAATATCACCAACAAAGCACACACAATAGAATAAACGTGCCTGGCAATGGGGACACGTTTTTGTCATAACATGATTCTCAAATATAGCTTTTCCAATATAGACATACATTTATGCTTTTCCTGCTTTTCCAATATATGTACATACATCCAAAAACCACCAGTGCTGTTCAGTGACTAGCAATACTGTAAACATCAACATAATTAGATTATAGACATTGGCTCCATAAGGAAATTAAATAAGGCAAAGGTTCTGTAGGGTCTGTGCAGTTGAAGAGGCGTCTTACCGTGCTGGGAGGGTATAGTATCTTCAGAGCAGGATGGTGTGGTTGTCTGTGTGCTGTATCCGCTGGAGCAGTGCAGCGAGTCTCGGCTGGTCCGAGGTGCTTCAGAGTTCAACCCACCACTCAGTGTCAAAGCCAGCTGCTCTCGGGCTGACTGTGGCTATGGAGACAAGAAACAGAGCAAGAGACATAACTAAGCAGCTTCAGCCAGTGGTGGGCTTTACAATACACAGCCGACTTGAAAGCAAATCTACAGTATGTAACGTATTTGGCTGCTTTGCAGAAGTCAAACTGGACACTTTGGAGGTGGTGGTAAACTCTCAATAAGCTGCTTGCCATGACCTGTCCGTGATTACACCCCCTGCACGCTACAGTGGACAAACAGAGAAGCACGTTCAGCGGTACACTGATACAGCTGCGCTGGGCTGAAGAGCGCCGTGTGAGATCTTTTCTTCCTCCTGCTGTCTGAACTGTGTTGAGTCATATCACACTGCTACATGTCTAATTTATATAATTACTATGTTGTTACTATCATGCACTCATTTGCACCGTTAGTTTAACCTGACCTGCTGCCGTTACTACACTTCCACTGTGGCTCCTAGTAATAATACTTGATTATCATATTTTATTGACAGTCTTACTACCTCATATCCCTATAGTGCAATAATACTAATAATACTACTAAATAATAATTTGCTTATCTTGTTAATGTCTTGTACATGCTCATTTACGTATATAGACATATCCAGCTTGTCTTAATAATAATAAATAAATAAATAAATAAAAATAACAACAATAATAATAAATAATAATCATCATCATCATCATCATCATATTTTACCTCTTAATATGTCTATTAGTGCAATATCCATCAAGGCTGCTCCTGTATGTCTAGTACATTACATACTTCATATATGTATATGTACTCTTTTCACTTTAATAACCTGTGGTTAGTAGCTCTTCTGTAAGTCGCTCTATTTACTCTGATTGATGTACGTACATACCGTTCTAGTACTCTGCTCACTGTTACTGTGTGTTGTTAATAGCTCTTCTGTAACTCTTAGTCTATTCATTCTAGTAATGTATGTCTTCTTCTGTGCAACATGTATAGTACTGTGACACTGCAATTTCCTTCGGGATCAATAAAGTGTTATCTTATCTCACCGATATTAGTACAAAAGCAACAATCCAGCTGCAAAATACAGAAAAGGATATGCACATTTCCAGCTATTACGTCGCCTGCTGGTGCTATTAAGTAAACAGTTGACCCCACTGATTCTGACGGCACTTTTCAGTGCGCATACAAAAAAGGAGAAAACCAAACCGTGCTGTGTATGTCCATATTAGGCTACTTCTAACCCTGACCTCCAGGCTGAGCATGCCTCTCAAGCAACACCCCCGGTCAGGAAGATGCAGAAAGGAACTTTGTTTTTGGTACGGTTCAAGGCTGGGGACCTTTGTCATGTTCAGTCTTCAGATTTAGTTCAGCAGCTTTAGTTTTACCAAAACACAGCATTTTCCCCCTCATACTGTACATCTGTATTCCCCCTCTGTCTGAAAGGCTCCTGTTTCTGAGCCTCGTGTGGTCTGATCAGTCAGTTTGCCCTCTCTGACTGGTCGCAGCAATCTGCCCTCACACCGCTGTTGCTATTCTTACAGTGCAGTCAGTTGTGCCAGAGTCAGTTTGAGCCAGAGATCGATCTTCAAAGTCCGCTAGAACAACTTCGCAGAGTCGATAAACCTTCGCAAGCTAGATTGGAGCAGGACGTTTTAGAGTGGTGCGTTGTGGGAGACGTTTCGAGCTTGCCCGTAGGTGGGCAACAAGAACTGTTACAACATGGCATAACCTTGAAACAGAAAAAAGCGTTGGAATTCCAATGAGCCATTTCTGGTAGCTGAGAAAAGTGGTTAGTGTTGGGGAGAGTTTCTCCCTTTGGCATGTACTTTGGACTTTAACTTTGCAGACATGTTTACATGAACAACAAGCTATAAAATGCTCTAAAGGAAAGGAAACCGGAAGAATGAATGAATGAATGAATAAATAAATAAATAAATAAATAAATAAACCTTCTTGTCAAATTAATATAATGGCTAATGCTGGGTGTGACATACACAACAGACAATTTCACTTTTAATGTTAGTCGATAATAAAGTATCTTGTCTTTTTGACATGATTTCACAACCTTAGACTCTGTGGATGTGCAGTTAGGAAACACTGATCCAAGGATTCTACTCTATAGGGAGAAATCCAGAAGCACTTCATTACAAGCTGGCAGCTATCTTGACGTTTTGCTTTTTATAAGGCCCCTAAAGCTAAAAAGGAACTCAGAGATCTGCCAGTGTTCAACAAGAGGCTCCTGCCTCACAATGAATACACGTACCTTCACTCTGCTATTGCTCTCTATATCACTACAAATCTGAAGGCTAAAGAGTGACTCTTTACCCCGTCATGCTACCAGCTTATGCACACACTTCTGATTGAGTTCCTAAATTTATTTCAGATTGTGGAAATTGTCCACATAAGGGTTTTATCTTGGGCTAAAATTGTGTAAGTCAAGGTTGAGGATTACTAGGTTAAGTTATTCTAGATGCTACTGTTATTAAACTCTGTCGCTGTTATTAGACTCTTGGTTTATGTATTTAACAAAATCATTTAATCTCTTAAAATTCCAGGGGTACCGCATCCTATGGGTTATTATACAGTCACTACATGGAATACAAAACAAACTGGACGAGTTAGTCGTAGGTCAAAGAGGTATACAGTAAAACCACCCAGGTCCTGGACATTAATAGGTTCAGCCTACGTTCCCGTTTTACAAAGGAAGGTGGTCTGTAAATGTAAATCACTGTTATCTGTTTTTCAAGACCCCATGTTTCTCAGGGAACTGCCAGAACAGGATTATTATAACATAATAGATAAACTGATTGAATAGTACATGACTCTACCGTGTGTGTCAGTGTTTACCTTTCCCGATGTGGACTGCGCTCTGACTCTTTCACCATGCCCGCTGTAAGGCTGGTGAGGAGGAGGCATGGAGGTTCCGTTCTCTGTGCCAGGAGCATTCTGGTTCGACCAGGGTTGACTGTTAACACCAATCTGCTCCTGCACAATACAAACACATAAACCAGTCTGCAACACAACTGACAAACTACTGAACTCCTGTACAATGCCAAAATCTGTCCAATTGACCAGCTGATCACAAACATGTCAGAATGAAGTCATGCAACACTGCAGGCCTCACAGTCACACAACAACCAACCAACAACATTCCACAAAAATCAAGGGTAACCAGAAGAACTGTGTCAGTGTGTGAGCTGGTGGATAAAACGGGGATAGTGATTCATAGATGTTACAGCTACACAATTTAGGACATGCTCATCAGCTGATTAGTACACCAAATTACTTTCAGTATGTGGATAACATGATACTTTGGATTGCTTTCTGGTCTAATTTTGTGGCTGCACTATGTAAAATTTGCATTAAAACCAAAAAAGTTTCATTATTGAGCAAGGAGAATAAAAACAGGTTAAAAACACACTGCTGCGAGTTGTCCTGTAAAGCCTGAAATAATGATTTCAAAGCCAGAGGCGTGGGGTCTGGAGTTTTTCCACGCCATATCGTATGTCTTTACATATAAACGTCACATGCAGAGGTTCAAAAAGGAGGTCTGACTCACTCTGAGGTTTAGTTCTCAAATGATCCCAAAATCAAACTTATACTACTGAAGATGACAATAGTAGATAATTAACTCACATGTTCAGAAGATACATCAATTTTAATTCTCTTTCAATTATCAGATTCCTCTGCTCGGAGGAGGGGGGCAAAGCACAACCCACACTACAAAACATTTACGTTTCTACTAGAGGTGTTTCCAAATCTCCAAAACCTTACACAGTGCAGCTTTACATTTAAGGAACATTCACTGGTGGGAGTGAATACTGCACAGTAACAGCTTTCTATTGTTATTAGCCCAGTGAACCCACAAAAACAGTTCCACACTGCAGACATTTAAACTACGTTGATGAAATCCGAAAACCTTCCTCACCGCTTCAGGTTGTGGATACCGTCCGTGGCACCTCTACGTCAGCGGCATAAATACAGCACACACACACACACACACACACACACACACACACACACACACACACACACACACACACACACACACACACAAAAAAGACAACGTCGGAAATGAAGCAGATTCATTTTCCTGGTTTGTGTCTGAACGGAAAGGATGCCACATGGTTCTCTCTGTCTTGACTGCTATAAAGGTGTTTAGGGGTTGAAGTGGCCTCTCTGCAGTCGCTCTGCAGCAAGTCTGTCTGAAATCTATGATCAGCTATTCTTAGTGGATAAAAGGCCTGAATGGATGACCTTCAGATAAAGCCACATAGAACATTGAAGGTAACTACAGTCGCATAGTCATCAACAGAGGATAACAACAGAGCTACACCTCAAGAACAAGACACTCACACATACACTGTATTATGCACTGTATGTCCAAAAGTATTCAGACAGTTCTTGTAATGTGTGGACTTGGCTACTTTAAGAACACCTGTTGCAGACACAGCTTGTATAATGTCCACGGAGCACTGACCAACAGAATGCGATGCTCTGGAGCAGCCACACATGAGCCTAAGATCACCATGCCCAAAGCTTGGCTTAGACTTCAGGGTTAACTATGGGTTAACTTGGCCATGACACTACGCTCTGTGTTGAGTTGGAGTGACCCAAAACTTTTTATCCAACTTCAATCTGAATATGGCTGAACGCCATGGAATCCTCAACTGAACACTGACTAGAACTATCAACATTAGCTGTGAACCTTCATATCTTGAAGTATGCAACAGTGAACAACACACAGGGACAGCACCAGTACAAGCATATGTACACAAACACCACAACAACAGCTGCGTTTCCATCCAAAGGATTTTAACGCTTCAAAACGTTTGTAGCTGCAGAATCAGAAAATAAGGTCATATTTTGCGGCATTTTGATCTTTTGCAGAATTCACAATGCAACATTGTCATCCGTTCCATAATGAACTGGTCGGATTCACTACAGAATGTATACATACAAAGCTACGTCTATTTACAAGGCAGGATCCACCAGCAGTCTCATGCACAGCTTGATCACTTTTGCTAGCACCAAACCCCATCTCGACTCGAAGAGAAGCGTGATTTACTTATTATTAAATATTATTAAATATTATTAAACGATTAAAGAAAAACACAGTAGCCTAATAAGCCCATCCTGACAAAGACGAGAAGTTATTATTTCAGGTGGACGAAGCCCTGAATTTATTTTAAACTGTTTTATTTGCTGTTTTATACATGTACACATCAATTTTAATGCTTAAAATGAAGTAAAGGATTAAATAAAAACAAAAACAGCTTATTTCAAACAGAAACCTGTCTCATTATTCCACAAATTCAAATCGAAGGCCGACAAAATAGGTCACCATTCCGTTTTTTCAATTTTCATCATACGCATGTATATGTATGTATGCATGTATGTTTATTACTTTTAAAGCTCAATAATATGTTCCCATCACTCTGTTAATGTGGCTGAAATCATCATGGAAACTCTAGTCAATGGATTTGTCGAATCTTTCTGCTGAACAGCCTAATATGATTCGACTGGCAAAACTGTCGGGTACAGCCCTAATAAACAGAATGTCCTTATCAGTAGGCCTGCAAGGAAACATCTATTACATAGAGCATTTTAACACAATTTTACATTTAATCTCTTGCAAGTGGCACAGAGAGTGGATGGAAACACAGCTACACACGACACTGCACGGTGACAGGCACCCACTCCACCGAGTGTACACCAAATGCTCACAGTGTTCCTGTGGCGAAGGCGTGCGCCGCGGTGGCCTGAACGGTGGGCTGTGGGAGAGTTCCCCTCACTGAGAGAGCGAGAACCCCCCTCCCCACCAACCAGGAGCAGAGGAGTGGGAGAGCGCTAAGAGAGAAAGACAGAGAGAGAAAGCAAGGAAGCAAACAAGCACAGCAAAGAAATGGAAACAAAACAAATGAAGCAAAAAGGAGGGCATGGAATTGGAAGAAAAAGGCATGAAAGGAAAGAGAGAAAGACATAAGCAAATAAAAATAAGAAGAAAAAGAAAAGGTGGGGTACAAAAAA
The DNA here is from genome assembly GCA_034552555.1 of Semaprochilodus insignis. NCBI lineage: Eukaryota > Metazoa > Chordata > Actinopteri > Characiformes > Prochilodontidae > Semaprochilodus > Semaprochilodus insignis. Next base: position 37,722,323 of record CM067476.1, read on the forward strand.
AAGAGGATGACAGTGGAAAGAAAGTGAGAAAAAAAAAAACAATGAAGCAAAAAAGAAGCATGAAGTAAAGGAGAGAGAGAAAAAGAAGGAATATGAGAGAAACCGAAAGAATGCAAAAAAGAAAAGCATGGTGTTAGATGAACCGGTTTCTCGTCACATCTCAGACTGAGAGTGAAGCAACTCTGTGTTTAAGAGCTGATCTGAGAGACGACGATGTGCTGAGCAGATCGAGGAGTGCGTGAAGGTGTGCTGAGGGTTTGCGTTACCTGTCCTGCTTCTTGTCCTCGTATATGTAGCCCGTCAACAGCACTAGAGATGGAGTCCAGAGAGGGCACGTGACGTACAGAGGCATAGTTACTGCTCAGAGGCGAGAGGAGAGGAGAGGAGGGATAAAGTTACTGACACCACAACCACATACAAACACAATTGACAGTTTCAATATTCAATAGTCAATATTACAGGTATTTTCCAGATGTATTAAACGTGCATTTTTGTGTCTGTTAAAACCTTACATGGCATTAGAATAAATACAAATAAACAACATAGTAAGGAAAGGAACAAGAAACACTTCGTTTTAAAAAAGTAACTGATATCTTATGAGCCAGCCTGAAAATAAATATTTGGTTCTGATGTCTCCTGTATGCCTCTACATGGATTTATTCAATTCCACCAGCAGCACTGGGTTAATTTAATGAAATGTTGATTACGTGATGGTATTGGATTATAACTACAAATACTGATCTTTGAGGGAAGGGCTGGAAATGGGTAAACAAACACTCTGACATGGGATCATACTTATTGTATTAATATTATATTAGTCACAAACTAAACACTTACTGACCACATAAACATATAAATAAATAAATAAATAAAACATGCTATGTATATGCAAATATTGCAAATTGAAATCCAAATTATTACCCCAAAAGAGGGGAAGAAAGGCAATTTCAATATGTCAAATTTAATGAAGTATTTAAAGATATTTAAAGATAAACTATACAACCATACAAAATACCACATGGAGCTTTTGTAGGTCTGAAACTGTTCAAACTTATTCAAACGTGTGTGTGGTCGTGTGTGTGTGTGTGTGTGTTTATATATACATATACACATATACAGAAATAGGACAATAAGTCAGCAGGATCTGCATCAGAAAAAAAAAAAAAGTGGTGTCGGTGCTTTTCTATTTAATATTCACAAAATGTCTAAGTCTAAAAGAACAAACAAATTTAATTAAAATTCTGTTTTAAAACCATATAACCTAAAATATCACATTATTATGTTTTTTCCTCTTAAACTTCTACTGTAGTGTAGAACAGAACCCACCTGGCATAGTGCTTGTTAATTACGCCACTAAAACTAAATCATGGTAGATCAATGCAGACGATGTAATGACCATGACCACATACCTACTGATGCTGCTCTTGCGTGACAGTGTGTTGCTTGGAGACGCAGGTGGAGTTTGATAAGCATAGCTGTAGTCGGAGCCCTTCAGGTCAAGAATAACCTATAAAGAGAGAGAAGTACTGTTACAGCACCTGCGTGGGTGGTGTGTAGTTTGCAGGTCAACACTGTATGGCAGAACGATTCGTACCTGTTCACTAGCAGGTGGCAAAGCATTAGGATCGGCTGTCAGGTTGCAAAGGTCTTCTAGAATCGACTGTAGGTGGGTTACCTCACCAAGCATACCAATCTCCTCATCCTAAAGAAGAACAAACACAGCAAAAAACAAAGCATAAACAACCTAATAGAGTTAACAGCATACTGCTGGAACAGTGAGAATAAGACAACATCATTACAGTACTACATTAACAGAAGAGACTAATGTAATATTTTTACAAAAAAAAAAAAAATAATAATAATAATATATAATAATATATAATATAATATAATATAATATAATATAATATAACATAACATAATTTAATATAATATAACGGCTCAACAAAATACCAGGTTGGGCCTGGGTTTGTGGTGATGTTTGATGGTACCCCCTCCCTACTATCACAAAAGTGGTTCTACTGGATAAAAATCATCCACATAGCCACTTACTTTCCTTACATGCCACAGGCCGAAAAACAATTTCGAGTCATTACTAAGTATTTTTGTTAGCCAAAGTGCTGCTACACAAAAAAGGCAAAAGGCAACTTATTAGCCTAGAACTAATGTTAGCTGCTGTGTGGGCCTGCGGTTAGCTAACCACCTAACATAATCTTATACAAATCAAAAATTAAACTGCAATACCTTTTAGAAAAATCGCAATTAGATGTTTCTAAAACTGTTCAACCCAACGCTGCAAAAACTAATTATTATTGTTAATCTAGTTACTGTTTCCCATTTGGAGATTTATGAAAGCTCACTGAGATTATTTAACTCATCGCTAAATTTTAATTGTTAAGTGTTTGTCATTTCAAGCATTTCTCTCTCTCTCTCACTCCCTCCATATATATATATATATATGTGTGTGTGTGTGTG
>CM067476.1:37728829-37760223 GCA_034552555.1 Semaprochilodus insignis
TAGGAAAAAAATAATTAAATAACAATGTGCTCACAATCTGGATTTTGTCCGTTTCCGCGTGAGCAAAGGCTCAGTCTCCAACTACAACCAGCTGAAATCTTCACCCCCTGGTTTAATATATTAATAAAGGCTCTAATAGCTCTGATTAAGGACAGCAGTAAAAAGAATCCATAATCAGATTTGGCTGTTTGCTTACAGAGGGAGGCTTCATGCCAGTGTGCACCATGTGAGAAGGGTTTACATATCACATGACCAGGGCTTTCCCTCTATCTCTGCATCCATCACTCTCCCTCCCTTTAGCATGCTTTCAATTTCCCCTATGTGGAATCTAGAGATTGCGTAAAGTGTGTTGTTGTTGTTTGTTGTGTTATGTGATTGTGGTGTTGTTTTTCTGTGTATTGTATAAGTGCAGTTATGTGAGCTAAACGCAGGTACCATCCACCGCTGACGGCTTTAACAAACAGATAACGGGCTCAAGCTGAAGAGTTAGGTCAAAGCAAACGCAGTCTGCATTTTCTACACCATCAATAACTTCTCTTAGAGAGCATTTCCATTCTAGAGAAACTTCATTACTCAGATCTCTTGACAGTGGTGGCGATAGGAGCCAGGGGGCACCATGTCTACAACATAAACACAGCCATTTTATTTACTGTCTATTTTATTTACTGTCTTATTTACCAAACCAACAACCTACATGTGGGTTTATATACACAATGTTGATGACGGTAAAATAAAATCTAAAAATAATATGTTTTCTTTGGGGACTACTACGTTCCTACATGTATTTCCACACTAAATATGGATTAAAAATATATAATCTAAATCTTCTCTGAACTAGGATAAACCCAACGTCTCAGACATCAGGTAGTGTACTCATTTACTCTAATGCAAGTGAGCTTTTAGAAGCGGACGTCCGGTTCCCATCACCACCACTGTGAACGGTAAGCGGGCCTGCAACTTAATCTGAGGAAAATAATCACAGCTCAAATGTCTCAGGAACAATACAGTTCAGATAAATCTTAATTAGGTAGTTCTACCCAATCATTCAGCTCTACAGTGCGAGTGCATGTTGCTGGCTCAGCATTCACAAAGCTCAGTTAAAACACACGAGGAACATTTCAAACATTCCAGCAGCATCGTGACAGCTGTTTGTGTGTGTGTGTAGGCTACAGGAGGTCATGTGCGCGCGCACACACACACACACACACACACACACACACACACACACACACACACACACACACCTCTATAATGTATTGTCCATTTCAGTGGCCTCATTACTAACAATAACCAACAGGCCCTCGGCTCAGTGTATTCCACCTGCCGGTAAAACGCCTTCAGTCCCACTGTAGTGCTGGATGATACATCGTCTACACCAGCACCTTGAGTCTCTGTGATAAACACTGCAATAACAGAACAGTTCAAACTGCCTGACCTAGACTGGTTGGAACACAGCATCTGAACCCCTGCACTGAGCTTGAATCCACATGGACAATGAGTAACTTATCCATTCTGCTAAAACAGCCAGTTAGAAAATATACATGCACAGATCAGACACTACCACGCAACAGCAACAGCCCAATAGCCTGTAAAAATGCTTCATGGTGATTATTCTCCAGGGTTGTGCGCCAAGTGTAAGTAGTAATGAAGGCTTTGGTCACAACAAACCTGCAGCACTATAAGGAGCGTTCTCAGCTTTAAGACATTTATTTTATTAGTTTATAGGAAAAGCTGTTAAAGGAATACTGGATGTTTACAGCCTTCAAGTGCAAAAAAATGTGTTTGCAGATATGACGCAACTTAACAACACTACAACAACAACAACTTAATAACAACGTATGTTGTACCACAGTGAGTGTAGGGGTGGGCGACATGACAAAACACTATGACGCAACTAAAAGATGTTTTCATGATACACAATATGCATCATGATAATTAGCTTTTCTGAGACTTAATAAATTGGAACAGACAAAATAGAACATGCAGTGTCACTAATAATACTACTATTAATACTAGCACCACTACTACTATTAATACTACTACTAATAATAATAATACTACTACTAATAATGCTATTAATACTACTACAACCACTAATACTAACACTACTACTATTAATACTAGCACCACTACTACTATTAATACTAGCATTGCTACTACTATTAATACTACTACTAATAATACTAATAATACTACTACAACCACTAATACTAGCACTACTACTATTAATACTAGCATTGCTACTACTATTACTACTAAAAATAAAGTAAATCCAGCAACTACATTCATTTTTATAAAAGGTTCTACAAAAAACACATTTCACTAAATGCAACTGAATATTATGCTGACTTTGTAATGAAACACGTGGTTAATTTATGTTCAAGTACTGATGATATTCATGATATACAGAGGAAAACATACTGTGACATTATTAATCACAATAACAATAAAATATAATCATACGGTACACCCCTAAGTGAATGCAGTGATTTTGATACCCTTGTTTCAGAGCATTTTTTTAAATTGAACAATTATATCCTGACAGGCAACTACAGGGCAGGTAATTTACTGGTAGCTGATTATTTCAAAATAATATTTAAAATGCATAAACAGCAGTTTTTAGTTCTGTAATTGTGCTTTGCAGCGCCAGCAGTGATTTTGTTCTGCATCACTAGCAACGGTAAACTTTCATTACAACATGCAGATAAAAGAGATTTAAATTAAATGCCCCTTCAGCATAACATGACATAATACAATGTGACCATCCGGTACATTAATAACCTCTAATTATACCTTCACAAGGCATCGCTGTCCAAGAAACAGAGTCACATCAAACAATAGAAAGAGCCAATTAAAAGCTTTTAAAATGCTCTGGGCAACACTAGAGCAGCACAATACAGGCCACAACACTTTATTAATTTTCCCACAAATAAAAGCCCTATTTTACACAATTAACAGAAATGCTGCACAATTAGAAAATCTAATTTAAGCTTAGTTATTCATGGTCATTCAGGACATTTAAGTGGTCAGCTGACTTTAGTTTATTGCCACATGTCAGACACAGAGTTCAGACCTGACAAACTAAAACCATCCCCAGTTAATAAAACTGCCTCCAGAGGCTTGTATAGTGGGCGCTATGCATAATGGCTGCATTACTTCATGCACTGCCCTTCTTACCCTGACACGTCCATCGCTCTGGAATAGGGTCAATCTGGACTCTTTAGACCACATGACATTTTTCCGTTGCTCCAGAGTCCAACCTTTTTATGCTCCGTAGCAAGCTAAAGCCTTTTTAGCCTCACTAACAAGTGGCTTATGTCCACACAGCTGTCTAGTCCTAATCCCACGAGTTCTCGTCATGTGGAAATGTTCTTACTTTCACTACTGAACTTAGTTCTGAGGTCTACTGTCCATTTGTTACCATTCCACTTCACCAAATGTTCATACAAGAGTTTATTGACCACATTTCTTGGGTGAAGTTGACAGTTCTCCGCTGCCCTTCCAAGTTTTAAGAATACACTGGACAGTTCTTAACTCAATTTCAGTCATTTCAGCTTCTTAGTTGAAATTTAGAAAATTTCTTTGCTAAATACAGGACAATAATTTGGCCCTGAAACGTCTTTTCCAGGATCATGGGATACTGCTTCCCACATGGTTATTTAAAAAGTCAGAAGCTACTCTTGGCATCAGTTAGGGTTAAAAGAATTGTTGCAACTATCATACAATTCAACTGACAACTGACATAAATACCTGCAATTTGAGATTAATTTTCTTGCTTTTTATTTGCAGCTGTTAAAATACAAACTTGAACTGTAAAATTGGCTGATTACCCTCATGACTTGCTAGCTATGCTTACTGCAGCTAATACTGGCTGTACTGTTAAACAATACTGCATACACACTCACACAAACATCTACAGTTGCACGGAATTATGTGCAGCTCCAAGTTCCAAGTGAAAAAAATAAATAAACATTCACATTTTAAAACCACTAAAACTCACAATACTCACTGCTGCCTTCTAAACTGGCCAGAATACAAAGCTACAAGTTTAAACTTCTGTTTTATGTTCTCCTAAGCCTCATGATGTCCCGAAGGACACATTTACAGCTTTCTTTAATTTACATTATGTACTCCAACCCAACACGCCCAACTCACATTGCTGCAGCATAATACGACTGAAATCCAACGACTGTGTAAAATGATTGTCGTCAGGTTAAATAACTGTGATCATCTCAAATAACTGCAATTAGCCAATTATGTAATACTTGTGAGATTCCTTGTCAGCGTTTCGTTTCTGACCACAGGAGTGCTTTGTGCTGCATATTTTTGGTTGATGAATTATTTTAATACACACAATGACTCTTAGAGATCCTGTACTTAAGCACCATCTTAGAATTTCATACCTACAACAGTAATAAGACATATTCAGACATTTTACAACCTTACATTCTATGGTCTTAAATTCCTTGGTACATATAACCTTGGTACTGGAAATCAACCGCTATTCCAAACCAGGTTTACATTTACATTTAGGCATACAAAGCCAAGAATGGACTAGCCCCTCCCTCCTTATGGCAATGGCCAGGAGTCAATCTGTACCTCAAGCCCTTCGAGCTTCAAGCACAGCTCGGCTTGACCCACCATCCCTCAAAATGCATGGAAGACAAGCGTCCAGACTCTTCTCTGTCCTGGAGCCCAGATGGTGGAATGAACTTCCACTGGCTGTCCGAACAGCAAACTCTCTTGTGGTCTTCAAACGCTTCGTAAAGCACTTAAGTGTGCACTAATAGATGGATATACTGAAAAGTTGTTTTGGCACTTACAACTTTCAAATAGATATAGGGGTGTTGGACCAATCAGAACCCACCAAGCACTTAAGCTTGATCCAAACAGAATCACAGTAAACAAACAGCAAACAAACAATAGTACACACATTATTATAATTTATAAAAACTATTTATAAAAAATAATATTGGTTTAAATCACAACAGAGGTCAGAAAAATCACAATACGATATTTTCCTCCCAAATCATCCAGACCCATGTACACTCTACTTGACCTTAATCTTAGAATAGCTCTCCGCCAAAGCTAAGGTTAATTTAAGCAGTAAATTCCGTAACACTGACAGTGAGAGCCACTTTATTGACTCTAAGGGCAAAGAGGTCACTGCCTGAGTGAACCACATTTCTCTGGAGCAGCTGCTGGATCTGTATTAATTACTGCGTTTCATCATCAGAAGATAACACGCTCCTAATTTCACTGAATTTACATCATGCCCTGCGTATACACGCTTACCGATGAATGTACCCGAGCATGTTCAATAAAGACCCACAAGCCAGCTTTCCACTACATCAAACAAGCCAGCACTAAAACACTCCTATTCCAGAATCGCTCTTTCACGCTCAGAGACACAGCTGCACGTTAAAGGCTCTTTGTAGCAAAGGCTGAGCAACAGAGCCAACAATAACTGAGAGGCATGGGTAGCTGGAACCAAACAACCAGGCCAAAGAAATCTCATCAAAGATCTTAATGCAGCTTTCAACGAAGTGGAAAATGTGTGAGCACTAAACACAGCAGACTCTCAGCGACTGAGCCATCAGACAGTGCAGCACAAGGCAGTACTGATCAAATTCAACAGCATAATATTTCCCAAACACAGGAAATACAGCACAGCTTCACACAATATTGGCATTCGCAAAAATAAAGTTACCATGTTAGCATTAAAGTTAACGTACCATTAACAGTGTTAATGAACCCAGAAGCCCTGAGCACTGGTACTCTATACTAAAAGACTGTAGATGTCGTCATACCAAACCACTTTGATCTGTATAAAATTATAAAATGTTCCCTCCAAAACAGTTTTAGAATATCACAATATGGTACTGGACGACACTGTAAGCTTGCATTATTTAATAGGTAAAGGGCTAGCATTAATTTAATTAATTAAGTTTTATATATGCTAATATCATATGCTAATAAAACCTTACAAATTTGACATTTGATTCTGCTTCGACTGTTTTGTTCTGTAATTTCCTCCCAACATTACACCACAGGAAACCATGTGCACTTTTAATAATAACAACAATAAAGTAAAATCTTTGATTATTTATAGAGCACTTTTCACGCATGCAGCAGCTCACACTTCTTTAAAATGACACTGTTTCCTCTGGAGTTCCACAGGGTTCCATTTTAGGACCACTGCTCTTCTCACTGTAGCCCTTGCAAGCTCTGGGTAATGTGATCCCTGAGGAGTGGTTTCTGGTCTCACAGCAGGACCTGCTTTACTGTCAGCTTGTGAATCTGCTTCTCAAGGTCGCTAGCTGCTCCTGAAATGTGTGCAACTCAAAAGCTTTTGCTGGCAGCTCCAAGTCATTCAGCATTTTCCTTTGAGCAATGTGAGTTCTTTCGAATAAGCATAACAGATCAAATAATAGATTAGTATAATGAACAAACAGATTAATGAAAACACCTAAATACACCATAAAATGCTTAATTAAGACTGCAGTCCGCACACAAACCAAACTGTAAACCACAACGTTGTAAAGGTTAACCAGACTGAAACCACATTTGGCACATTTATTCAGTAAAAATAATTAAGTCCAAAAAATCTAATTAAACAATATAAACCAACCAAAAGGGCACATGGACAGCGCTATATTGTGGCTGTTTTATCATGGATATAGAGCTCGTTGTCTATCAAATATACTGCTAAAACTGAATTGCAGTAGCACGGTGTATAAATGGTGTGCGCCAGTACAGATGATGTATATCGTCCAGCTCTACGAGGCAGTGAACCCTCATTTCTGCCCTCTAAATGTGCAGGCACCACCTTAAACCCAGACCAAGAACCTTCCGTTAAACTTTCCTCTAAAAAGGACAGAGGAAGCTTTTCACAGTTCAGGCGTGTGAGGCTGAGGAGTATTTTCATTCAGGTCTAGACTTTCCGCCAAGGTGAAAGCCATGAGGTCACTGGCAGACCTCTTCCCTCCGTCAACAAACGGGAACTCCAGGTGTGCAGGGCGTTTCCCACCACAATCATACCATACAGTAATACACCTGTGACGACACCAAACTGACTCAGATTACCTGGCAAAGACGGATAGATAGTTAGCTCAACATGTGGCAGAAGGCAGCCTTTGCTTTGTAGTTATTGAGTTCAATTTATTTTTAAATAAATAAATGTAGAACTGAAATTAACTTCACCAAACTTGCGAGGAGGTGCGGTCCTCAAAGCTGTCACTCATAAGCCAAAAATATCTGAACACATTTATAACCAGAAACCAAACTGTATGACTACAAGCCTCTATTAGGTTTGGGTTTCCATGCTGGGCAGAACTACATCCATTTCTCTTAAGAATCCTAGCATTGATGAGATTCAACCTTGTGAATTTAAAAAGCTATACGTGGGAGTCTAAAACACTTTTTAATGATTACATGCAGGTAAATTTAGGACTACCGATGACGCATCTTATATACTCAGAAAGGCACAACACCGTCCAAACAATGTCATACTGCCATATCGCCCATCCCAATGCAATAGAGTCTAAACATACACCCATATGGACAAGTTTGAACACCCCTAGTCAAATGTTCAGTCGATTTCTAAGGGGAAATTAAGTTGAAGCATTCTCTATAGACTCGGTTATCTACTGATAACACTGTTTGTCACGTTAGTTAGTAACTTCAAAAGCAGTGAGACAGGGCAGTGAGACGGTGAACGATATAACGCTATCATATCGTTCACCCAGATTCATTACATCACGATAAGAACTTCTGAGCACATCACCATGAATACCATCAGATATCTGATATGATAAAATAGGCTAAAAGCTCCACACTTAGAAAGTCTGTGGTGCTCTCTGGCTGACGAAGATCTTGAAGGTCTTCCTCACCCCACCAGCTAGCTGTGATGAAGGCTGTAGGGCAAAATGGAGGCAACGAGGATGAAGCTGACTCCCAACTGAGAAGCCTCAAGGGCCTCACTGCTAACTCAATCAGGGCAAACAACAGCATGTGAAAACAGACCTGACCTACATCGAGAGAGGGAGAGAGGGAGAGAGAGAAGCCCCTCTTCCTCTTATCCCTCGTCCCAACAAGCAGCAACACTATTAGAATACTGATGTGCCAGAAGTTGAATAATTCAGATCCACCACAGCAGCGCCCTCACAGCAGCAGAGCACATACAAATTAAGATGATTAACTTGTCATTCAGAAATAAGAGTGGCAGCACAGTGTCCTCCGGCTGTTTCACAGGTACCTCCAAAACCTAGCGGTGTTACTGTGAAAACTTAAAATACATGTAAATACAACACGATTTACATTCTATTTCAATTTTAAGATTTGCAACTGAACGTTACTGACAGGTGTTCATCTACATCTGAAGGATTCATGTGTGACTGATAAAGCTTTACAGGTAAAACCGGCCCAAAGAATAATTCATATAAAGTCGCTGTCAGAACAAAACATCTACATTTTTGGCATATCCAATTTATTACTACTATTCTTCTTCTTATCCTAATTATTATTATCGTCTTCATCATCAAAAGTTCTCAGAAAAACAGATCAATTAAAACCGTATAAAACGACCCAAGATAGATCTGTTACACTAACTTGCATATAAAATGAAAGAATGTTTTTGTCAAACAAATTTTTTCCTTTTCAGAGAGTTTGGGTTTTTTTTTTTTTTAATGGTGACAACAGAAATATAGAAATACATAAAAACAGTAAAACACCACTAGACGAAGTCACTAAAGTAGTTTAACATTTAGGAAAGGCCTGTCTTTTCTACATCAGAGATTCACAGGGACACTTGTTCATGCATTTGTTGAAGGCAACGCTGATCACTGTAATGCTCTTCTTACTGGATAAAACAATCCAACCTCCACATCTCGTACAAAACGCAGCAGTTCAGATCCTAACAAGACACCAACCACAAAGCAGAGAGCTCACATCACCTCCATCTACAATCTGCCCTGACTGCCTGAATGTTTTAGGACAGATTTTAAACTTCTGCTACCTGTTTTTAAAGCTCTAAATGACCTTAAAGCTCCTGAACGTCTGTCGATTTATGGTCTTAGATCTGCAGATACTGATCTTGAAATGTTTTCTTAATACTAACAATAAAGCAATTTACTGATAGATCACTTTTTGAACTGGTGGCAGCTCCAAGTGCTTAACAGATGAGTTATAAAGCTTAACAGTAATAGAATCTAAAAACTAAACCATATACTGTAACGGATTATATTAAAAAGGTGAATTCCAAACAGGGATAGAATTTTAATTAAACGCCAAGCTAGAGACGTGCCCTTCATAAAATATAAAACAGGCAAAGCGAGTCTCTTGTTCTGCAGAACTCAACTCATCTTTCATCAGAAAGTCAAGCTCAGTGAGCACTTTTAATAAACATCTGAAAAGGTGTATCTCCACCTCTAGCTTTGGGATGAATTAAAATTCTTTCCCTATTTGGAATTTACCTTTTAATAAGGGATACACCGAAATGAAAACAGGTTTTTTTCCCCACAGTGTTTCATTAATTTTGCCACTTTTTCACCACTGCATAAATTAAATAAGCTAAATCTCAGATAGCAAGTAGATGTGGGCCACATCTGGCAAAGATGCCACACTGCTGGCCCACCATCAGCACTGGCAATCTGCTGTGAGCCAAATGTGGCCCACATATTTACAACATGCATTTGGCCCACCTGTCTCAAAACAGATCTGGTCCACAAAGAGTGCCTCACTCCACACTGGCTGTGATTTTATTGCGGTGTTGTAAATTTGGGATTTGTGTTTCTGTGTTTGTGTTTCATCGAGAAGTTGCTGTCTGCTTGCCTCGCTATAGTGGCTCTGTTCGGTTCTTTTCTCTGTTTACGTCTACATCCGGGAACTAGAGAAAGGTAACGCATCATTAAAAATGCCATTGTTCAGTATAAATTATTCAGTCTTTTCACTTATTCGGCCTTTCGCTTATTTTGCCATTTTTGGCCAAATAATTTAGTTTGGCGAACATTCTGTAATTTGAATAGGGTGATGACAAATTCCATCTGTTAAGCACTTTGAGCTGCCACCAGTTCAAAAAGCGCTCCATTAATAAAGCAATTATTATTAGTAGTAGTAGGAATAAGAAAACATATCTAGCAATTAAAAAAAAAAGCTAATCAGCAAGTTTGGTCACTTTAGGCATGTGTTTTAGTACTCAAACAAGAAAAGAACTATAAAATCTTTAAATCACACAGACAATCAATTTAAATGTTGATGTTGTGTGCTAATTTCATGACTGTGAAGGCCCTACTGTTCCATGCTATGGTGATAGAGTACGTTTGGTCTGTTTAACGTTAGGTGAAACACTGCAGCCTCAATGCACACACTGAAGAATGCAGACACTGGAAGTCTGTGATTCACTCAGTGATAACTGTCTGTCTCAATGCAGCGACACCAGTCTGACAAACATTAAGGTGACTAATGTCTCACTGTTCAAATAACAGTCTGTCACACTCACCGGCTTCCTGGACCTGGATTAAGCCTAGTCTTAGACTGAACTGCAACGTCAGTGCTAATTCACCATTGGAACCTTTACTGTCTAGGCTTAGACTGCATGTTTTATATAAATAATCAAACATACATAATCCAATATTGACCATTTTAAAGACACTTGAATCTTTCGTTAGCACCTACTGCAAAGTGTTTCTTATTTCAGTTGAGTTTTGAACTGTACACACACGCACACACCTGTTCCAATTCGTCACAGCTATAAACAGTATATTCACAACAGCATTAGCTGAGTCAGATTGGGGTTGGGAAATTAGGCAAAGATACATATCAATACTTGACAACATTATCATGCTACTTTATCTGCATCACAACATTTAGTTTTTCTGAGGTTTCATAAACGTACCATATGGAGTCATCGTGATAGCAATAAAATAGTCATTCTGCCCTCCCCCTAATGACACTGGACGACCAGCTCTGGATCACTTCAACTCATCCCAAAGGTACTGGAAGTACAGGGGTTGGACAATGAAATTGAAACACCTGTCATTTTAGTGTGGGAGGTTTCATGGCTAAATTGGACCAGCCTGGTGGCCAATCTTCATTAATTGCACATTGCACCAGTAAGAGCAGAGTGTGAAGGTTCAATTAGCAGGTAAGAGCACAGTTTTACAGTTTTGCTCAAAATATTGCAATGCACACAACATTATGGGTGACATACCAGAGTTCAAAAGAGGACAAATTGTTGGTGCACGTCTTGCTGGCGCATCTGTGACCAAGACAGCAAGTCTTTGTGATGTATCAAGAGCCACGGTATCCAGGGTAATATCAGCATACCACCAAGAAGGACGAACCACATCCAACAGGATTAACTGTGGACGCAAGAGGAAGCTGTCTGAAAGGGATGTTCGGGTGCTAACCCGGATTGTATCCAAAAAAGGACTTGTATATGTCATTCCCAAGACGAACTGACGCTGTATTGGCCGCAAAAGGAGGAGGAGGCCCTACACCATACTAATAAATGATTGTGGTCTAAAACCAGGTGTTTCAGTTTCATTGTCCAACCCCTGTAGCTCTGTTACTCCAGAGAACACAGTCCCACTGCTCCACAGCCCAATGCTGGAGGGACTTGTAGCCTTCTAGCTAACGCGTGGCACTGGGCATGGTGACCATGAACAACCCAAACCATTGATCAATGCTCCTCTATGAAGTTTATGCAAGCTGTGTCCGTAAAGGGTGACAGACTCACCACTCAAATGAGTGTCCAGATAGTTTTGGATAAACAGTGCTGAAGGAGTCCGGTTATTTTAACAAGTGAAACTTCAACTTTGTACTTCATACCGTCAACACAACTGCAGCTTGGTTTCTCAGTTAATTTGGTTCGTCTGGCCATGAACGCCTGGTAGTCATTTTTTGAGTGCCCAGTGCTGTTCTTTAGTCTTCTGAAGGGTAAACATACAATCAGTGTCTCTTTCTTTAATCTCTGTCCTTATTCATTAAGTAGAAAATAGGTTCTATTATACTGAAATGAACTTCTGAGACGTTGGACCACAGTGACTCTGTATACTGTGGCTAAAATACACTGCACATAAAGCAGGGAGTGTAAGACCACAGGGTGTTTCCCCAGTGGAAAAGAGGACATACCAACAGTAGGAAGTGGGGGGGTGGGGGGTGCATGGGGGTATGGGGAACTCCTTCCTTTTTGTCTGTATACGTGCGGCCTTGAGCTAGAAAAAGATTTCACATGTTGGCCACTAAAGTCCGTAGCCTGTGGCCACTGTGCTTTGCATTCTCTTTCCCTTTTAATAAACCTGTACGTACAGACCAGCAGCTAAACAAACTCATTTTATTTAGCTGTAACCAAGTCTGTAACTTAAGTCTGCTACATAAATAATAATAAATGTAAATAATTTTAAAGCAACTTATTGCTAGCACTGTCATTAGCCTGCTACATGTAAAACACAACCTATGTATCATATTCGTAGCATGAAAACAGGCAGCAGTGCATGAATATCATGTGCTACACCCGTCAGACACTCCCTAAATGCGTGTAATTCACATTTATACAGTTGCTTTGATAGCGAGCCACTAAAACAAGGTATGCAGCAACTCATGAGCCAAAGGCCCTCATAGGCCATATATATATATTTACAAGCAAACCGCAAACAGACCTCTAGCAGCGTCAGACACTCCCTATATGCACATAATTTAAATTTCTACAGTTTGTTCGATAGTGAGCCATTAAAGTAAGGTATTCATGACACACACACACACACACACACACACACACACACACACACACACACACACACACATATATCTAGATATATATATCTATATCTCTATATCTATTTGCGCACAAGCAAACCACAAACAGACCTCTAGCAGCCTCATTATATATGGGTGTATTCGTGTGTTTAAGGAGGAGGGAAAAACTGCATTAGAGCTCTGACTGCTACACACACATTTGAAGTGGTCTATCTCGGTCATAATGACAGAGTGCATCCATAAACACACATCTCTCCCTCTCCCTCCCACTCAGTCTCTCTCTCCCCCTCTTTTTCCTATGTCACTGTATCCTAGACTGACCTATTACACATACCTCTTTCTACATGGCTGTTCCTCAGAGACGCCTTCCAAGAAGTTTAACTACTGAATCTTCATCATCAATATTCTTAAACAAGTGCATCAATTTTAAAGTTCCAGCCTCTGACAGCCTCTTTAAGACTAGATACTTATAGACCTCAGCGTCAAGACACACCCTATATGCATATAATTTTCAATCATACAGCTGCTTCGATAGTGAGCCATTAAAACAAGGTATTCAGTACCTGATGGGCCAATGGTTGCCCTCATAGGCGAGACACATTACAGCCATATATATATATACACACACACACACACACACACACACACACACACACACACACACACCTATATACACACACTGAAAACTGGCTCAAAAAAGATCAGAACACTTCTGTAGTTGAATTCCAGACAAACCTTTTATTATGCACCAAAAATCCAGAGTACCGAGTGTCCTCATGCCTTTCTCCACCTTAAATAAGCAATCAATAGGACTCTCCTTTGATAATAATCATCATGCCAACATTGGCGTAGCTTCATGCCGCTGTTGCATACCACTTAAGCGTGGTACAGCGATTTCTCCAATGCAACATGCAGCCCAAGAAGCGACTTCGTTACTTAACACGCAAAATAACAACAATTCTGACACTGATCCTAAGAGAGCTTTTCGGAACAAGTGAACAAACTGGGATTGGCCTGAAACCAAGAGAATACAATTCAGTGAGCTGGGAAACAATTCACAGACTGACAGGAACAAAACCGTAATCTGTTTCATCCAGAAAACACTGAAAAAGCTGAGCTCGACTTGATATTCAGACAATTTCGATTTACGATCTGTAATACAAAATGGAACTACTTTTCGAGGGAAGGAAACGATATTTGTTAGGTTGCCTCTTTTCTTCATTTTACAGAACTGTTGCACAAAACTAACAGAGCACTGAAGATTGTGTACCATCAAAAACAATGAAGATCTGCTGTATTGGCCTTCAGTTCATGGTTGTGACTGAATTGCATATGTGATGCTAATCGTGATGACACACACTCTCAAGTTCCATTGCTTAAATATAGAATACCTGAAGTGAAAAGGGATCTTGGACAGGTTTGACTAGCCATTTCTTTCCAGCATCAGACTATAGATGAATATATGCTGATCTCAGCTTTCACGATTCCACAGGTAAGCTGAATCAGACTACTCCTGTAACCTTATATGGCAGGGTGACTAGGAAACAGACTGGCCAATGTGTGGCATCATGACAACAGAGGGTGTGGTGCCATCACAGCTGTGCTATTGTGTTCTCAGTCGAGGGGGGGGGGTCAATGTGTCAGCAAGTGTGTGGCTATGTATCTACACGCACCTCATTACAGTCCGTCTTCCCTGTAATCTAACCCTTGAGGTGCTTACTCACATTTCCTCCTTGACATTACTGCTCTTTTAATTCTCCTTACCTTTTTTCACCTTCTTCTGCAGTTTGATCGTGTCTGAGGATTTCTTCTTAATGTCTGCTCGTGCTTTCTTGTATTCTAAAAAGTAAAACAATCAGTCATACTGTGAGACAAAACCTTAATGAATACATTAGGAGCTCGCACAGTCAAAAAAAAAAAAAAAAAACAACAAAAAAAAATTCAATCAATTATTCATGCAGAGATAATAATACCCCAGGATGTACATTAAAGCAGCTCAATCATATAAATAAATAACCCATTAACCACCTGAACGTTGATTGATAGCCTGGGTGCAGAGTTAAGTACCAATCAATAATTCATGTGGGTCTCCCAGAGCTGTAATGGAAGTTTTGGATTGTTTGTTAACTTCTTGTTAGATTCGGAAACCTTACTATACAGCGTTTCACTCATCTCTTAGCCAGCCTCTTACAGCTGGAAACAAGGATAAAGTAGGGATGAATTAGGGGTGCATTGATTCTGATATCTGATATTACATGTACATATCTGCCTATGTAGATACATTTATAGAAATTGGGTCCAAATCTACCTAGATTGGCATTACAGAGAAAAAGCATACAGTTCTACAGGGTTACAAATGCAGTGAAATTAGCCAAATGCAGCTATTTCAGCACTGCGATCCAGCATTAAAAAAAAAACACAAAAAAAAAACACGACAACTAAATTTCAAGACTGGGACAAATATCAGTTTCATTGGTCATCTTTTGACGTGCAGCGTCAAAAATAATGTCCAGTTAACTAAACAAATAACTTTGGACTGAGCAGCCACACCGACTTCTGTCTTGTCAGAAATGCTGGATGCTTGTCTTCCAGTTTGAGCACACATTCACAACCACCACAACACAAAACAAAGGAAAACCAAGTTGACATATTTCATACTACAAGCCGCTGCATGGTAAATCCCTAATATCAGCTAAAATCAGAGCTCTGAAGTAGACACACTATATGGCCAAAAGTATGTGGACACCCCCTCTAACTACTGAGTTCGGGTTTTTCATCCACACCCATTCACAACAGATGCACATAACCACACAATCTCGATGGGTGAACACAGGGAGTGGAATGTGTCATATCGTTGAGAGCTCAGTGACATTCAACATGGCACAGTCATAGGATGCCACCTTTGCCACACAAGTCAATTTGTCCAATGCCATGTGTCGGCTGGAGTGGTGTGAACCTCCGCCACTGGACTCTCGAGCGGTGGAAACATGTGGATCACGCTTCGCTATATGGCAGTCTGACAAATGATTTTAGGTTTGGCACATGCCAAACAGTAAAGTTTAAAAACTGAAAACAGTAAAGTTTGGTGGAGGGGGGATAATGGTATATGTATCAGGGTTGGGCTCCTCAGTTCCAGTAAAAGGTGATGTTAATGCAACAGCACACACAGACCTTTTACACAATCACATGCTCTCAACTTTGTGGCAGCACTTTGAAGAAGATCCTTTCCTGTTCCAGCATGAGTGTGCACCTATGCCCGAAGTGAGCTCCATAAAGACATGGTTTGAAGAGTCTGGAGTGGAGGAACATTAGTGGTCTGCACAGAGCCCTGACCTCAACCCCACTGTGGACCTTGGGGATGAACTGGAACGTTAATTGCGAGTCAGGCCTTCTCATCCTGAACAAGCATAAATTCCCTCAGACACACCCCAAAATCTTGGGAACAGTCTTTCCAGAAGGGTGAAGGCTGTTACTGTGGCAAAGGGGCGAAATTCCATATTAATGGTTTTGGAATAAAATGGCAAACTAACTCTTGTGAGTCTGATGGTTAAGGTTTCCACATACTTTTGCCTGTTTGGTGTGCATAAGAACAACGTCTCAACATCCTTACTTTGGATTAACAAGCAAGATCCTGGGGTTTGCAGACATGCAACAATGCTAACAAAATGCTGTTTCTGCCAGGCGTGCTGGAATCAAAAGTTAGTTTCCTCTCAAAGTTCATTGGATGGAAACAGAATGAGGCACCGAAGTGTGTGGCATAAAGGGGGAGGGGGGCGTCAATGTTTTCTTTTTTCTAACGGCTTTACAGTTTGAACATATTTAATTATTGTAATTCATTAAATATTCTAAAATCTAAAGTCTATACATCTAAGTAAAAAAGCACTATTAACTGTTTTTTAATTGTTCTAACTGGTTTGGGAACGGTATGTTGAAGTACAGCACAGGCATGGGAACTCTAGTCCTGTAGTGCAGGATTCCAGCACAGTTTGGTGAATGTCCAACACACCAGTCTGTGTTGAAGGTAGGGAAAAACTGATTTTCTTTCCCTTTTCTGAACCTAATTTCCATACAAACAGAGAGAAAAGTGAAGGTTTTCTTCATATAATGAGGTAAATTTAGACCCACTGGCAAGAATAAAGTCCACTAAGGTGATTACTCCACTACTGATCAATTACATAAAGGGCTGAACACAGTAACGAAGTAAATAAAGGGAGTCTGTATGCAGCGCAATTAGCATCAGGTCAGCAGATTAAGGTGGTGTTGAGCTGGTACCTTTGGCGTGGTCTTTATCAAGCTGACTGGCCACTTTCTTCCACTCCTCAATCTTCAGCTCCAGCGGACTAATCAGGTTATCCATGAGGGCCCTACAACACAGACATAATAAATCAATTACCCAGAAGGAGGGTGGACAGAACGTTAGAAAGAGGGCGACACACAAGACACTCACCACCACTTAAAAATAACACCAGGGAATAAAGCTTCAGATTAACGTTTGGTTCCAGCTCTCTGCCCAACAGGGAGGAGACTGCAAGTAATGAAAGTAACAAGACTCTTCTTACGTGGTGAAGAGTTTGAGTTTGTTCTCGATGCTCCTGTGTCTCATGCACATTCTGGTCAGCGCTGATCCAATCTCTTTCGTCGCCCCTGCCAACACAACAACGACAACAATGACAAAACAGCCGTTAGCTTTCCATTAATTACACAAATTCTTCATTTTCATCTTATTCAGAGAAAACCGGAGGGATATGTGCATACAGGTCTGAGTGACTTATACAGCAAACTAATTTTGGTGAATGCAAAATCAAAATCATCATCATCATCATCATCATCATGTTCTCCTTCAATATTACAAAGTGTCAGTGAGCCAAACTTCTCTCCTCATGGCAGGTGTGTATGTGCACACGCGTTTTGGGGTGGGGATCATCATATAGTTACTGCCATGACATTTGAACACAGTGCAAAGGTTAACTGAAGTTTACAAACTCTCATGTCTTGTTTCACTATATCTGCTGCTGCGGTGATGTGGTGTAATCTTTTACATGGCATGATGTGATGAATCACGGGTACCCTGGTGCTTTAAACTTTTGTTTTGACCAAGAAAACACAGTAACAGGAATATAAACCAGTCACACTATCACTGCTCTAACGAAACAAAAACAATCACGATTATTGATCCGTATTACACCCTAAATGAGCTCATACACTCTGAAACACGTATGAAGCATCCAACAATAAATGAAGCCTTGTGTGCCTTTTATACAGTGACAGTGAAGCACCGTAGCTCACAGAAAGCTCCAGCTTTAGACACAGAACTGTGTAGAACAATGCTACTATTGCCAATAGGGACAAACATAGATGCGTGGCAGAAGCCTCCAACACTGGGTTCATGAACTAACAAGACAAAGAAGCAGTAATTTCAGGATGACTAACATATACAACCGAAACCAAACAAAATGAAAACCAAACACAGCTTTTCACAGTGCTTCATTCATTTTGTCACGTTTTCACCACTGCATAAATTAAATAGGCTAAAAAACAGGATACAAAGTAAGCTAAATCCCAGATAGCAAGCGGATGTGAACCACTCCTGCCAAAGAAGATAGGGTACTACCGGCCCACTGGCAATCTGCTATGAGCCCACACATTTACAACATGTATTTGGCCCACCTGTCCCAAAACAGATCTGGTCCACTTCTGGCACAGATAGGCAGAGTTGCCTACTTTTGGCTGAAGCATGGCCCTAATGTGGTGCATATGTGGCCCACATCTTGCTACTGGGAGAGGTTCACACAAGTGCTGTCAACCCATCTGGCAAATAGGTCAGATGAAAATGGCAAACGTGGACTAGATTTGGGCCAGAACAATTCCGCTGCTGGGGATGTATTTCTGTCCTGGTTGTCAAAGAAAAAAACTAATACTAAACTGCAGATTAAACATACTTAAACACTGAACATCTTAACATCCCAGCAGACACACCAACAACATCCCAGCAGACACACTAACAAAGCATAAAATGACTTAAAACCATCCCAGCCAACATGCTGCACTCACAAAGAGCACCTCACTCCACAGGCATAAAAATACAGAAAAAAACATTTGGGTATCAATTCCATATCCGGTATGAAATATAGCTGATCTACAGCTCAAGCATACTTGAAAAAGGCACTCGAATCATCCCAGGCGCAGATCTATTACTTTCCATAATGGTAAAAAAGAGAGACTCATTTTCCACAGTGCTAATCCATTACAAGCACATATGCCCACCTGCATACTCGTGTACACAGAAGAGAAACTAGCTTTTGCAGTTGCCTCCATAAATACAGTGCATGTATTATATATTCTGAATCACTTTGGCAGCATGTTAGTTCACGTCAAATGAAGATCACACAGGAAATGCTTCATTAAAATGCAGAAGCTTAATGAAACGATGTGTACATGAAAAACACACCTCAGGGCTCCCAATATTTCTTGTAACACTACACAACAAATCTAGAATCCTGAATTAGAAACTGAACCGTTACAGCTGTTTTCTACTGATGCAGTTTTTACATACACACACACACACACACACACACACACACACACACACACACACACAACTACATACAGTTGATCTCATACAGTTGATCTCAAATCTCAAAGATCTCAAATAATAAAAATAAGGCATAATTTACAGATTGCCTCAGACTGTGGAAAGCAGCACTGCTGCTTTTGAGTACATCTTTGGAAAGACTTCAAACCATAATATGTTCAGACAGACGTGTTCTTACCTGGTTTAGATCCTTACTGACAGACTATAACCTAGCTAGTCAGTGCACCATGGTGGCCAAAGGGTTCTGTTTTAGGGCCTTTAGTGTTCTCTGTTTATTTACAGCTCTCGGGACGCCTAATCCGTAAACACAATTTTGCCTTTCACTTTTATGCTGATTCTCTTTACATTTATGTTTTCAAATAAGGGCTTGTTCCAACAACAGCGATATATATTTAGCAAGCATATGCCTACAGTGTTGGGTCTCCTTTCTCTCCTGCAGTTTATAATTCTGCTGTTATTTCATTTAGATGTGGCACTTATTATTCCTCCAATGCTTCACTTATCTTACTGTGTGAAGTACTTTGAGATTTTGTAACGGCAAGGAAAAGTGCTATATAAACAAAGATATCATTGTTATCAAGTTTCCCTTTGTTCCTGGTTGTGTAAACTATGGTGCCTTTTGTATCAATCTTCCGGAGACACTCTCCAGTCGTATTGGCCCAAAGTCCACAGATGGGGTTTAACTAAAGTGTGTTAATAACATTACTTCCACACCATATACCCAATACACAACATTTCACACTAATGCTCAGCATTACACTAATCATGAAGAATGCTTACGCTTACACAAATTAAGGGCTTTGCTAACCGTGTGTTCAGACTGTCTCCACACAAACATGACAGACTCAACTCTACAGATCTAACTGCAGACTGAACAGCTGCTCATTATTTATGTCCATTTCTGATCAAGCTGTATTTCAGTTACAGTCAGCAAAATAGGTACATTTGTGTACTACTTTGTACAACATGCACAATTTTTGTACTTCAAAAAAAGGTTGTGAAAGATTATGGAAAATAAAAAGCATCTCACATCATTAGGAGGTGTGACGGTGCACTGTGGAATCATGTTACTGCAACACAACACGAAAAATGCACTTTGTGAAGGTGTGATAACGTAGCGAGGAGAATGGACATTCTATTTATTATGCCATCTAATTTGTAAACGATCAGCACCAATCAACACTTCACTCCACCACTCCTCCTGCCTTCCAGCTCCCTGTTTGCAGAAAACATGTTTATAGCCATAATCGTTCTCCATTCAGATTTTGTTTAAAATATTGTCATAAAAATACAGAATTCTGAACACAGTACAGTAAATCAAACTGAACTGTGGACTGAGCGCATCACTACACCCCGATACAGCATTCTACTGTTTTACAGAGTTTCTTATCTTTGTGTTGTAGGGGTGTACTCACTAGATGACACATACACAACTAGTTTTAACTATGGACAAGCATCTAAAATCCCTAAAATCACATGACACCCATAAATTCAAATCACAAAAACTAAAACTGGACTTTTGTTTATGCCTTTATGCACACAGAAACATGGTGATAACTCCATCTGTACTTCACTGGAGAAGCATTAGAGTAGAAAATGACAGCCGATGTGAAGTTGTAGTTATTGTAAAGATGCAAAAGTTTTAAAGGCACTTTTTGCCACAGTTCTATGTACTCCTCTTACTTTCAATTCTATTCTGTTTTTCTTATTCTCCTTTGTAAGGACAGGAAGTTGTTACATCATAAACAATCTGGTCAGATTAGATAAAACCATACAGTCTGATTATTCCCTTTAGGTACTGCTTACATTCTGAGTGGCCAGTACTGCACATCTTTTTCCTAGTCTGAGAATTGCTAGCATTGCTTAGCTGGTCATCAGTCTAAATAACAACCATTCATTTTACTAAACCAGCTCAGTAACTCAAAAGGAACATTACTGCGGATGAAAGAACACTGAAGTAAAGAAATGCTTTACGGTAGGTAAATTTATATGCAACAAATAAAGCACAAGCCCATCATGTTAGTGCACATTTAGAAGGCAGCTTAGAGCTAAAGTTAGAACTTTTTTGTACCATGAAGAAAGTCTATTCTCATATATAAAAAAAGTTGTGTTTTACTCAAGGATAAATAACTCTAAAGGCTGCCTATTGGACTGAAGGCTGTCAATCATGCACGCTCATTAGAATATCAGGCCCCACCCAGAGAGTTCTCAGACAGGTCTAATCAGCTACTTTTAATCTATGTTGTACTGTATTCCCATCTTGTTTATTTTTATTTAACTTTCATTAAATCTTCATTCATTAAATCTTTACTACACCCCTATATATTAGCATATTAGCACGGAAACATTATTTTACACTGTGGGTTTTAAGACCCTCAATGTTTTCTAGTAGCACAGTAAAATAATACACAATAGTGAAGGAGGAGAGGGGTCCATAAGCTGCTGACCACCCTTATTGTGACACGGAGTTGCTTTTACCGCCTCACATCTGAGAAGCTGAGTCTGCGAGAATCTTGAGTTAACTTTCGGCAGCATCAAATTGTTGCGTTACTTCAGCCTAAAATGAGTCAGAAAAACCTTGGACTTCTCGAAATCACATCAGCTATGATCACATTTGTCTATTACTGTGTCCGATTTAAAACTGCATCAGTCAGTCAAGATCAAAGATTTGAATATTTTTGTTTTCATATGATCTAGTAATCAGAAAATCTACTGGCATGGGTTTCAGTCATGATTTAGACCAAATTAAGAAAGTAAGATTTAACAGAGTCATAAAAACATACAGTATTATTGAGGACTTTTAAATCAATAAAACACTGCTGCATAAGATGCGATATTTTAATTGCGGCCTATTTAAATTACTGACATACAGTGTCGGGCTACTGTGCGTATTTATAGTAGTAATGATACTGCATGTATTTACAGTAGCACAGTAAAGTAATACACAATCGCGAAGGAGGAGAGGGTTTCATAAGGTGCTGAACAACCTTATTGTGACAGCGTTGCTTTTACCGCCCCACATCTGAGAAGCTGAGGCTGCGAGAATCTCGAGTTAACTTTCTGCAGCGTCAACTTGTTGCGTTACTTCAGCCTAAAATGAGTCAGAAAAACATTTGGCTTCTCGAAATCACATCAGCTGAAGGAACTGATTCTGCATATGACAAAGAATGCACTTGTTTTTGTGCAATTTCGAGGCACACAGCTGTGCTTGTTTTGACATGATTCTTTGAGAAGTCTCCTGACTTTCTTTTTTTTTTTTTTTTTAAAGAGTTTATCACATTTGAACTCACAGCTCTACCAGCATGCACTCGGACCGTCCCTCACTGTGACATGTACTATAACACGCGGCTACAGTTCTCCAGCTGGGTTTGTATAGGCAGCAACCCTATACATGTGCCTTGGGTTCCTTATTGGAGAGCATTTTGGCGGTTATTGTATAATATATGCAGGTATTTAGGCATGCAGAGGCACATCCCAAGTTGACAGCAAAAACAACATTTCATGGCATAACGAAAACAACATACCCATGATCAAACTGTACAGTTCATGCTCTTCACTGATCGATTCACAAAAAGGAACACACCCATTTGGCAATCATGGGTATTCATGTGCACATCTGTGATAAAAATGCAGAATTTGTGACTAAATCTGGATTAGCATTACAGAGAAAACATTTACTCACATGGTGAACGATGATTCATACAGTAGGTGTGAGTAATTTGAGTCTGGTTAAGTATTTTAAGCTTCTTACAGGTAGATTTGAACACATAAGTCACTATTCCGAGTACACGTGCAGACACGCCCTTCAAAAGTTGTTTTTGGAGGGCGAGCCAACCTACCCTTTGCTCCACAACCTGCCCTTTAAAGGCCGATTCCCTCTTTGACTTTCTTTGCTTCTCCTCTTATCATTCCAGCTTTGTTCCCCGTCCAAGTGGAACAGCTTTAATCACACTCTGGATGAAGTATCTGCTTTTCCTTTTCATACATTTTCCACATAATTTTGAGGTTACAGTGCAAGCAAAATCATCCAGAGTGGTCTGGTGCACTGATCTCGAGAAACTTGCCAAGTCAGAATTGTAAAAGGAACCAGACATCCACCTCTAACAGATCCCACACAGAAAGTCATTACATGAAATGGTTATGAATACACACCCTGATGTCTGAGACACTGTTTATGAGAGTTTTGAGAAGATTTTGGCCTTTAATTATTGTTATCCGAAAGCATTTTTAAATTAAATTGATTATTACTAAGGTATTAAAGTAATGAGATACTAATTTTTATTTTTAATAATATATTATGTTATTTTCTATGAGAAATTATTGTATTATGAATGAAGACAGACAAAAAAAAAGCCCTGAAGGTGTTTAAATTGACAAGGCATTAATAAACTTTATATTTTTAATTATGAATATACTATAATCCAGACATTTCATTAAACAGTTTAATGTATTTTTGTATTATATTTTCAAGTTTCACAATATAAGTAACTTTTACATCTGAATCAAAGTTCGAATAAATAAATATATTACTTAAATGCTGATTTTACTCGTACTATATTTGTCTTTTAAAATTACTTTTAGAGAAACATTGGTTTGGAACAAGTTCCGGAAGAGGCCCCTAAGCAGTATCACCAAGCGGCCCATATGCTAAAGACTACTGGTCTGATGAAAAAGTATAATTTACAGAATTTCCCTGTAAATCAAATCTGATCATTAATATTTTGTGGCCCGCAAAGCTCCTGTAACTGTTTGATGGGCTGCACGTTACAAGTTGGCAGTTGGTTTAGTTGCTGCTGTTCACCTGTGTTGTTCTCTGTTAGGATAGCACGTCGTTCAGTATAGTTCTTTTTAACAGGATTTTTACTTCTAAAACACTTTTTTGTGGCTGATCATTGTTTTAACGGCTGACTGCAGATGCTAGGTTGCAGACGAACAATGGAGAGTAACACTCGGAGATTCAGTCGGCAGATACTGGCACTCATAAAACTCCTATCAGCCAATAGAAGCTAAACTTGTATTTCAGCTCAGACTTCCCGCTTCCAGCTCAAAATCTCTCACATACTGATACACGTCTGAGAGTGGACATAATGGTCCTTTCACAGAGCTCCTCCCGAGTCTGATCTATGGAGTCCATTAAAACCCTTCGTCACACAAAGACGGGCTTTATTGCCAAGAGAGACTCTACGTTTCAGAGCATTTCCGCTCTGACTTGAATATGGTCCACTTTCTAATTATAAAAAGGGTCCCACAACCTATGTAGTTTGGGTGTCTGTCTCTCTCTCTCTCTCTCTCTCATTACCTATATGAAATTGAGAAACACGTCCTCTAGAAAGAACAGAGTTAAATATAAATTGATTAATTAAATGTATAAACTGATATGTATTTATAAATAAAAATAAAACATAAAATATTGGAATGTGCCATAACCTTTCCACAAGCCACACTTTATAGTAATTTTTTTAATTCAGCAAATAAACGGTAACTTAAAATGTGATCTCTGTAAAGGGTATGTTCATTTATTTACACTCAGAAAACCAACAAATACGTGAAATTTAAACCGGGGCATATAAACTGCATAAACAGTTTCCCCACATATGGGTTCCTCTGCACATTTTAATACACAGTTACTGTTTAACACATTGGGAGGAGGGGAAAAAGCAACATGTGCGAAATTTAAGGCACATTTTAGACTCTAAAGTTAAATTTAGTAACAAATGTGCATAAGTGTATTTGCTGTGGATGAGGATGTGTTAGTTTAGAATATCAATAAATACCTGATATAAACATTTGCACAATCTGATCTGTAAATAAGGAAACTTACACTCTGGATTAAATAAACAGTGTTCACCCTCACACGCAGCAGGCTTCATCACCTCGTATGGTCAAGCCCTTCTTCTCTTTTCCTAACTTGCAATTTCATTTCCTAGAATGTCAGTAACTTTGAGTGGGCTGGTCCAGAGCAGTCTCAGCTGTTACACCTAGTCTATCAGACGACAAACCAGTCACAATACAGGTAATCTCAGAGTCACAGGAAGACCAAGAGGTAGAATAAAGGTACTGATCACAATATACTAAACTCTATAAACTCTAGTAAACTGGCCATTGATGGTTAACCACGGTAAAACTGTGTCTTGGCTCTTGCACATCCAGTGAAACAGGCTATTACCAACAATATCCGGGAAAATCACTTCAGAGAAGAAGACATCAAGTTAAGCTAACCAACCTCAGCCAATGAACTTCATGTGAAATTCACAGTTATGTTCTTTATTACTATAATAATTACAGGTCCTTCGCCTAATGACAGATCTGTGCAGGTACTATGTTGACAAAGACCAAGCTACTGCTGTGTTCACTCCCACTTCAGAGTTAGGAACAGTCTTAAAATTACTGGACCAAAAAAAAAAACCCCACACAACAAGGTTTAAAAACACCAGGTACACTTTACGACAGAGCATGTTGAGTGGAGTTGAGCAGCAGACATTTCTCTCCTAGCTCAAAGCACTTCTGTAATTACTCCACTCCAGGTTTTCCATTTCCCACTCCATACTCGCACGCCACAGAAACTGATTCGCTCTGCTCCCACTCAAACTATTTATGGTTGTTATTAAACGAAAACGTAGTGAAACGTTCATCCTAGAAAACTGCAGAGAACCAGTGAGAATATCCAGTATGCAGATCTGCTGGACAGCTCCGCTGCACAGAAGCTGTGTAGGAATGACTGTCACATGCAAGCTGTAGGGTCACCGGTGCATCACTCCTGTCACGGAGAAGTAGTAAGTATGGAAAAAGGACTATCGGGAATGCAGAAAGGAGGAAGACTGGAGCGGTTTCAGACCAAGAGAGAACACTGACGTTCTTACCTTCTGCTGCTCTACGTGCCAACCAAAATAACTTCAGCCACCCTTATCACGGAAACATAAACTGCCCTAATATACAATTCACACATATAGACACACACACACACACACACACACACACACACACACATACATATATATATATATATATATATATATATATATATATATATATATATATATATACACACACACACACACACACACACACACACACACACACACACTATAATTCACTCTCCACTTCATACACGGAAAGCAGATTAGCCCCGCCCATTCAGTCTGAACTGAGCCAGTCAGAACAGAGCTCCTTTACATATATCAGTCTTAACAACACAAACAATGACAGAGGAATGTAGTACACAGGCCCCTTAAACTTCATAAAAGGACTAATAGAAGCAATCCAAAATAAGTTGGACAGGACACTGAAACTTCTCCCTGCCCTGTACCAGATGATGAACTGGTTAACAGTGTAATAGTCAGCGTCTTACTGTTTTTACTTCAGTTCAATTCATTTGCCTGTGGTCAAGAATTTATAGTACAAACACAAAAATATGTCCCATGCTTTCTTCTCCCATCAGCTGCTCTTCTCTCAAACGCTGAGGGACTGTCAGGATCCATCAGGGTTAGACTGCCAGGAGCAGCGTCAGAAATACGACCCTGCATGTTTTATTATCTCCTTGGGGCCACCATAATACTGATTTTCTCCAACTCCTCTGGCAGGTCTAATAAGAAAGAAGCTGTTCATGCAGTATTTCACAGTACTGACATCAGTCACCAATCACTGGAGAACAGTGGTTCCTCCAAGCTGATGAAGGACCTGTATACAGATCTGTGCTATCAGGCAAGGGCTCTGAAGAACAACGGAGCTAATCGCTTCCGAGTTCTTTGGCTGTCTAACCCTAAAACTCAGGAATGTCAGGCCAAAATGAACAACTGGCTGAGCTGCTGGGCTGAGTTCAGACTGAATGATTCACCTTCCTGTGATGAATCTTTTATTTGCACTATAAACCCTGAATGACTCGACTGCTCAGTGGAGTAACAGATTACAAACGCAATCCAGTCAAATTATCAGTAATACACACAGTCTAATGACTTATACAATAAAATGATACTGACAGTGTAGTTGGGGTGTGTGTGTGTGTGTGTGTGTGTGTGTGGTAGCCAAAAAATATCTGTACCAAAATGTTAAGCTCCAGTAAAGCTTTCCCAGTCTGAGGGACATTTAACCAGTTACTACCCAGATCCAGATGTACCGTTCAGGCACTGTGATGGGTGGAATCCTCAAGACTACGTCGTTAACACCCTACCTCTTTAAAATTAATGTAGCCACCCTTTAAAATTCGTTTACTAGACTTTATAGCCCGGTCTCCTCAGGTTGATTATTTTATTCTAACTATTATCTAACTATTATCTTGCTTTTGTCTCTGAACTGGCAGGGCAATAACGCTTTTGGTCTGTTCTGCGGAGAGAGTATTTAGGACGTTTTCTTCCATTTGATTTAAGTTGGGAAGCACTAAATTCCAGTCAGAGAGAAAATGCGTACATGTCAGCTACTCGTGCTCCTTTCCTTCACAGAAAGTGACTGATGCCTTATCGCTTTGAGTCCCAGACAAAACTCCCAAAAATAGGTTACTCAGGCTTTTCTAAAAAAGGGGGCAGTTGTGGGCTGGAGGTTGGGGAACCAGCCTTGTCACCGGAGGTCGTACTGTCTCCAGTACGATTCCCTGAACCAACACGACACGACACGACTGAAGTGCCCTTGCACAAGGCATCTAACCCCCAACTGCTCCCCGGGCGCCATGGGCAGGGCTGCCCACCGTTCACTGCACCCTAGTTTTTGTGTTCACTAGTGTTTGTGTGTGTGTGCTTGCATTTGTGTGTGTGTGTGTGTGTGTGTTTACTGTGCTCTTATCCAGAGTGACTTACAATGTTAATCATATTACAGGTAGGCCAATGTGGTGTTAGGAGTCTTGCCCAAGGACTCTTATTGGTGTAGCACAGCATAGTCACCCAGACCAGGAATCGAACCCCCATCTCCCAGATGGTGTGGTAGCTCAGTGACAAGTGGTGTTATCCGTTGCGCCACACCAATCACTTCACAGATGGGTTAAACGTGAAGACAAACGCCTCTGTGTGCTAACACAAATTCTATGATGCTATGAAGTTTATCTAGAGTGATGTTTGTAGCTGTTCTAGACAACGCTTCCTACTTGCACTAGCTGACTTTTGCAGAATCCTGGCACAAATCAGATTTGTTCCTACTATAAATAAAAGTCCCGAGAGAAATGGCTCATCATTCTCCCTCCTGTCACCAAAAACCACCAGCTGTCATTAAAAATGAATTCATTCCAATGTGTGGTCTTTTCAGAGGAGTAAAGGTTTTTAGTAGAGGGGACAAACTCTCAATTGACGCCACCTTTTTTTACATGTGTGTTATTGTTTTGCTATCCGGTGCTGAGCAGCGAAGTATGAATTCTTCTTTTGAAGGTTCCTCTCAAGTTTTCCTTCACTCGACACCACAGGAGCCACTGTGGTGATGCTAACTGGGGGTGGAACTGGGATTTCTGTAAGGCTGCTTACTGACAATACTCAACATGCTACAAATAAACGTGACTAAATCTACTAGGTCAAGTCAAAGAATTAATAGGTTACACATTGTAAAGGCCGTTTAAGCATACTGGCTCAATACTGCTGCTGTCATTTCTTCCAAAAGGGGCTTCAGATGAATACTTATGTTCTGCTTTGCACTAAAAATAGCTCAGCCGTCAAGTAGTTAAGTCAGCAGTGGGTGGTTAATGGTCATTGCATTAAATGGAGTGAGCTCTGTGTGCACCCGTTAAAGAGCAAGAGAGACAGACTGAAGGAGCAGACAGTCAGGAAACTCATTAAAACTCTGTGTGGGGACAACTACCTCTTCCTCTTAAGCACTATTCAGACGGGATTCATTTTCCATGTGAAGCCAGCTAATACAAGTTTACCGCAGGATAGCAGAGTAGCAGCTGAACGCTGCTGCTCCATGTTTGGTCTTCACCTTAGGCAGCCCTAACTGACCAGTTCCTACTGATCTGAAAGTTCTGCTCAGCTCATATAGCTGCAGCTCCTCAGGCTAAAAACTGACAGTAGCCTGCCCAGCGTCAGTTCGCTTGTTCTGTGAGAAGCAAGGCATATCTGCACTTGACACTCGAAGACATTCGGCCTGTTTGTTCTGTGTTGTCTCGTGGAGCTACAGCTCCTCCTGTAGATCCATCCATGCGTGAAACAGTTCGGTTTCAGGTTTTCCCTGCAAAGGATCTTTTGATAGAGATTCTCTTCACTCTCCCACACGGCTAACTTGGAATAACTTCTTCCAAAGAAATCATGTCACATCCAGTGAGTATAGATTTGAGGTAAATATAAAACCTGGCCATCTTTGCTGTAGTACCAGTCTGTACTCTACTAGGACTGAGGGTGTCAGCACCTCAAAGCGCCTAAACTGACTCAGACAGGGCGTCTGAAAACTTCTGGACACACAGTGTCGTATATCCTGACAAATCTCTGATTCTAAACTCATCACTGTGACTCAGTTTAACTACCAGGGCTGTGACTTCTCAACTCTGGCCAGAGGACTATGAGAGTACATCTGGCTTTGTGGGCCTGTGTTCTCGAACGGACACGGTGATCTTGAAGTGAGTCACCAATGAGAGAGGATGTTCTATGCGTGGTTCCTTACGAGTCATCATGCGAAACCTCACGGCCACAGGCCACAAAACTAGATAAAAGCATCTTGTTCCAGAAGGTCTTGTGAATCGTACTGGTTTCTTCCTCTGATGGCCCCAAGCACAGGAGCAATAAAGAAATCATACCAACTCACAGTGAGGGCGACAGACGTGCCCAGAATAGCATGACATTGGTTCTAAGCACAGCAGGAATAATGTTGTCTAAATAAGGCAAGCACAAGAGAAGGGCCTGCAGATGTAGATCTGGTTTTGGTTTCTGATGTAGGTCCGTAAGACTTCGCTGCCCTAAATCTCATATTTGGTCCAAAAGGTTCAAACAAGCAAGAGCAGCCTTGGGCCCAGATGTGAAGTTCTGTAGTAATGTATCAAAACAGCTTAATCTTTTACTCATAGAGAGAGAGAGAGAACAATTATGACCTCTTGGATTCTGAGAGATGGATGGCTATGGCATTGATGATTGACATTCCTGATGATTGAAGCAATGCACAGATGGTTATGCTAACTGGGATTTCAGCCCATACTCGATTTCAGGCTCTACTACGCGACTCACACAATCTAAAGCATTTGGTACCATGGAAAAAGTCTAATCCTAGACCGTGTTGAAGCCTGGACTACACAGTCCCCTTCGACGCAGTGTAGACTTAATCCCTGTCCAGAAAAACTGACCCCCAATCAAAAAAAAAAAAAAAAAAAAAAAAATTCTTCCCATTTTATGCCTAAACACACCTCAGCGTCAACTGTGACTAGGACCCTCGACAAGCCTGCCCTTGTCATCATGACCTTCCCTCAAGCTTAGGCCAACACAAACTCCAAACCGTTTCCTTCTTTATAAAAATGCTTGTGTAGCTAATGCCCACGCAGCTCCGCCATGCACAAAGACATCCTGTATGCCCGGAGACACAGCCTGCCTCTGTTCACACCTACTCAGTTTCTCCCTCGGCAGCCCAGATGCTCAAAGGTGGCTGCGTTACTGGATAACGGCAGGGGTTTTTTTTTAAAACACATCCATTTTGAAAAGACACACTGCCGATCACTAGACTTCTTTCAGCGACTGAGACTTGCTTAGTAATTGTACAAAATGATCAATCTTTCAAAAAGGTAGAACCGATGTATACAGAGTTAGAGTAGTAAACTTTAAAAAGTCTTCTGTGTATATGTGATACGGAAATCGGAAAAATACACTAGATGCTTGAACATTCCTGGGAGGATCTGCCTGCATTCAGTATTCACAAGAGCATTAGTGAGGTCAGGTACCAATGCTGGATGATCAGTTCTGCATCACTTCAACTCATACAAAGGTACTGGTTGGAGCTTCATCACTCCAGAGACTGCAGTTCCTCTGCTCCACAGCTCAAAGCTGGAGGCCTTTATATATATATACACACACACACACACACATTATATATATATATATATATATATATATATATATATATATATATATATATATATATATATACATACATACAC
>CM067476.1:37760583-37795700 GCA_034552555.1 Semaprochilodus insignis
ACACACACACACACACACACACACACACACACACACACACACACACATACACATACACATACACACACACACACACACATACACACACACGCACACGCACGCAAAAATAAAACCACTTTTGGCTGAACAGCCAAATTCTGACCAAAATCAACTTTTAAATGTCTTCACATTTATGGCATTCAGCAGACGCTCTTATCCAGAACAACTTACAAAAAGTGCTTTGCGTTGAGCCAGAAAAAAACGTCCTAGCTAGTACAAATAGATCAGAGTCCAAACTCTCCTTGAGCTCAAACATTGCCAGAACAAGTGCCAGTGCTGATACCCAGAAAGAACAGTGCACTTCAATAAGTACTTAGATTAGAGCTTGCTTAAGTGCTTTACAATGAGATTAGCGGTTCTGACAGCTAGTGGAAGCGTGTTCCACCATCTGGGAGACCGGACAGAGACAAGTCTTAAGGCTTGTGTTCCATCCATCTTGAAGGATGGCGGGTCAAGCCGAGCTGTTTCTGCAGCTCGAATGGCTCGAGGTACAGACTGACTCTTGACAACTGTCATAAGGTAGGGAGGGGCTGGTTCATTCTTGGCTTTGTAGGCAAGCATGAGAGTTTTAAATCTAATGTGGGCAAACCAGTGAAGGGAGTGCACCAGTGGAGTGCCATGAGTGATACGCTCGATACGCGGATAAAGCAAAAAAGAAGCAGAAAGCAGGTTGAGGCCATCTGTGAGCTGGATTTCACTCTGGGTAACTGTAGACATTTTTGAGAGTGTATATGCAGTACTGATTTAACGGTATGACCAGTGTACTACAGTAAATACACAGTCGACCAATATTATTACGAGCCAATATCCAGAATAACCGCCATGTGCAGCACAGACAGCAGCTACACAGGCTGGGAGCGACTCAGTAAGGTCCTGGTGGGTTGTTACAGGTCTCTGGAGCCATGCTGACTGCAGTGCATCCCACAGCTGCTGGAGGGGGCGAGGGGGGGATCCACAGAGTGAACATGACGATCGAGATGGTCCCACAGATTCTCAATTGGGTTCAAGTCTGGGGAATTAGGGGGTCAGGGTAGTACTTGGAAGTCTTGGTCATGCTCTTCCAACCAATGTCAGACATTTCTAGCCGTGTGTCATGTCGCTTTGTCCTGGAAGATCCCATCCGCCCCAGGGAAGACAATCAGCATGTATGGGTGTATGTGATCTGCAAGGATGGATTCAAAACCCAAATTGGGTTGAGTGTGTCCTCCACATGGATGAGTGGGCCCAGAGAATGTCACGAAAGTGACTTCCTTTATGAGCTACGCGCTACCGCTGTCGAAAGTAGGAAGTGGTCATAATAACGTGACTCGACTGTGTATAACAAAAACACAAACAGTCAATCGCGATCATTTATATGAACAATATTTGGCAGCTAAACATCTGTGTTTGTGACAGGCCTAATGAATAAGCTGGTGTTTTATTTACTCAATGAACACACGCTTTGGGAAACTTCTGAAAACGTGACAAACCTCTTGAACTTGCGGGGTCTCGGCCACTCAGCTGACTGACAGGCCAACAGTTACAAGTTGAGTAGCGTCTGAAGATCTTGTAACCAAGAATTCTGGAACTTAAGCAGACTCTGATAAAAGGGTGTGCCAAGTTAATTATGTAACTGATACCTCCAGAGTCATGGCAACAAGTCATGAGGGAGTTCCCTGAGCCCTGGGAGAGAATCACCGTATTGTCTGATCAGCCTCTTAAAAACAGCCGAAGCCACAAACATCAAAAACAGCCTGGAGTAAAAAGTTTCTCCACTGTAGCCAACCACATGAATCATATGGCAACATCACAGGGTTCCTGACTACCAGTTACAGCTCTGCATGAACATTTTGATGTGAAAACAGAGAGATACAATTATGTAACACAGGCTACTGTACTGGTGAATCATTAGCTACGTGAAGCAAAAACGAACATACAGGCAGAGGAAAGTAGTTTAAGCCCCTCTTACAGCTGACACCATAACACAGAAGTAAGTACATCCTGAAATTATAATAGGACTGGCCAGAGGTCAAAACCACTCAGGACCCTTGGAAGTGGAATATTTGCATAATTCAAACAATGTAAACAAAGTCAGTCAGAGTGGTTTGATGTGAAATGGTTCACTGTAGAGAATTTTTTACAGTAGAGATGGGCAAAAAAAATATCCTGATACTTTTTTTTTCATGTTTAACATTTAAGTATGAATCACAACATTTAGTTTTTCTAAGGTTTTGTATATGAGAAAAGACAAAAAGAACAATCATAGCCCTTTTTAACATGGTGCTGGTGCCAAAATCTCAAACTGTTGCATGCTCTTCCACCACTGGTTTGCGAATGGGAAAAAACAGTGCCAATCCAGCACCATTAACTCTCTGGCCTGGAAACATGGAACCCGTGACTTAAGCAGCAAAGGGGCATGGCGCTGCACAATGAACTGCACTGAGCTGAACTCGGGAACAATCGTATCCCACTAGTGATGTGCTCGTGGATGAGCGCATTCAACAGGAGGCGTCCATCTTCTAATGAGCTAAAATGTGAAGAATTAAAAACATTGTCTGTTTAATACATGCAGGAGATCTATAATGTGAGAAACACTACAGAGAGCTAAGAAACTTAATGTGCTGCTTTATAATATTACATCTTCATAACGGAAAGAGAAAACAAAGAGCTGTCCTGCAGATAATCACTGTCTATGATGATCCCTTTGGGCTGCACACAGATGCTGAAAGAGTTGATTCTGGATGGTGAGATACGCCCTCAAAGCAGGAAGTTTGTTTTTATGCGTTGTCCGCCAACTTCTGCTTACGTAATCGCTCAAACCAGTGGAAAAGGGGGCCCCATTCTTAACGAGTTCAGTAGAGAACGGGCACGAGCACTGGCACTTCAGGTATCAGTGGGCCACATGGAAATATATTAACAGATCTACGGAAATACTGAAATTAATTTCAGTACTGGCAAATAAAATCAGAGCATTAGCGACAGGAACCAGGGTCACCATGTCTACAGCCCGAACAGATCCATATTATTTACTATGCAGAACCACCAGTGAACCTACTCATGCGTTGTGTGTTTCACATATGCACTGTTAAAGTCGTGCACGTACCCCTCCACTATAAATAGAGTTTAAAATTTATATTGTAAAACAGTGTGCCTGACATCAGGCAGCGTACTCATAACCATTTCATGTGATAACTATCTTTGAGGAAGCTTTCAGATGTAGACATCAGGTTCCCATCACCTCCACTGTGAGAATTCTGACTATGCTAGTTTCTCCAGAACGGAGCAGTTCACACCAAACCACTCTGAATAAGGTTCTCTGAACTAGGAAGTCAGAATTTTTGAATATTCAAATGCTCATTTGGATTTTTGGTACGCAAATTAGCTCCTCTAATGTTAAACATTCTCATGAGAACCATGAGATGTCAGAGGTCTACACTCCACCAGAGGGTAGTGAGGAGCACCAATTTGGTCAGAGAAAGCTGAAAATGACCACTGCAGCCGTATAAAAGCTACCACACGCCGGATGAGAGACCTGAGCCACGTCGCTCCATAGGTTTCTGGTGTCAGTACAAAGATCAGCTACAGCACAAAGTAAGCACAGCAGAAAAGCACTGAAACATCAAAATTATGTTTGTTTTATTTTCTATTCATTATGATGTAACAAAAGAACATTTCTGGCATCATTTAACGAATTTAACTTGTTTGATATCAATCAACTTCTAAAACTCTGATTCCCAACTAAAACGCAAGAGGTGAAATACAAGGCGCTCTGGCTTGTAACGTTAGCTGAGATGGAAAGAGTCCATTTGAATTTGTCTGTTCATCATAAAGACTTTAGATTTATGTACGACCGTGTGTAACCGTGGACATTTGTGTGAGTACTGTGTACTATTTGGACAGTCATACTTGGTCATTTTGACTGACTAGCGTTAGCTACCAAGGAGACACAGCTAGTAAGCAAGATGGCCAATTTGGCCGTCTCAGGCATGTACATAAACAGCTGCACACAGTAGGGGGAGGGGGGGTGTAAAAGGCAATTACTGCAGTTATTTACATGACCATTAAATGTCATTTCATGGTCATGCCAGCCTCAAAGAGAACTGTAGTGGAATGAGAGTGCACAAACAAGAGTCACACCGCTAAAACTGTGCTCTCTTAGATCTGCTGTTCGAAGTGAGGGGGACAGGGAACTGGCCAACTGTCCTCCTCATGCTCCGCTGCTCTCAGGTGGCTTGGGATGGGGGTGGACATCGGGGGGGGCAGGGTAGATGTTGGAAGAGGGGGTGGACGTGGCTTAACTCTGGTGTGTGTGCGTTCAAGTGCAAAAAAGAGACACATTCGCACACAAACGCTCTGCTGTTGTCCTGTGGCTTTCCTTTTCCTTTGCTTTCTAATCCTTTCTCTGTCTGGAATGTGCACTCGGGCACACATATGATACAAAGCGGGGGTTAGTGGGAGGGGTTTACAGACAGCTGTCCCTACATGTGGTCTAGGGTTCTCTTACACTTCCTTACCAACATCACACAGTTGGAAGCAGGAGAGGGGGGCTGATCAGTCATCTGCTTCGGGCCACACCAGGCCTGAAACAGGTGTAGAACCAAAACAACACAAACAGGCTTGGTTCACTGGAGACACTACGGCAGTCGTGTAATTTCAGCATATTACAAAAAATACAACCATATTCTGCTTGGGATGTACAAGAACACCGAAACCATTACTAGGACTATTAGAGCCTTCAGTAAGAGTCACACAATAATTCTTAGTACAACTTGCCTCAATAGGAATATAAACAAATGATACGATTAATGTTCGATATGACAGATCACTCTCACACTTCAGCTTCCCTGGTGGCATTTTCCATTGCAAGAAGGAGCTCTTCCGAGTATTTAGACTGGATTCTACAAGAGGAGGAAGACGGACAAAGAGTCGGATTACAATATGGTTTGAGTGGAGCAATCATCAGTTCTCCTGTGACCAAATGTGAGTGATAAGTGGCATGTAACTGTACAGGTCTACAGTGAACTCACTCTTATCACTTCTGCTCCACACGACTACAGACGAAGTGCTCTGTGTGTTGCAGACCCAGACAGTCATGGTTTAGTATTAGTGCATTCCCAAGCAACAACAGTGAAAGGAAGTGGTTCATGCAGTTACAGCACTAAAACTAAAACAATCTGGTGTGGAATGGGAGAGAGGGAGAAAGCTAGCTAGCTAGCTGTTTTCAGCAGATGGCTAACACAAAGCACTGCTGTCACACACACAGCACAGCCAAACTGATGTTACTGTAATGAACTACAGCAATCAAACAAGACAAAAAGCTCTGATTTCAGTTTAAACATGCTTAAAAGGAGTATGCGGGAGAATCACCCTGGAGTTAATGTTCTGATGTGTTTTACAAAGCCAGCATCAGACATACTGCAGTTCCTCCATCCTCAAACTACTAGGACAAGACTGAGAAATCCACACGTCCGCTAGCTTGTGTTTGAATGCTGTAATATGCTGTGACATGGATGTGGTAAGAGTGATAGGGCTGATGGAATGTGATCCATCATTGACGTACTGAGCCAGCTAATGCTTGCTGTTCATACTGAAGCTGAAGGTGCTGTGAAACTAAACAGTTGAATCTGAAAACCTATCACTGCTCACCAGACAGCTTAAAACAATCTGTATTCTTTGTAGCTAGTAGAAACCGTTAACCTGGGAAATTAGCTTTCGTCCACTCTCATTAAAGATTTGTCAAAAGTCCGGCTGTTTGGGAAGTATTTCTCCTGTTCTGACCATAAATAATAATTTAAAGTCACAACTAACGTTTGGGTTTGCTCAGCTTTACCTCAGGAGCAAAACCAGCCTTTTAACATGGGGAAAAAAATAATGGTCTGACATCATTATCATTTTGGCCACATCTCCCAGCCCTAGACCACACATGTCAAAAACCAGGTATAAACTCCTACAATTACGCTACTTTATGCTAGGGCCCTTATGGGAATCTAGTGGTATTTTAGCATTTAGCAATTACTGAATAGCAGTTTAAAAATATTTATTCAACAACGAATATATAACATCCCAGCAGACATACCAACAAAGCAATATCAAACTCAAAACCATCCCAGCCGACATGTTTACTGTACTCACAGAGAAAGCCTCACTCCATGCTGGCTGCGATTTAATCGCGTTGTTGTTGTAAAATTGGGGTTTGCCTTTCTGTGCTTGGGTTTCACTGAGAGAGGCTAAGCACGAGAGAGAACGAAGGGCGAGAGAAAACGCAAGCACGTGCGAGAGAGCGCGCTAGCGCATGCTGAGAAGCTGCTGTCTGTGTGCCACGCTGTAACGGCTCTGTTCTGTTATTTACTCTTTATCTAGTTCCGTTTGGCTTGAATACTTAAACTGAACAACAATCTATGTCACTCTACATCACTGAATATGTCTTATCTGTAGACTGTAACAGGCATTAAAATATATGTATGCATCAGTTTTACAATGACTCTTTCAGTAACGAGTCCTGCCATGGAGCTGCTGCTGCTGCTTTCTATTTCTAAACAGGGCCTTCAGTCCAGATCCTGCAACACTGACCAACAGGACTGCCTGCTAGAAAGCATCTACCCAGATATGCCAGGGTGTAATAAGTTATATCCTTTAATGCTTATACTTTTCTGCGTTTGCGTGAAACACTTTGAATTTCCGTTGCGTACGGATAGCTCTATATGAATTGCCTTGCT
This sequence comes from Semaprochilodus insignis, assembly GCA_034552555.1. Lineage (NCBI taxonomy): Eukaryota > Metazoa > Chordata > Actinopteri > Characiformes > Prochilodontidae > Semaprochilodus > Semaprochilodus insignis. The sequence continues at coordinate 37,767,318 of CM067476.1, forward strand.
GTGCCGAGGCGACCAAAATGTAAACACACCTACACGTGACTACAAGAAGCGAAGAGCTGACAGTGGGATCGATGGAGAGACGGGGACCAGAAAACATTTCCACTGCGAGCCATACCGGATACATGTGCCTCATATGTCAAGACAATAAAAGAAATTTAAAAGATAAACAAATCACAGACAAATATTAAAGCAACTGGAATCCTTTCAACATAGAACTACATTTGTTTCCAAAAGTTCAATAAACATACGCTCTACACGTTGGGAATATGAAGACCCAACATGGGTAAATATGAATAATACTATCACAAGGAGTTTCTGCCCATCATGTATCTTGACATGTTTCAATCTGGCCACCGTTTGGATACCCCTGAGCTAAAATCATGGATCACTCTCCAGCTGACTCCAGCCCTGTACATGTTAACTGACAGAAATAGTAGTGGGTGGAGTGTCATGTCAGAAAAGCCTCCCTAAAAGAAGAAAGAAAAAGAAAATCAATACTTAAAAAAAATAAAAATCCAAAAAATAAATCAAGCATCTGAATCACGTCAGACCGAGGGAACACGCAAGCATATGGGGAGGACGGTGGACAAGATCAGAGTGAAGGAAAACATGATGAATGGGTAATTACAGGGTCGACTGTAGAGAGAATCTCACTCCTTCTCCACCCTAGGAAAGAGGAAATAAGTGAACTACAGTGGTACAGTTGTACTCATGACTCCATTAAGACCATTACTTTAAAAGTAAGTGGACCTAAAACAGAACCCTGTGGCACTCTTTTCGAGGTCATTGAGGTGTTTTTCTACACAATGTTAGAGTTGGAGGAGACAGATATTCGCACACATCTCCTTCTCAAAAGCTCAAATCACCAGCATTTTAAAAGGTCTATTGTCTACAGGCACCAAAACCTGCTGGCACGTGCTTGCCAGAGAAGGAAAATTGGGAAGAAGCTTTATGCTATATGGTACAAAATTAGGGTATGTGGTTTACTAAGTATATGGTTTGGTGGGTAAAATCTCTGTTTAAAGCCAGATCAATAAGTTTGATCTTTTGGGGAAAGGGGGGGTGGGGTGAGTATAATCAATACTGAAACTGACACCTAATGGATGTGTCAAAGATTCTTCCACTCTTCCGATAATTACAATGACTTTACGGAAAAGTGGATAAAGAACGTTTGACAGCAGCTTCATTACCTATGAATGCTTAGCTGTAGAAACTGTGATCCAAACAAAGCTGACAATATTTGACTGACTGACGAAAACAGCATTTTTATGGCAATTAAAAACAGATGTATAATAATATGAATGATTATCAGTCAACAGCAAATACAAATAGCCAGAACAGGAAGCAGAAGCAAGACACTCCCGGATAACATAGACAGAAGAGGCTAGTGACTAAAAACGAGAGCCAATGACCCTGAGCCTGATGACAGTCTGATAGAGTCTCAAAACTCTATTCATGCAAACCAACAAACAAGACAAATTCTACTGCAGGTTTCCATTAGTTGGTAAACAGCCAATTTTATTCTTCCATTACCTGGTAAACAGCCAATGCGGACAATAAAACAAAACATAAATATATTCAAATTTACATTAAGTGTGATAAAGTACATCACAACATGCTTTTCAGAGAACAGCTTGGATAACACCTGTACTTCTAAACCACAAGTGCATGTTCATTAGAAAGAGAGCATTAACACTGTTTAACTGGATGTAGCGCATTACAGTATATGAAACACTTACATTCAGAGTTCGACCACATTTGTTCCACAATAAATAAATGAATAAATGATAAAGGACTGTCCACCCCTACCAAGACTGAATCACTCAGCCACGAGAGACACAAAAACTGTAATACAAGTAAATCCATATCAAGGCACAACCATCTCACCTTGTATATAAGTGAGGCAAACTGGTGGACCTATATTTGTATTCATTTGCATTTTTCCTCAACACATTTAAAGCAGCTGAAATGTTATTAAAGTCTCCCATTGGAGACAAAGATATTCATCAACAGCACTAGTCTGGATCTTCATTCACGTCCTTCACTTGCTGTATCAGACATGAAACACAAACAAACCTAAAAATCCTGACAGATTAGATGTTGAAGCAGCTACTGTAACGGTAGGTTACAACATGCTCTTATCCCCCTTCAGGTAAGAAGTTCTGTGGAAATGAGCCATGCTTATTTTAAAACCATGATGACTGAACTTCTCTTTATCCATTCTTCTTCCAACTGTCAGGCAGGTTTGACCCTGCAGGGCTGGGACGCCTCTCGCTGTGCACATTAAGGTGCGGCAACACCACAGGCAGGTTAACCTGTAAAATGCTCTTCACCTGTGCACTCCCTTTCTGGGCGTGTGCAAACTTTGTTTTTTTTTTCTAGAGGAGCAGGTGCTGGGTAGATGTATTCTCTCCAGGCATGGGAAACTTTGCTGCTCTCTGACTGCAAAAACATGGTTAAAATGCCTTTACAGCGATCACAACAGATTAACACAATGTTCAAACAAAATTCACTTATTTCTCAAAATTCCCCCATAATTTAGTGTTTGTGATGTATACAGAGTCATTCAGAGTGGGTTTAGTGTGAAATGGTTCATTTTAGACACTCAAACCTTTTTACAGTGGTGTGGACAGAAACCAGAAGTCACCAGGTCTACAATACAAATACAGCCATTTTATGTAGTATCCAAAACCACCAGTGATTTTATATGGAATTACTGTAAAACAGCTTCATTACGGCTTCATGTAACTTTCTCAAAACAGTGTCTCGGACATGAGGCAGCGCTTTTAGGTATTAATTGGTACTAATGGACTAATCAGGTACTAATGGACCCCTGACCCCCATCACCACCACTGCAAGGAAATCTGAGACTCTACAATAAGCGATTCAAAACAAAGCCGCTTTGAAGGACTTGGATAACTTTGAATGACTCACTGACCTGAAATTGGGAAAAATACACTTTACATCAGGCTTTTCTTCTCTCAGTAAACCAGAACTTAGAAAGCAAAACCCATACATGACTGATATTTCCATGACCTAATGATCAATAGCATATTGTATCAATAAGTACCATGTCACTGTATCATTAGCTTGTGAGTTAGATTGGGACACTATAAAGCACAATTGTGTTTCTAATATTGTACTTACAAAGTTATAATGCTAAAAAAAAGTAAAAGGAAACAATAAAACAAAACATCAAAAACTCCAGGCACTTTTTTCAACCACCAATTTTCGCTACAGTACAAAATATAAATCAATTAAGGCTCCACTATAACAATAAACAATATGAATCATCAAACTGTTCCACCCATAATAAATATCATTCACATTTGTCTTGTACTTTTCCCCTTCTCAATTTATTCATAGCCAATGCCACCAAGCTAGGAGGGTTTGAAGGATTTCTGTTGACTGGTCCAATGCTTAAACAACACTACATTGATGTCTTCAAATGTAAATTTAATTCTTCCTCTTATATACCATTTTTAACATTTTTGTCAGTTAACTAAAATGTCTCAGAAAAAATAAGCTCAGTACACACACACACGCACACACACGCACACACACGCACACACACGCACACACAGACGAAAACTCACTGATTGTTTTGTTGAATGACATGTCTTCCAAAGATGTGAGTACTTTATCCACTAACATTCCCAACATAATGTTTATTCTGAGATCATTTGAGACCTTAACCTCGAACCTTTTGAGGTTAAAAAGCCTCATATTGTGAATTAATCAGCTGAGGTTAGACAATTACTGAGCCTTAAGAGGACACACATTACTCATGCTGGCTCTATATAGATTCTTAGAACGCACCAGACACAAGAGAATGCCGAATCCACTGAACAAAACAATGCAAGTTAAAGTATAAAACCATTTCATCGCGTCAGATTTTGGTCTGAGATATTTAGAAATCAATAGAGGTCAATAGGAGGAAGTTTATTAAAACAAGGATAGGTCACCGCAGTGGTGAACAGAACAAGGTAATGTGATCTAAGCCTTCATAAAGTAACCATGCCTTACCCCATTGTCCGTACAGAGGACAATGCCTAGCCTGAGGGTGTATGATGACATTTCTTTCCAGGACATGAACACAAGGGCAGGTCCAACTTGTTGCACAGTGTTAAGTTTTTATAACGGTAAGGTCTGGAATGACGTTAACTCTTAAATCCATGCTGTTTTGCCGTCTGAGAACAGATAACGGGTTGTAAGGCGAACCAGCACAAAAGAACAAACCTCTGATTAACCATCACGTATAAAAAAAATAAAGCTTACCGTATTTAAAAATACTCCAGAGACGTGAACGAGGAATGCTGATGGTATGTAGCGTGTTGCACTGTGTTATGTGGAGAAGAAGAAGCTGACGACAGAACGTCAATAATGTAAGAGCACCATATGCAGGAATGGATGGTTATCAGTTTAAGTGTGTCAGTGCATTTCTTATGCCATCGTTTGGCTTGATCTATAGGAAGCAGGCTCAGGAACATGTCTGTGCATCTGCTTTCATGACTTAGACAGAAACCTTAGAACCAAACAGGAGGAATGTAACAACACACACACTGTATCACATCGTATGGTACGATGTGGTGTTAGATCCAGGTTCAGAATACGACTCAACGCCACAGAAGGACAAATTGGATCCTCATAGAAAGCCAAGTTGGCCACAACTATCCAGGATACAAGTCAAGTTTTATTCACATGTCCCTTTTACAATAGATGTTGTCAAGAAGCAGCTTTACAGAGAATCTGGGTCCAAGCCCTCAATGAGCAAGCCAGAGGTGACAGTGGCAAGGAAAAACTCCCTCAGAGCAAGAGGAAGAAATCTTGAGAGGAAGCAAGACTCAAAAGGGGAACCCATCCTCCTCTGGTCCACACCGGATAGCAAGACCACCACAAAAACTAAAAGGAAATTAATTTACAATCACCTGTAATATTGAATATAGAATAACCCATAACTGTTAGAGTCCTATGAGAATAACAATGAGAACAGACCTGAAAGTCTGGATGACGATCAGGCACTGTTACCAGTGAGACCAGTGACCACTGTAAGGAGCATCACAGTTAGAAACCTAGAAAATCCATTACTGCGGCTAGAAGCCTACAGTGATGATCTATTAGGAAGAATAAGAGAAGAGTTCAGTGTTTTGTAAGGCAGAGGAAGAAGAACTCTACAACTACATAACCATATACATGTATTATGTACTATGCTGACTGAAAAACGTGAAGTTCATAACATCACATCAAGTTAAGTGTTTTACATGGGAGTGTTTTTGTTGTAGCGTCTTTTGCTGTATTGAACACTTTTGAAATAATTCGAATTTTTGTTAGTTTGGTGGACTGGATCCGTATAACCTGCACACCTCAGTTCAGAAGTTCAGAAGATCCCAAAGTGCGAGACTGTGTAAACACGGCTGCTAATCTGGAAATACAAGTTGGTGAATAATACATACATATTTACACAGCTAAGAGACATTTTGCAAATACAAACGCAAAAAGCCATAATCAGCCCTGGGTGCAGCTGGACTGTTGAAACGGCTGATCTAATGCTGCATCCAAAACCACACACTTCTATACTTCAATGGCATCAATTAAATTCTATTCAATTGAATTCAATTCACTGAACTGAATTACTCTTGTAAAATACTATTTTGTGCTAGTATGCAATTATTCTACAAAGTAAAAAGAAAGATACATGTCTATAGCAAACACCAGGAACACTGTTATGTCTCCTTTATCCAAGCAGACTCACTCATGAGGGTCCCAGAGATGGTCATAAATAGGTACAGAGGTATATTTCGATGCATCTCTAAAAAGGATCTTTTATCAAATCCACTCAGCGTTGATCTCACATTGTTAGTGTCGGATAAAGAGTCATACAGCTAAACTAGCAGCTTGCCTCATAAACATTAGCTGATTATTAGCTTACTGCGCTACAAAGCGTCCACAAGTCTGCCAGCTGAAGCAGATCATTAGATTACATCACACAAGAACATATTTTTAGCCATCAGCTTCATTTGGTTAACTGTAAATATATCACACTCATTCAAGTAAACAGATAAACTGCTGTTCTGTTTGTTTATGTTCAGCAATGGCACACTGCTTCCTCGCTCATGCAGTCCCTGTTTATGAGAACGTCAGTAATTAACTAGACAGGAACATGCTAGTTGCAGCTGCAGGCTGTAAACATTAAAAAGGATATTTTCCACATTCAAATGCACATTCATTTTCTATTGGAACTGATGAATATTCAGACATGACACACTAAAACAGTGCTTATGATCTTTTGCGGACCGTTCCTGTCAAAGTTGGCAGTTCTTCGCCACATTAAGCAACAAAAAGGCACCAGGTTCTCTGACAAGATTCTTCGACACCCCTATTCAAATAAGATCCCTGATATGTGATAGTCGCCTGCCCTTTTCAATGCACCATTCATAATGTTACAGTTAGAAAGATGGTGGTGCTCACTTGACTTGGACATAAGACTATAATTCTGTCAGTGGATTGAAGATGTTAGGTGAAATTTAACTATTTACATTCTAATCACTGTTAATCTTCGAGGTTATACATGAAGATATGTTTAAAAATGTATTTTCCAGCTTTTCAGCAATAAACGATGCACCTCTATTTTCACGTATTCCCCATGAAATACCTTAAGAGCAACTTTTCAATCAGAAGAACTATACTTTCTCCTAGACAGCCTTTATTAAACACAGTGAGACTTATGAACAGCGAAATTCACAGCTCATAGTCAATGCAAAATGAACCTATATTTCCTTAGTAATTTGTACATTTTAATGGTTCAAGATGTACATGAGGTAGCACAGTAATATTATACATCCTGTTTATTTTAGCCACACAGAAATAGGTCTGGGCAATAAGGTGATGCTATCGGATACTGCTGATGAGTGATAAGTAACCAGATTACATTGACTGATATTACAATGATGTTGGGGAAATGACAGCAAACCAAAGAGTACTAAATTACAATGAAACAATTAAATATGTTGGGAAATTAGGAAAATAAATACCAGTGTACTTTGGAACTTTAACTTGCAGCATCATCTGGGCTAAAGTGACTGTACATATTAGTCTGATCCCAGACAATGGCGGGAAACGGGATCTGGTACCAGATTCTTTGACGATCGGTAGAAGTCTGGCTTTCAAGACCAGCTACAAGCAAATATATATTGTATAGTCTCGTGTTTTATGGGATAAGGAACCAACACACAGGGAACAGATCCAGGGATTCATTTTCAGGCCAAATTGAGAAAACATGACACATCTATATTAAAAATAACTATTAATTCTGTGAACCTTACCAAACGCTGTGACTAAATAAGCAGCCTAGTCTTCAACAACACAACTAAAACCCAGAGTCCACCTCATAAAGCAAAGCCTAAAGGTGATGGACATGTATCTACATGTCCTCTAAATTTTAGAGCACTGTGGAGCGAGCAATCCTGGCACACTAAAACTACTTACACTAGTAGCACCATTTGGTGTGTGCATCCTGCTAACTGTGGTCCTAATGGAGGATTTAACACATTTGGTTCCACTTCAGTTGAGCCCATCACCCTTTCAATTCATTACTGTTAGGAAAACAGACAGTTGTAAGTATTCTAGAGTCAGATTCGTAGAAGCATATTTACGAAGCCGTTTATTAAAACACCAAAACTAGAATAAATACAAATAGACAGTACACTGTGGTTGATCTATACAAGAGAGTGTATATAACAGTATTAACAGACACCATCTAAACCCTAGTTCACCCTATAGGGGCTTCATAAAAAAGCCCATATCACGTAACACCATAATTTCCTTGCTTTTTCAAAGTTGCAAGATCGTACCATTCACACCGTAGCCTAGGTAGTCCTTATACAAAAGCTACTCTGCAGGTTGCTTCAGAAAGTTTGTCATGTCACAAAACACCGCAGCCGCCAAGTCAGCCTACAAAAGCTTAGCCCCACCCATTCAAACTGAAGTTACAAGGAGTGTTTCAGCTCAGACTGCTTTTATGAATGAGACACAGATAATCAGAACAGAGCTCATTTATACCATCAGTGTTAAAGAGACAGCAACAACTTGTTTAAGTCTAATTCTGTAAAGAGAGGTTGGAAGAAGGTCATATAAACATGCATTATGACTGTGGCACATACAACTGCACAAAGAAATACAGAATTTGAGCCCTTTAAGTGAAATCAGGTGATGGGAATTCAAACTGTACTTTTCTGACAATCAGGACAACTGAAGACTGTTCCCTCCTCATGACATGCTATAATATGGAAAGCACCACCGGAGGAAAACAACAAGCGAGAAAGACAGAGAGACAGTAGAGGAGAGAATATGAATCTTCCCACCTCGAGTTCCAGTTGCGATGTCAGCCACCTTCTGGAAGGCATCCAGAAACGAGCCAGTGACAATAATGGTCGTCCTAAGAAACACAGGGACAAACGGACACGTTTCAATTGTGTGAACACTTTCATCTCTTCATAATCACTTTTAATGGACACCTGCTATTGTTACTGCAAGAAAAGCGGAAGTCGCCATTCAATCTAAACCAACCGTATAGTACAAATAGACATATAATCAGTAGAACAGACACTCCTATTCAAACAAGATCCCTGATATGTGATAGGCCTGCCCTTTTCAATGCACCATTCATAATGTTACAGTTACAGAGCTGATGCTCATTTGACTTGGACATACAAGACTATAATTCTGTCACGGCATTGAAGATGTCAGGCGAAATCTAACCATTTAAATTCTAATCACTGTTAATCTGTGAGGTTACACACAAAGACATGTTTAAAATGTATTTCCCAGTCTTTTCCAGCTTTTCAGAAATAAACTATTCATCTCTATTTTCACGTATTCTCCCTGAAATTCATTTAAACCAACTTTTCAATCAGAAGTTTCTACTAGGCAGCCTTCATTAAACACTAATTTACCATTATACTGTTAAATGTGGTGGGAAATTAGGAAAAGAAATGCCAAACAACGTACTTTGGAATTTTAACTTGCTTCAGTATCATCTGGACTAAAGCAACTGCCTATACTACTTTGATCCCAGACAATGGCGGGAAACTGGATCAGAAAAAGGCAAAGGAAAACTTTCTGTATTTTCTGTATGGCTTGTGTACAGAGTGGTCCTGGTGGTGAGTTATTTATGACAATTTTGAAAACTTAAAATTGAATAAGCATAGTAAATCAATATGGAAAAAGAACTTCAATGTTAATCACTACAGGCTACAAACTAATACCTTACTACAACTGCAAACTACAACCACATCTGTGAAAGTGAAACTACAAGGAGTTCACAACGAAGAAGGACCACATAGCCCCTAACAACAGTGAAGAATGGACTGAACTAATTATACATACATATGTAATTATAGAGAATATTTACATTATAAATAATATAAATGAACAATAAATAAAAAAAATAACAAATCATTTAAAAAAATCATTTAACTCAAGCAAGTAATTAATTTACTTTCTTTTGCTGTTTTCTATTTTTACAAGACTTGTATCATAATCGTATTCTCTATTCGCAAAGCTTTTATTGAGTTACTGTTTTGCTATCTAGTGTAGGACGGGTTTTGAATCTTGGCTGTTCTCAAGGTTTCTTATTCTTCCTCTGAGGGAGATATTTCTTTGGTTAAGCTCATCTAGTCAATTCGGCTCCAACCCAGTAAAGCTGCTTTGTGACAACATCCATTCTAAAAAGCACTATATAAATAAATCTTGTATTGAACTGAATGCAGTAAAATACTGCACACTCATGCAATAACTTTCACACATGCACTCATGTGCTGTGTAAAACTAAGACTTAGAACTACACCACAAGCTCATCCGCGATGTGTTGCTGTGTAACAGTGATTTGCTGTCCGACTAGGTTTGACAGGCGAGTTTCCATACAGCTTGGCTTACACTAGACAAATTTTTGCCTGATTGTAACTATGATTTGTACTTTTTGACAGGTTTTCACAATCTGAATCAATTTTCCAGGTCAAGAGCGTGAACTGAAATGAGTGACGGTATGGATGATCTGGCCGTTTCAAGAGAAGAATGGAGTCAATCTTTAGCTCTCTGACCTCTTCAAACATGCTTGATTTTATGACTCAGAATGTTTACAAGGTCTGTAGTGCGAGATGGTCAGTTATACAATTGAACAAGTTCAGGAAACCAACCAGAGATCTTAAAGAGAGAGAAACAGCGGAGAGCAGTAAAGCATAGGAGCTTTTTTTTTTTTTTTTTAGGCAAAATCATTTTACAGTTTCAATTCAGCAGCGAGGATGGAGTAAAACGTATCGTCGGCTCTAAATGGGATATCAGCATTCCTCACATTCAGCCCCACTCAGCACATTTGCTAGACTTGGTTTTATTTGGATCATGTGATCGCAGGACAGATCTAGGATTTTTATTGCCTCTTACAGCTGAAACTCGTTTTGTGTGTTGATGAAGATTTGTCATATTACAAGAGTTCTTTTCCCCTCAGTGGACAATAAGACCACAAAAAAGAAAAAAGGAGAAAAAAAAAAAAATACCACCATGTGATATTTTTGTACAAATGGACAGGGTCAATTTAGAAAACGGAAAAAGGGTTGAATATTTCATCAGTTCAACTGTAATAACTTTTCTTTATGTTAATTTTAATTCTTATTTTAATTTTAAAAGTTCTGTTTCTTTATTTCTAAATTTAAATGAAAAATAACTTGCATATATCAACGTCGTCTCAGAATTCTGGACACCGTGGCAACTGTGTTTTGAGTTTGAGCCTGTAAATTTAGCAGTGCACAACAAAAACGTTCTTTAACACATCTCAAAGATCTCATACAGCAACAGCAAGTGATGAACAGGAACAAGCACTCAAACAGCAACACAAATACCAGCACCTCAAACTGTTATCGGAGCACCTGAGTACACGTGCACACCTGAATATGTCTGGACACATACTGCACATGTGGAATGTACATGGAGGGGATATTACAATCCACTCATCTGGATTCACTCATCTGACAAAGCATCTGCAATAGTCTTCCTCTAAGCCAGTAGGTAGCCAGGTCATCCGCCTGCTCTACATCTGTAAGTGTTGTAACAGGCTCCTGAACACTCATACATGGTGCCATTCCTCTGAGCAATCCACCTCCACATTCTTTCATCATGCCATCTAAACTTGCATGTATGGTCATTATCTCTCCTCCCACACTACTGAAAAAAACGATTTAGCAAGCCTTTCTTCCACTAAAGGTCAAACTCCAACATTAAGTAAGAACTAAGATGTAAAGTGAAAGCTAAACTACAGATGAATCTCCCCCTTAAAAGAAATCTCAAGTCTGGCTTTTCGATCTGCTGAAGAACTTAAAACGTCCTGTAATTTTCTGACCTGATTTACTACAGAATATATACATATAACGCAGGCAGTAAGCGTATTTACAAGGCAGCAAACAGCCAGCAGCCTCACGCACAGGACTTTCCTGTGGGAAGTCAGAGCGGTAAATTCCATCTCAAAGCCTTCAAACAACTGAAACCCCAAGTGTTTAATTTATTTATTAATTTAAGATTTATTTATTACGTCTAAAGAGAAATACAGCGTCTTCATCCAGACGATGAGACAAGATTATTTTAAAACAGACGATGCCGTGAATTAGTTTGATCTCTATTAGGCCTGGTGTTTTTATATTCATAAGAAAATAATTCCAGAATTGAGTTTATATGTTTAATGGATAATTAAGCAGTAGGCTGATCCTGGTGAAGACATGAGTTGTTGAGTTGCATACAGCTCTAGTGTTGCTGTTTATCAATTTATATTATTAATAATAATAATAATAATAATAATAATAATAATAATAATAATAATATTAGCTGCTTGTGTTTGGACATTTCCTCGGTTCCAAGCAGCACACTCAATAGCACAAATAAACTTTTAGAACTAGGAGATGTGGCACTAAGTAACTAAATTCATGATACTTCAAGACATCATATATCAGGACGTACGACAGGCATCATGATATTTAGCACTGACTTCATTAGTTTTATAATCAGACAAAACAGCACCTGTACTACCACAAACTGCTGCTCTAAACCCAATTAAACTGGCCTAATTATGCTCACTCTAATCAAACATGTTGTTAGTCAGTATAGTTGAAGTACTGACATCACCCACAACATCCTTAGAAAAGCATAATTTATCACAGCAACAACAAAATATTATCATATTTCCCCAAGTCATATCTACATTACAAAATTACAAGACGATGCAAATCACATTTCTTTATTTAATCCCAAACTGTATTTGTCTCCATTGAAAATCTCATTATTATTATTATTATTATTATTATTATATGCCTTGGAATAATTCTACACAGTGTAGAACTCTTCAGTAAAGGACTGCTCTGTACGGGCCTGAATCTGTGCCAGGACGCTGGGACACAGGGACAGCCTAACAGGGTCAATGGTGCTTTTGTAGAGGCTATTCAGAGCCCCTCCTCTGTGGAGAGATCCGTTAGTGCTAGTTTATCAGAAACCTCTGGGGTATCAGGTGATATGAACTACAAAGTACCGTCTTTCAACACCACCCAGCTCTCCAAAGAGGCCCACCAGCCCTGCACAAGTCTATACCCCTCATTATGAACATTAAACCTCAGGAACTGCAGCTGTTAGAAACCAGCTGATACATTTTCAGAACAGAGACTCGGGCCACACAGTGATGGTAACATTCAACCACGCACAGTTCATCAAATTTCAGGCCAGAAGTGGGAACAGGCGCATTTCTGCACCGTTTCTGTGTTAGAGTCCATATCTGATATTTTTCCACTTGAGGTCCACTTATCTGTGTAGTCCACAATTGTGTGGTTTCATGTAGTAGTACGTTTTTGTTACTGTGCCTTTAAGCCTGATATGTAAATTGGCTCTGTTCTGATTGGCTGCTTGTGGCTCCAATATGAACTTCAATATGAATGAACCGGGCTAAACTACTGCAGGCTGTACATGTAAATGTGTTGGTTCTCGTGACATTACAGATACGACGAATCCAAAACAATAAGTAGTCTGTTCTTGCAGGCTATTTTCCATATACCGACTAAAAGGACAAGGGAGTGAAGTGGTTCTGATGCTTTACCAATGTTTACATACTGATACAAACTATTACAAAAAGTGAGTACTGTCACCAAAGCTGCTAAGATGCGGAACAACGTGTCAACACTCTGGCAGAGTGCAGGTTTAGGCTTCTAGGCCGCTTACTACAATATCTCTACAACCACACGCAAAATACTCTCTGTGGTGATTTTCAGTCACAACAGGTGAGTAAAAGGAAATACACGGCAGAAATGTCTCACACACAGGTCAAATTTACACCAACAACCAAATCTCTCTCTCACACACACACACACACACACACACACACCAAATTTCAAATTAGGTTTTAAACAGTTACATAAGATAAATAAGAAAACCCTAAAAATGTTTAATTTTTGCAACAGCTCAAAAATGATACTGCTGACAATACATTTTATTGTTGTTGTTAGTGCTATTAACACTATTAATTACAAAATATTTTTTATTTCATTTATTTTTACTTGAGTTTTTCTTAAAATCTAATTGAAACAATACAGGAATAAATAAAATAAATATCATTAATCAACAACGATTTTACCATACAATGCTAATTTGGATAATTCCTGCCCAATCTGGCAACACTTAACTGGAGCACGCATTTCAGATTCTACATTCGGTTATGTGCTAACTGAAGGTTTAACTGAAGGTGCTAGGACTAATCATAATGGTTCCCTGTGCTTGAGACAGTTTTTGAGCCTGTATGTTCTTATTTATGTTGTCTTCTCACAAACTGGAGCAGCTAGAAACTAATCTGAACTGCACTGGGCACTGGAGCTGATCTCAACTGAAGCAGACGAGCACAGAGTGTTGACAACCTGACACTTCGAACTACTGCACAGTATTTGGTCGGTTTACATTTACGGCATTTAGCTGACGCTCCTATCCAGAGCGACTTACAAGGTTAATCATATTACAGGTAGGCCAGTGTAGCGTTAGGAGTCTTGCCCAAGGACTCTTATTGGTGTAGCACAGCATAGTCACCCAGACTGGGATTCGAATCCCAGTCTCCCACATGTGGTGGTGGCTGCCTGGTTGTATTCCCTCGTTTAATTGAATCGTTTAATTTTACAAAAAGTACATGTGGATTTACAGTTTTTGTATATGCTTTAATTGATTAATTATAAAACTTCTTGCTGGGGTTTCAGTTTCATCAACTTAACAAGCCAGAACTTTGGGAATAAAAGCTGTGAATACTGATCCGAGAATATTGTGGACCATTTTTTTTGTCTACACTGGATGAAAAGCAGTGTACTGGTAACGCATAAAAACTTCAATTAAAAATAAATTGACCATAAATACATTTCTGCGTATTAACAGCGCTGACAAACAGCATCAGTCCTACAGAGGTCAGCTGGAAGGAGGCCAATCAGTGGTGCTGGCAGCAGTAAATCGTCTGTGTGAGTGGAGCGTGTTTGATGTTTATCAGAAAGAGTGGAGTGGACCTTTGGGAGGGTCATTATCCTGTTTACTGTTTACTTTGTGGGGACAAAATGGCAAGAGAGCAAGCAGAGAAGGCGCAGACTATAAACGTTCATGACCCAGGAGTCAACTCTGAGGGACTGATTCAGATATTCCCTCAGTATCTGAAAATTCTACTGTTTTCCCCCCTTTCAGATTCGCTTTGTTACTCTGGCCCTTCAGGAGAGTCAAGAAAAGGTTCTTAATTTTCAATGCAAGTGAAGATTGGAGTGATTTTAAACCATGTGTTCTGCTCTATTCATCATGAAATTATCCACAGAATGTAAAGGGCAGCTGGTGTTTGGTAATTATGTAAAAAAAAATGAAAATCAGTTTTGAGCCTGCAGAGATGTTTATCTTCTCATTTTAGTTTCGGTCTTTGTTTCCGGGCTTAATTCCTACGTCTTGCTTGTGCAGACATCCCTTTATTCATATTCTCCCCTCTCTCTCTCTTTCTCTCCATCTCCCTAGTAATCTTCAGTGTCATTCATCTCCTTGAAGCAGTTCATGAAAGACATCAAGGTAGAAATACTAACACCTTGCCTACGGCTGCAACAGCCTGCTTTTAAAAAGCACAGTAAGGATTACCATCATGGACCCCACCTTTCATGGTAATGGTGTGGTAAAGAAGGGCAGGAGTCAGATCTTACCTTAGCTGAGACTGTAGCTTGGCGCCTTTCGTGACAAAGTCCTCCCAGGCCGGGTAACTTGCCTATAGGGCAAACGCAGACAAACAGAGAAAGAGGGATGTTAGGCAGGGTAAACAGTGGTAAATCATTACACGGTCACCTGGTGTCTATTATCGAGATGAGTCTGGTTCTCCATCATTGATTAGGTTCATGTTACAACAATTTCAGCTAATATTGCCATCATGAGACCCACTCCTGTGCAGTGAGTTGTAGGCTACGTAAATGACGGAAAAGGCAAACTGAGCTCAGACCAACTGTAAATGGTTTTGCAGGTTTCGCATGTACTTTAATTAATGAATTGTAATATTTGTTGCTGGGGTTTTAGTTTCATCATCAACTAACATGCTAGAACTAGAAGAAATGCTGTAAAACAGCTTTTCTGAAACAATTATGAACCATTTGTTTCCCTTAAAACACACAAAAAAATCTAAAATCCTGCTACTGCTGTGTACATATAACCCTTTATCTGTAATGCTGATTTTCTGTTCTAGCAGTAATTATAAACAGTGAGTAGAACAGTCATGACCGTATGATCATAAGATCTAGCCTATTTCCAAGCCCCACCCCACTCGCTCAAGTTCTCCAGGGGGACAAGGAGGGGGGCATACCGTCCAAGACCGCCGTATTACAGAAACTGTCAACCTTTAATACCAAGCTAAATGACGATCATCTTATTCTTCACAAAGAATATATAAGGAGTTTAAGAATATCAAAAGAAAGTAAAAAGAGAGGAAAAGAGGATGCGTAGAGAGTGAGTGAGAGAAGGGGATAATCAGAGCATCCCCAGCTATTTATCAGAGCATCGCTGCTCCTCAGTTTCAGTTTTTATTTATAAAATTCTCTATTTATTGGAAATGCTCTTACTTTCACTATTAAACATGTCCCTGAGTTCTAGTGTTCTTTTTCTACCATTTGATTTCACCAAACGTTTAAGCGATCGCCGATCACAATCATTCAAGATTTTTTTCTAACCACATTCCTTCTTCGATGATTTTTTAATAATGCGTTGGACAGTTCTTAACCTGATTTTAGTAGTTTCAGCAATCTCCTTAGATGATTTTTTCTGCTTGATGTTAATAATTTGACCCTTCTGAAACAGATTAACATCTTTTCCATGACCACAGGATGCGTCTTTCCAAATGGTTGTGTGTGTGTGTATATATGTATGTATGTGCATATATATATATATATATATATATATATATATGCACATACATACATATATACACACACACACAACCATTTGGAAAGACGCATCCTGTGGTCATGGAAAAGATGTTAATCTGTTTCAGAAGGGTCAAATTATTAACATCAAGCAGAAAAAATCATCTAAGGAGATTGCTGAAACTACTAAAATCAGGTTAAGAACTGTCCAACGCATTATTAAAAAATCATCGAAGAAGGAATGTGGTTAGAAAAAAATCTTGAATGATTGTGATCGGCGATCGCTTAAACGTTTGGTGAAATCAAATGGTAGAAAAAGAANCTATATATATATATATACATATATATATATATATATATATATATATATATATATATATATATATATATATATATATATATATGCACATACATACATATACACACACACACACACACACACACACACACGCTATGATTAGTGTTATGCTACAAGAGTTCTTCATTTTAGTGTTCCAGGCCCGTTTCAGTGTTCTGCAATATTGCAAAACAACCTAAAGTACTTATGTACTGGTTACACTCTGCCACTCTGTCGCACTGTGTTTGTGAACCGGGGTTTTTCTGCAGGACTACACTGTGATAATGAGCCAGGCATGGAGACAGATAATGATGCTTAGATAATAAGACCAACACGTCCGGTCTCTTATCTCCTAGTCAGTCTGCTCAGCCCTGCACAAACCTAATGCATTAAACCAATTAGACTGTAAGCGACAAGCCTAGAGAAACCTTCAACTGAGCATTACTGAGCACAACTGCAGGCTAATCCACAGAGCTGTACCTGAAAACACACACATTCATAAACAATACAATAACAGGACATTGTTACCATAACAGGACTTAGACTTTCACTGAGCTATTATACTCACTGCAGATGATAATCACTGCTGATGATCACCCATCCTTCAGAGCAATCCTATTAGCCTACAACAGCGGCAATAAACATTACAACATTTCACTTATCAAATTTATGAAGTGTTATTGACCACTCAATTCTGTTTTGCCCTCTCAGTGCCCTCGTCAACATGTGCTGACCATTTCCCCTCAGGGGAATCCCAGAAGCCATCTTAATGTCCACTGCTTTAACTCAAGTGAGGTTTGTTAGAGGGGTAAGGAATCGAGTCAACACAACTGCAGACTTACAGAGAGCAGTACAGCTCGTCCAACCATAGTCAAAGTGGGCACGGAGACTTTGTGTGGTGGAGATGCACTCTTCTAATGAGAAAACATCTGGGGGATAACTCATTTCACTTCTGGTGGAAGGTCAGAATTTTCCACCTCATCCAAGCATAGGAACTCTGCGATATTCTGGATTTTACTGAATTTCAGTTTTGTTTTCAGGATTTTTGTTGCACATATTACAAATTCACAAAAAGTCAGTGAACGGAAAAGCCACTACTGTTAGCGTAAAGATTCGCTGGGGCTCTCATTCCAAACCTGAAGCTTAGGCAGACAATGCAATTAATCACAAAGTTTATGATTTCTGAGTTTGCATTACAAGGACTGCTAGCTAACTCACCAAGCTTAGCCTAGTGTGACATGTGACAGCACGCTGTTCATTATGGCGTGCTACGTTGATAAGACTATCCCGCTTCCCAGAGCCCTACAAAGCAAGCCCTCTCTAACTCTTCCAACTGCCCGATTTCCTTTGAACTAATATATATACACATACATACACATACACACTTCGCTCTCAAAAGATGCTACCGACAACAACAGGAGCCGGAACGGAAAGCACCTGCTACAGGGTGACCTTATATAGTCAGTCAGGTACAGTGATAAGGCCCGTCCTCGCTTACGTCACGTGCACGGTCGAGCATGAAATTTGAATCATTCTCACGTCTCACAATGGCAAACCTACCCACCAAGTTTCACTCCTGTCGGTTGACTCCCTCTGGGTTCAGCTGTTTCTTTGATGATGAGTGCATAAACGAAAGTGTGTATCTCAAAGTGTTGATCCATTAAAAGTTCAGATCCATTAAAACCAGATCTGAAATTTGGGCACCTTGTTTTACTTTGTTAGAGGGGTAAGGAATCAAGTCAACACAACTGCAGACAAAAATCCATTTTTTGCATTTCAGCAATATTTCTACTTTTTTCTTTTTGCAATATTTTATTGAATCAGTTTTTTCCAGGATTTTTTTTTGCACATTTTAAAAATTAGCAAAGAGTCAGTGGATGGAAAACTTGCTACTGCTAGCAACAAAGAGAAAAATGGGGTGGTGCCCTGCAGCAATCATTCCAGACCTGAACCTCAAGCCAGACAAAGCAATTTCCAAGTTTATTTGGGATCAATAAAATGTTATCTTTTAGCAATTAATGTTAGCAATTAATCACAGAGTTTATTAATTTTGAGTCGGCATTACAAAGTTTTCTGGCTAACTCACTAAGCTTAGCCTAAGTCAGGTTAGGTCACCTCTGATCCATGAAAAACCAAAACACATTAAAAATCTGCTTCAAAGAATCAGCATGGAGGACGGGGTCCATGGGTTAGTAGCACACTACTCTGGAATGTAAAACATACGAGTGAAAAATAACTCTGCACATGAGTCCTCCAATGGTCAGGAACGACCCAACCAACAAACAGGTGTGAAATGTGAGAAAGAGAAGAAAGGCCCACTACAAAGGCCCACCGCAATCATAGTTCTGACACTGTTACAGTCACTGAGCTAACTTTAACGTTATGCTGATTATAAACAGATCAACATGTGCTAACTGAAACTGTGCGACGTGAACCAACAAAAGCTACAGCTTGACGTGCCTGATTTCAAAAGGCACCGTTTTCATGAAGATCTGGACCTTATACATTATATCCATGAATAACAAGAAACTTAACAAAACTCAAAAGCAGGTAAAACATTTTGCTGACATGCCAAGAGCCAAATAGTAGGAGAAATCCAACAGACCTAAGATATCAACAAAAAGAGAACGTACAAAATGAACCACCTGATTATTCAGAAGACAAAGTGAGTGAAATTAAGCCAAGTTTTGCGTACACAAACTCTGAAAAACACTTCATAAACTTCTATGAATTTAGCAGGATTTCTGTATTAATGTGATCTTACTGTCGTCTAAATGATTTGAAACATGCGGTGCTACTTTGTCTTTTCCAGACTATCAGCTGTCAGAAAAACGTACATTGACATATTGTGTACTGTGAAACTTTCTTGAAATATTGTGTATACATCAAAAGAACAGCTGCACCCAGAAGGAAGTGTGGGATTGCAGCGCTATTGGGAAGGAAGATAAAGATTACAAGGAACAATAAATGATGATAAATTTAGACTGATATGATCAATATTTATTGCGCTACACATGCAGAAGTACTGTCTCTCAGTATGGCGGCGGGCCTCCATGTTCGCTAATGTAACATGCCAGACGTCTCAGCATGGAGTTGTAGAGGTTCCTAATGGAGTCCTGTGATAATCCATCCCATGCAGCTTGAATATTCGCACACAGTTCCTGCAGATTGTGCGGTAGGGGTGGAGGTGGAGTGACACCAGGCCTTCTGGACATGTGACATGTGACAGCAAACCCTTCATTATAGCGTGCAATACACTGATAAGACTGTCCCGCTTCCCAGAGCCCTATGATGTGACCCCTCTGCAACTCTTCCAACAACTCAAATTGCTTTCGAACTCTTCCCTGAGGCATACTTCACTCGCAAAGGATGCTACCAACACAACAGCATGGGTCAGAACGGAAAGTACGCGCAACAGGACAAAACTTGAATCAGTGGCATGTAGGGCTGCCCTCTAGAAGTCGACGAGTCGAATCGTCAGTCGGAGACCCTTTAAGTCGACTCACAACAGTGACGAGTTGTTTTTTTTCTTTCGTAAAACAGACAAAAGCTTACAAAGTGCACAAGAACTTTAAGAATGTAAAAAGACATTTTAATAATTATTATAAGGGGGAAATTAATATATATTTAAGTTCTAGCTGGGCTATGACGCATGCTTGCTAAAAAATTTAATCCACGTGACAACGTGCGCTGGCGGTTCACCGTTGAAGGGAGCTAAAGCTGTGAAGCTGAGAAGCACGTGCGGAACGATGTCTCAGAAAAAGTCTGGAGGAGCTTTTGAAGAAGAGAATCCGAACAAATTAAAGCTTATTCTGCTCGTCATTTAGTCAGACATCCAACACTGCTTCAAACCAGTGAGCTGACTTTCGTTTTAGACATAATGGCTGTTTGCGGTGAAGGAAAAACGGACCGAAGACGTTTGTTTTATTATAATTCCATTATTTTAGAACCTAAATTACAGATATTTTAATTTATTCGTTTACAGCTAAGATTATTTTTATTTAAAGATAAGTACAGTCACTTAATATGCCTGCTGATAAACGAGGAATAATTATTTCAGCGCAGGTAATATAATAATTAAACGGTTCAGGGCTACCGTTCTTCTTTTCATCTAAAAATAATTTAAATATTGACTAATTTGGTTTTATTTAGGAGTTCATTATTTATGAGAGATGAAAGACGAAGGGTCATCCTACTGAAGAAGCTGTTAAAAGTGAAATTAAAAAGACAGACTATAAGCGCAAATTTTTAGCAAAAATACCTGCTTGCTCCCGGACGCTATATTCTGTAATTAAATCAGGCTCCAGATCGTTCATCATATGCCACGTCTCTTTTAGTTCAAAAATATGATCCTGTGACTCTGCTGACTTTCTAAATGAGGACATCAGATCTGAAACATATGCAAATTGATTTACTGATTACTAGATAATGTATATGGGGAAAAAACATGAACGAATAGTCAAATCGTCGGCCAGGACGGGCGAGTCCGATTCGACTGACAAAATTCTGATTCGGGTACAGCCCTAGTGGCATGTCTCATGAAGTCAAACCTATCCACCAAGTTTCACTCCTGTCGGTTTCTTCGATGATGAGTGCATAAACGAAAGTGAGTCTCTCAAAGTGTTGTATGGGCTGGACCCGAATGAAAGTTCTAAACAAGCTAGATTCATGTTCCTCTTCTTCATTCCGAGAAAATGCAAACTTGCCTACCGTGGAAGGGGTGAGTGGCCTCTGAGCTGTAGGAATGATGCTTAGTTATGAGGGAGGCTCCTCCACCCTGCCTAGACATTGTGTAACACAACCAACGGGTTACCAAACATGCACATACCGAACAATCTTTTATAGGAAGGTCACTAGACCTGCTAAGATGTTTACTAATTTGATTTATTCAAAACAATCAGTAGAGTTTTATTCAAATCCCTCTGAAGTATTCAATTACTGATCAATTTTACCAGCTAAAAATGAATACACATTCGGTGTCTAAATGTCTGGACACAGCACCTTTTCTTCTGAAATGAAGGGTATTAATAGAATAACAGCCTGTACTCTTCCGGGGAGGTTTTTCCACTAAACGACAGAACACTGAACATTGTAAGGATCTAACTGCATTTGGCATGTATGAGAGATTTAGTGAGGTCAGTTGGTGATATTAGTGATCCATTTCTGTTCTAACCTATATTATCTCAAATATTCAATAAGAGTAAGAAAAGCTTCAATGACTAATGACTGAATCAATTCTTGCCGTTATGGTTATTATTATTATAGATGTTGATTTGCTTTTTTACAATTTATTGTATTAAAAGAAATCCTACCAACAAATAGAATATTTTGCTGCAACTGTAATAAATTACAACATAATGCTATTTTTTTGTGTTGTGAATATTCCCAGTACCTAAAGATCACTGACCAAGACCATCTTTATTAATTGCCACATTTAACTGGATTTAGTGCAAAGAAAAGCCTGAACACAAAATAAGTTTTTTTGGGGTTATTGTCCCTGTAATCTAAAGCAAGTTCTTCTAAAGATCTGCTCTAATCTCTATTAGATATCAGAAAAGAAGATATATAGCTGTTCTTACTGTGAACCGTGAAAATGTCTACAAGCATCAGTATAATACATTTTGGCCACTTCCTACAAGAAACATTCAGAATAAATAACTGTCATAGTAAGGGGCAACCCAGACCAGGCTTTCCGAGTACGCCACATGCAGGAATGCAGCTTTTTGGTCGGATCTGGTCAGCAAGCAACCGGACAGCTATGGTCTAGATTCTGTATGACAGAGCACACACTAAACACCTACAGCCCGGTGGGTTTCGATACGTTTCTTTCTGCTCTGGGTGACCAGCTCGCTGACCAGCACGCGGTCATATTTTCCTAAGAAATAAATACAGTAGAGAGTCATGCATTACCAGCTAGCAATCCAGAGCATCAGGAAACACACTTGGACTGAACAGGTGAATAATATAGACGATCGATAGCACAAACGCTGACTACTGCTTCCATCCGTTGGCCCAACTACTTAATTACAGACTAATCAGACTTATATTCCTCCACCTTACAAACACCGAACGCTCCTTTCCTTTGCTTGTCTTGTTATCTGGTGTTGACCCGAGAAGGATGCGTTCCCCTTTTGAGTCTTGGTTCCTCTCGAGGTTTCTTCCTTTCAAACTGAGGGGAGTTTTTTTCTTGCCCCTGTCGCCCTTGGCTTGCTCACTGGGGCTCGGACACCAGATTCTTTGTAAAGCTGCTTTGTGACAACATCTGCTGTAAAAAGCGCTATATCAATAAATGTTGGCTTGACTGCTGCTGATAGATCACCACCAAAAAGTACAATCGATTTTTTGTTTTCAATCATTTACACACTTTTTGTCTGTCAGATTGATAAGAGCAGACAGACTTCATGATGATTTCATTAAAACAGGTATTCTGTATCAAATCCCGTTTTCCGATTTTAAAGATTTCAGTTTTCAAATTTATAAAGTGTTATCGACGACTCATTACAGCCTTTCATACGGAGATCATACAAGCAGCATGTGTGCAAGCGAGCACCTGCGCCATTAGTAAGCGCACCCTAATCTAAACAACTTCATCATTTAGAGCTGTCTGGATACCTTTAGAGAGAGCACGAGAGACTTTGGCCTGATTATATGCAGTTCTACAGTTTCATGCTGGAATCTCAGGTATCAGGTGGAGGTACTTTGGCAGCAATCTGCGAAACTGGCAGCACCGCAACATTCTCCACAAGTATGTGCTCATTTACGACTGCAAAAAGAAAGTTGGCTGGGTGAAGCTCCTAAACCTGAACATGTACAAAGCAGCTCAAAGTGTGCTTTCAGTTCATGTATAAAGACATAATGTATAAATACAACAGAATGAACAAATAAATAAATATATTTAAATATATAAATATACAAGCATCTCCAAAATGCCAACGACAGGAGAGGCCAAAAGCCTTAATTTACTTTAATGTAAGTCAATGAAACCAGACGTTTTTCCAAGCAATTTTGGCCTTCAATACAGTATTTGCCACTGGTAAATGCTGAAGCCCAGGATCCTAAGAAATGGTATTCGGGTTAACCTTAGATGGCACATCAGCCTCTAGTGGCCATTGTTAGCTGCGGTTTCAGCTCATCTGAAGTGGTAACCTCTATCGCTCGTCCAACATGACAACCACTACATATTTCCTGCTTTCTTGAATAATAAAACATGTTGTTACATGTGCTTCCTGGCTGCTGCTAAATTGTTGTGGTACCAAGTTTTTAGCCTCCCAACACCAGAGCTACCACCTAAACGACTACGCCTGCAGACGCACGTTAATTTTGACCGAAGTACTTTTTGCTATTCACTGCTGCTTTGGATTGCTAGCTGGCAATGCACGGATTAACTGGAGATCCTTTCATTAACTCTAGCAGACGCTCAAATATCAGAATTGGCTGGAATAAAGAATTCGCTTTGTCAATTTTAATAGACGCTACAGCAATTGCGTGTTAGCATGTTTCTTCTGAGGTAGATCTGAAGGACCGCTACTAGTGAACTGCACACCAACACAAAGTTCAGACTGGCACATGGCTATACGTGATGTTCATGTCTCTAGTGAACGCTCATGTTTGCTGCTTGTGACTGGAGGATGGTGACCACCACATTCACTATGACGTGCCTCTCTCTGTGCCTGCTGTCTAACAAAACAGAGAAACAAAGAAATAATCTCCAGCATAATAAACGAGAGTAGTTACATGATTTAGACCAGCGCTGCGACTGACTTAACGAGTGAATAAATCAATAATCACAAATATAAAGGAAAATAACATAAGCTGTTTTCCCTCTCCTGTGCATGTCTGCAGCTCTTCCATCTCATACCCTTCAGCGCTGGGTGAATCACAAGAATTTCGTTCTCTTAAGAAACAAATGACAGTTTGTACAGAAACCTTCCTATTAGGAGCCTGAGGGAAAGATCCACCCACACAATTCATTCCTTTCACATTCATCCGTGATTCTTTCATGTGCTCAGTTCCTTCACTTCCATCCCTCTTTCTCAGATAAGTCGTTTCCCCTGAGTTTCGCTGTGTGTTTTGTTTTTTTTCCCTAGCGCTATAGTGGCATAATCGGGGCTCGCTCTGTTGCTATGGCAAAGATGAAGTGAGACAAAGTAAAGGGAAAGACCAGGAAGACAAGAAAACCTGTTGATCCACTGTATTAAATGACAAAACAACATGCAATGTGTTACACAGTACGAAAAGGTTTCAATCAGGGTCAGCAAATGGGAACACGCAGTAAGAAAGGTCTAAACTCGCCCCTGAAACCTTCATCCCGACTCTGACTCGCATAATTCTGTGGTTGAGAAAGTCTTAGAGTGGTTTGGTGTGAAATGCTCCATTCTAGAGAAACTTACAGAGCCGTTGTGAAGGCGCCGTTTGACTAGTTTTGAGACTGTTTTGGCCTTATCCTTAATGCATTCATGGTGGAGCGATACATGCAGGGTGTTGTGGGGCAAAGTAGCTCCAAAAAGAAAATTATTATTTAAGGTTTATCGTTGTTTTACCATCATCAACGTTCCATATAAGACACATGGTTCACTGGTGGCTCTGAATAGCAAATAAAAATGGCTGTTTGTGTTGTAGACATGGAGACCTTTACTGTTTACTGCTAAGCAGCTTGTAAATACGTTGGAAAATTTAGGTCCATGTTTCTTTGACTCTCTGAGCTACAACACTAAAGTGACTGGGATTTGCTCCAAAGCAGCTTTAGCCCAACGGGATGAAGAGGTTCCTCTGATTGTCGTGTACAACCAGGAAACAGAGTCAGAAAAAAGCTAACAGATAATATTAAATAGCAATTACACATGTTTTACACATTTTCACTGTTAGGATATTATGGGGTCTTTAAGATCTGGTTGGTCTACAGTAGAATATATTCTCCTGTGTCTGTGATGCATGTGATTTGCTGAGTAAGGTTTCTAGTATTCCAAATAGCTTAAGTGTCCTGGTGGTTACTGGCATTATGAAAGCTCTGCTGTTACAATAGAAAACGCCTCATTTTGTGGGTGTGGCTTTGGAAATCACTTGTAGTCTGAACTTTTTGTTAGTGTGCAATTCACTAGTAATGGTCCTTCAGATCTACATGAGAGGAAGCTTGTTGTGTGTCTGTTTGAATTATTATTATTTATTCTAATTATTATTTATCACAATTGTAATTATAACAATAATTGCCAACTGTGATCATCAATACACACACACACACGCACACGCACACGCACACAGTATTATATATACAGCGTTACATACATTCTTACCTGAAAATATGAGCAGAAGTGTTTTATAGACAAAACATTTTGATATGAAACATGTGTTTCATGTCAGGTTCCCATCACCACCACCTCTGTAAAGAATATCTGAGCCTCTGCCATCAGTATTTCACATTAGACAGCTCTGTATGAATCTGTTTACATATTAACCTCTTAATTACGCAGAAATTTAGGGGAAGAAAGGTAGAAAATGTGGTGTCACTCTAACCTGATATGAGGGAAGAAGTGATTTCAACAGTTCTGCGCTGACACCGTCACAATTACGTGCCAACACTAATATTGACTTAGACTATCTCTACCGAGTGCATTTAAGTTTGGACAAAACAGATCAGATTCCACAGCAGACCGAGAGATAAGATATGAATAAACAAACCATCTCGCTATGAACTGACACGGAGTTTAAGTAAAAGGCTTCTCTATCAGAACAAATTATCAACATTTGTGTGTTGTTATCGCCATTTTAAAGTCCAGCGCTACTTTATATTGCATAACCATATGAACTGAAGAAAAATGGAATTTCTCAAATCTCAGATCAACATTACAGACAAATAATGTAATAATAATTGAAATATTCACATTTACATTCAATTACTATTCATTTTGTAGAGTTACAAGAGCCGTAAACTGAAGATTATCTTAGTGCAGTAACCCAGCATCACCAATATTCTGATTTTCCGGAGTCGATAAATACATCAAATATCAGTCTGAAACATCAGTCATATAAAGAGCAGTTATCTACCGATTCAGATATCATGGTACATGTCTAGTTTTTTGCCCTAGTTAGTTTCTGTGGATTGTGAGCATCTGAACCATTACTTGCATTAATGACTGGGCTCTAAAGAACCTAACCGATAGACAAAAGTTATAGCCCCCCGCCCCCCCCACCCCATCCCATCCCCCCAAACAAAACAAGGATTTACTAAGCAAGGGTAATAATGATTGTTGCGTTACAGACATTATCGTCTACAGAGTCATCACAATTAACAATACTGATGTGATTCAGTTAAGGAGTGCCAGATCAGAGCATTAAAGAGCCTTAGTACGTTACCAACTGGGTTACCTTCTAACATTAATTAATTAATATTAATAACTGGTATAACTAACTATATTCCACATGTTCTGTTCACATTCGCAGTTGTTTGTTTGGAAACCAAAACATTACACACTCCTTCTGGACCAGCTTGTCCAGATCTCATGTTTTATTTGCATATTTCCCAGGATCCTTTGCCAGGGTGAAAATCTACATTGAAATCTTTCTGAGGAGTGGAGCTCTTCTGGAGTGTACTTTACCAGCTGGTGATCGTGTGTGTAAAGTCTTTTGCAGCCTTTTCTATTCTATGCATATTTTAACCACCCACTGATGAGAATGATTATTCTAAGAGAACAATGAAGTAAAACAATTTTTTAAAAAAAAGCTCTGCAATGTTTAAATGATCAAGATAAATGACCATCTACACTAAATCACAAGGCTAGACGTACGCTTAAAGAACGCTGACACCTAACAAAAGGGAACCATTACTAAAAGCCCTGATGATAAAAAGCACGGTAAAGGCCCCCACAGGTTTGGCCGTTCACCAGAATTCAGGTGTGTCCTGTACTTACCCAGGAAACACCCACACATGCCAGCTAACACACCTTCACACACGTGTGCGGATGGCCTAGTTAGAAATCAGGCTATACAGCGCACACTTAGAATGTACAGAACTACTCACAGAGTCTTTATCATTACCATTCACATATGAACCCCCATAACAGGCACATAATCCTGATCTGATCATGTACGTTCATGGAAAACTAACTGCAACACCTTCTGCACAGTGAAAATATTAGTCAAATAACTCTCATTCTGAGAGACGACTACAAAGCTTACAAACAAACAAGCATTACTCAGCAATGTCCTCCAAACAGGTTAGAGCACCATTTGCTGCTTCCTTTAACTCAGCTTCTTGCCTTCACCCAACACAGCCATCACAATGCTCACATTTTGCTTGCTGTGGCTTATTATTATTTTGAAAACTGATGACAACTGAACATGACTGCAGTCAGCTTAAATAACCTGGCAGTGTTGAAAGGGCACATATCAGGAGCAGCGCTTCCCTTTTCATATTCCCATTATGTCTGTGCAAGCAAGAAAACCCTAGACACAGGCTGAACACTGCCTAAAGCCTAGACACAGGCTGAACACTGCCTAAAGCCTACACACAGGCTGAACACTGCCTAAAGCCTACACACAGGCTGAACACTGCCTAAAGCCTAGACACAGGCTGCACACTGCCTAAAGCCTACACACAGGCTGAACACTGCCTAAAGCCTA
>CM067476.1:37844318-37904694 GCA_034552555.1 Semaprochilodus insignis
ACACATACAATCACACATATGTACAATTGGTGGAGTTTTGCTTCTGTTCCTGCCCCAACATTTTTGGAACAAGCATCAATTGCAGAATGAGTTATACAATGCACCAAAGTTGATAAGATAAAGCATTACGTCTCTACATTGGTCGAAGTACATTCACCAATCACAGCTTTCTGTTTGTCTTTGCATTTAACATAATGTCCCAACTTCTATTGAGCTGAGGTTTGTACACTGGCTGACTAGACTAAGCTTTTCATGTGGCTTCCTGTGGTTGAAGAAGTCGTCAGTGCTGATCTGACGTAATTCCGAAATCGCAAGAAAAAAAAAATCTGCAGGAGCTTGAAGTTACTGCCAGTTTAAACACTCAAGGTGACTCATTTTTTAGTTACAGCAACAGTTATATTCTGACACTGACAGAACAGCTTCATTTTTGCCTGCTTCTTGTCCATATTCTCATATTCAGAAAATGTTTCCAGCACTAAATAAATAATTAGGATGTTTTGTGTTGTGAGACGTTTGAGAACTAAGCACAAGAGAAGGGAAAGAAGGCTGAGAACATGTAGAAGCATTGGGCCAGGCACTGAAGGGATAGCAGAAAACCTGAAGGCCACTGTAAGTACTTGGGAAGGTTTGGGGGGGGGGCAGTGGGATTTAGTTCAGCTGGTTGCAGCCTGCAGCTTCATTGCTAGAAGTTTCACTCTGCTCTTTTAGTACTTGGGATCATTCATTTTATTAATACTACCTTAAAAACACATACCAAGCAAACCACACCAAACCAAACTTCTGGACACCCTGAAATAACTTTGAGCAACATATAACTTAAAGAAACCCTCAGTCATAAAACAATTGATGATAATAAGTGATAATAACTGTTTTATGCTTAGTCACGCCTCATCATCAGTCACTCAACTGCTCTTCTGTTCAGTCATGTCTCTGTTGAACAGTGTAATTCTATTGTTCTACTGGTTTTACAGGCTTTAGAGAGGAAATGAAGGATGTAAATCAGCAGATCAGCTGAATAACCTAGCTAGCTTCATTGCTAGTTCTTCACTGAAGAAGTCAAAGCTGAACTGACGTAATTCCGAAATTGCTGCAGAGCTGAATTATTAGCATTTCCAGTTTCACGTGTTGTTGCATCTTTTCAGGAAGTCAGATGGCAGTCGGACTGCAGTCAGCATTCTCCTCAGTGCGTTTCGCAGTAGTCTGGACTTCTAAAGCTAAAGCCTTCTAAAGCACCTTCCTGTACTCCACACAAGAGCTAAAGAGACACAGACACAAAGAGAGCCAAGTGAGCGTTAAAACACCGCCACGCTTGACCGGCCCCTGAGAATGCAGCCCGACGGTCTGACCCACAGGTTCCAGCACGGTTCTCATGGCAGCAGAGAAGTTATGTAAATAGACTTATGTAATATTGGGTGTGGGTGTGACTTGGAGAATAGTAGGGATCTTGCTCCGATTTGCATGGTTTAATGTTGAGATACAGCGTAATAGGAATGATATATTGTATCCCTGGTTACCGTGATAAGCCTCGGCAGCTGCTCCGATATGTGGAATAAAGGTTGTGGACATCTACGAAAGAGGATAAAGGCCAAACCCACCCTGAGACAACAGAGGGGGTTCTGAATGTGCAGAGTCATGGTGATTTATAGCCTCTCAATGACCGTCTGGAGAGGACGCACTCGGTACTTCTAGGAGAGGCTGTTTGCGTTTCTGTATGCTGTTAGTTTTTCTCCTGTCTTTATTGGTCCTCATTCGATCTCACCTTGAGGATCAATACAGTGACATCGCTGCTGGCACGCATCCAGATCTCCACCGTGTTTATTTACTGTATTATGTCACTTTTATAGGTACTAGGGATGCAACGCTACCACTTCTCTCCTCCTGAGTCCAATCTGTGATGTTCTGGGGGTGTTTGAATTAGGTGGAAATGGGTTCTTTGGTTGGAGTGACAGTAAGTTTGAACCACAGTGTCTACACTGAGCTGCTGGAACAAGCAGGTTTTGCCTTTGGCTCCTCATCTTACAGAGGAACACAACATTCCTATCCCCGTCTTCCAAGATGACAGTGTCCACATTCACTGGGCTGCAGATGTGACTGATTGGCATAATGAACATTCAGGAGCGTTCACACATCTGGACTGGCCCGCAAAGTCTCCAGATTTGAACTCTCTTGGAAATCTGTGGGAACGTTCCTGGAACAACCAGTAAAACACCAGGGAAGGCATCCGCCAAATCTGGACCAACTGACCAATTCTTTGATGCAAGAGTGTCTGAACACTGATGTGGCCTACATCCAGAAACTTGTCCAGTACATGCCAAATCCAATCCCAGCTGTTACTGGTGCTCATGGAGGTATTGCAGGCTATTAGGTACGATATAGGATCATCTTACGTGGCATGATATCATTTCTTACAGTGTAGAAGCCACATGTGTTTTCCGGCTTGCTTGAAGCAACAGGCCCCACAACCCCACTGCTGAGCGATACTGCTGACTGACGAAGGTGCACTGTTAGCAGGCTGCTATGCTAGCCAAGGACTAAACCAGGGCTAAAGGCTAGCCAACCTGAACTAACATTAGCTCAGACTGTAAGAGCTACACAGCAGCCGACGAGTGATTACCAAAAGGAGAGGCTCAGACATTCCGGAAAGCGACTCATGTTGGCAAGTTTTTCCCACCAGTAGGGATTTAGAGATGAGCAGTTTTACTGCTGCTTGTCATCCCACACTGCTGACATGTAGTTAACGTCTGCCTACTAATGCACATGCATCGGAAACTGCTTTGTAGTGTCGCTCATAGGTGTGGGTATCCCTGTCGCTGACACTGCGTTCAGGTGCCTGTACTGGCTCCAATACCGATAGAGTATCAGTACTGGTGCAACACTAATACTACCACCACCACCACCACGTCAGTGTCACTGCAGTGCTGAGAATGATCCACCACCCACATAATGCCTGCTCTGTGGTGGTCCTGTGGGGGTCCTGACCATTGAAGAACAGGATAATACAGTATACAGAGAAACAGATGGACTACAGTCTGGAACTGTAGAACTACAGAGTGTCCTATATGGTCAGTGGAGCTGACACAATGGATGAGGAGTGTAGACATAAGTTACGTGTGAGCGGTGTATATGAGAGTGTGTGTGTGTTTGTACACACCCTGCTAAAATGAATAAGTGAATCACAGTTCGGTAGTCAAAGCAAAGCGATGTGTGTACTAAAATGTCTTTGTCTGGCACAGATTTTGGCACAAGCGTTATTTATACTGGAACGGATTAATGTTTCATGTTAAGCTCATATGAATATCTACTGATTTCTCTTTATCTCCTATTGCTTTCCCCTAATCTTATTTGGATTGATAACTCTTATGTCAGTGTGTATTATTGATGTGTTTTAAGGAATAAAAGAAAACAGATTAATCTGAAATTCATTATACCTTTTGTTATGAAGTGGTGTAAAGGCACAGCATGCAAACTTTTATATGGTGTAACTTTTATATATATGGATCCCCTTCCATACTTACGTGGAGAGCCATAGGCTGAAGGTTGCTGGAGGTTGACCAGAGGGTTGCTGGTTCTACCCCTTGAACAGTGCCCCAGACACCAGGCAGTGTATTCATAACCATTTCATGCAAGAACTTTCTGTGTGGGAGCTTTTAGAGGTGGACAGCTGGTTCCCATTAACACCACTGTTAGCTCTTTTCCACCAATGTGGAACAATGTGGTTCTGTTATTTGAACTGTTTGGTGCATTTCCACCAAACATAATCGGTCCAGAACCCACACAGTTCATTTCCAGCTGGAACCAATAAATAGTAGGTTCTTCAGAACGAACCGCGAGGACATCTGTGGGCGTGTCAGTTGTTGAGGACAGAGAAGGCAACAGTGGCACCAACCAGTGGTCTCTGAAGAACCTCTTTTACGTCTTCTTCTCACCAGTAGTTGCTTTCTGGATATAAACAATCAGCATAAGACTGCAGCGCTAAAGTGTAAAACTCAGCAACTTCAATATATAGAGTACCTTCCATGCTGATGGGGAGAACCATGGACTGGAGGGTAGGGAACCAGCCTTGTGACCAGATGGTTGTTGGTTCTATTTCTTGAACCTGAGTGGGTGTGACTGTAGTGCCATTGAGCAAGGCACCTAACCCCTCAACTGCTCCTGGGCACAGTGGACAGGGCTGCCCACTGCTCTGGGTAAGTGTGCTCACTGCCCCCTAGTGTGCCCCCTACTGGATGGGTTTAATGTGGAGGACAAATTCCTTCCAACGTGGAACGGTTCCGTCCGGTTTTGTGCACCTAATTACAGACCGTTCGGCGCATTTCCACCAAAAATAAACAGGTTCGGATCCCGAAAAGATCGTTCCCAGCTGGAACCGAAGAATAGTAGGTTCTTTAGCACAAGCCGTGACGATGTCCGTGGGCGTGTCAGTTGTTGAGGAAAGAGAAAGCAACAATGGCGACACCCAGTAGTCTGTGGAAGAACTCTTCTACGTCTTCTCCTCACCAGTAGTTGATCCGTACTATAAACAAACATCTGGAATAACAGCACAAACACTCGCAGGTCATCTATACGCTCCGCCATCTTGGTGCCACTGTTTACTACCGCTGTGCAGCGCCCCTTGTAGAGGCTGATGATACATCCTTTGACCGAGCTCTTCAGGAGGTGTGACGTGATGCATGTGATTTGCTGAACTGCCTCCAAGCAGACTGGTTCCTACAAAAGCTGGTGCAAGCACAGATTGGATCCCTGAATAGCATCAAGGTTCTACCAAGGCTAAACTGAACCAGTTCAAGAACCAGGGTTCTTTTGGTCAAAAGGGGATAAGTGTACAAGCACAAACGGTCATCAAGCGGTTCCAGACAGCAGCTCAAGGTACTTGTCAAATAAGAGATAAAATGTCATAAAAATTATAGAAATTAATGAAAAAATGAATGGAAATGATAGTTAAGACCAGAGACTAATTAAATAGGCCAAGAGCAAAGATACCCGCATCTTCTGGGTCTTTATATGGAACGTTAATGTTGTCAAAATAGTGGAAAATCCGAAAATAGTAAGTCTTCTTTGGGGACTATTTTGCCTCACGGCACCCTGCATGTATCCTTCCACCATGGATTTTAAAGCCTTTAAAGTCTTCTCTCAAAACTACCATAAAACAATGTTAAGAGACTGTAAAGATTACAGGCAGCGTATTCATAACCATTTCATGTAGTAACTTGCCGTGGGGGAGGTTTTAGAGGTGGACGTCTGGTTCCATTCACCACCACTGTAAGCAATTCTGACTCAGCAAGTTTCTCTAGAACTCAGCATTTCACACTAAACCCCCTCTGAATGACTCTGAGACTCAGAGCAGGGAAAATATGGTGAAATAGCCCTTTAACACATCCTGCCCTTGCAGGTCTCTTAATCTCGCTTTTCTGGTTCCCTTTCTTGACCTTATGACCTTCCTCGTCTGCACTTCTCTACGATTTCGTAAGAACTTACTGCCCATTTCTGGGGCCGGGCTCTTCGGGAGGTCTGATGTGACGCATGTGATCTCCTGATCTGCCTCCGAGCAGCTACAATTCACTAAAGATGACCCAGCAGATTACACTTCTGCTTTAAACTGAGGACGTGTGAACGTTCCTCACCAACGTCTCTGTTCCACACGGGGAGAAATGACTCAGCAGGGCCTGACGGCCTTACAAGCAGGAGACGACTCGAGCTGTTTGAGAAATGGTCTTTATTGGCATTCTTCGTCTTCATGTAGCCTACAAACGTTTAGGGACAATTACACCATTCCGTCAGAACTACTGACTGATTCAGTGGTTGAGGTGTGAACAGAGTCATTCAGAGTAGGTTTGGTGTGAAATGGTCCAGATGTTCCTGATGGTTTGGTTGGTATAGTGTAGTGGGTCACACCTGTGCCCTCCATGCTGTAGGCCAGGGTTCGATTCCCCACCTGGGCAACCACCCTACACTATACCAATGAGAGTCCTTAGGCAAGACTCCTAACACTACCTTCGCCTACCTGCCAAATGCCATAAACGTACAGTGGTGGTGACAGGAACCAAGGGTCACCATGTCTACAACACACATATAGTCATTTATTTAACCACCAGTGAACCTACATGTGGCAGAGATTTCTCTGGGGACTATTTTACCATGCACATATCCTTCCACCATGGATGGACGGATGAAAATAAATGAATTAAAATACAAACAATGTCTCAGACACCAGGCAGTGTATTCATAACCACATCATGCAATAACTTTCTGTGAGTAAGTTTTTAGAGGTGGAGGTCTGGTTCCCATTAACACCACTGTTAGGTCTTTTCCACCAGTGTGGAACAGGTTCCGTTCTGGTAATTTTGAACCTATTGACCTCATTTCCACCAAAAATAAATCGCTTCGGAACCGGAGAAGTTCATTCCCAGCTTGAACCAAAGAATAGTAGGTTCTTCAGCACGAACCACAAGGACATCCATGGGCGTGTCACTTGTTGAGGCAACAATGGTGACGCCCAGTGTTCTGTTGGAGAACCTCTCTTACGTCTTCTTATCTCCAGTAGTTGATCCGTGCTGCTTTCTGGATATAAACAAACATCTGGAATAACAGCACAAACACTCGCAGGTAATCTATACGCGCCGCCATCTAGGTACTACAGTTTACTACCGCTGTGCAGCGCCCTCTGTTGACGTTGATGCCATATCCTTTGATGTTCCTAGGTTCTAATAAAAGCTGGTGCAAACGCAGACTGGTTCCTTGAATAGCACCAAGGTTCTACGAAGCCTGAACAGAACCAGTTCAAGAACCAGGGTTCTTTTGGTCGAGAAAGGGCCTGCGACTCTTAAGTTTCTCTGGAATGGAGCATTTCACACCAAACCTCTCTGAATGACTTCCACGACAGCACACACAAACCCTGCTGAAGAAACTAAACTGAAATCCGGCGTTAATCATTGCCGACGAGAATACGAGGAAAACGTTCCTCAAAGCATAAAACAAGGTCACTTCCCAAAATAAATAACCTACAGACCAATAAAGCTCCTCACTGTGTTGGTGGGGTTACCAGGTGAGAGGATTTAAGGTCACTGCACTCTCATAAACCTGTAGAACAGTCCGTGAAGCACGCATGACTTCTTCACTCTCTAATCTGGTACCACACGTACATATGTAAGCTTGTAGGACAGCTGTTAGCATGAGGTAATACGTGGTAGATCTTTAAACAGCTCAACGGCCACTGTTCGTGTGCTACTACTCTTTTTTCCCGCTCCAAAATTTAAACACAGTTTCGCCAGTGTGAACATTCACTCAGAATGGGTTGCAGAGAAAAGCTATTTTGACGTAGCTGAGCTATACAACACAGAGCTCTGACAGCACAGTCTGACTTGGGCGATAATTGCTCTAGCAGTGTTATTTGTGATAGCAGCTCTTTATCAGCTGTAGGAAGACAAAAGCCCTTGCAGGAAACAGAGGGGCTTCCTGTAACTGGGATTTGTAGAAGGTTTAAAGGACTGAGCTGAGCCTTGTAGTGTAATACACTGATCAAACATCTGCACCCAGAAGGAATCAACCGACAGGAATGAAAATTGGTGGATAGGTTTGACATTGTGCGACATGCGAATGATTCAAGTTTCACGCTCGGCCGTGCATGTGAAGTAAGCAAGGACGGGCATTATCGCTGTACCTGACTGACTATTTAAAGTCGTCCTGTTGCACATGCTTTCTATTCTGACCCGTGCTGTTGTGTTGGTAGCATCCTTTGCAAGAGAAGTATACCTCAGAGTAGAGTTCGAAACCAGTTGGAGAGGGATCACATCGCAGGGCTCCGGGATGGTCTTATCGACGTATTGCGCACCATACTGGTCGCTTGGTTACTACCATAGCACGCAGTTGGTGGCAGAGGATAGAAGAAAGCATGCACCAGCCACACATGAAGAATCTGCGAAACCTACACGAACCATGAAGAGGGAGAACCAACAGATTGTCCAGCATGTACGGAGTGACCCAACAGCCATGACTTCGGACATTATGCAAGCAGCGATGCCCTCCATGAGTCATCCTGTTAGTGTCAGCAGCATTAGCAGACGGCTGCACGATGCAGGACTACATGCACGCAGACCGTTACAACGACTGTCCTTAACACCACGTCAACGTCACCAAAGACTGCAATGGTGTCGTGCCAGACTGTCATGGAGTGACTCACAATGGCAGCGGGTCATCTTCAGTGACGAGTCCCGCTTTTCTCTTGATGGAGACGACCAACGAATCCGTGTGTGGAGGCACCATGGTCAGCACCAAGATGAGTGGTTTGTTGTCACCCGTCACTCGTCCAGAAGGCCTGGTGTCACTCCACCTCCACCCCTACCGCACCATCTGCAGGAACTGTGTGAGAATATTCAAGCTGCATGGGATGGATTATCACAGGACACCATTAGGAACCTCTGTTGTTGTGTGTGTTAGGACTTTTATAGGCAGGTTTGATCCATTTCGAGCTCTTATTTAATGGGAAATGAAGAAAATCCAGTTGAACGTCGAATATAAAACAAACTCTACTACGTGGTCTGTGTAGTAGAGTTGCCTATATTAAAGCATGTTTGATATAATATTCAGGTGTTCTTGCAGAACTGTAGCAGTAGAACAGTGAAAGTTATGGTGAATAACTTGGAGTAGTTCTGATGTCATTTGTGATAATGCACTCAATCCTTGCTTAGTAGCATTTCCGCATTGGGGTGGGGTTCAATGCCCTGCTCAGGCAAGCACAGCACAACTCTAACTCTACATTCCCCTCCGGTTTACTGCCGATCGCAGACAGTACTCATGATGAGAAAGTAAGTGCAAGTGAGGGTCGGGGTGTTGGAGTGTTGTTCCGCCGATCACCAGTTCACTCTCTCCTGGAGAGCCGGACAGAACTGAAATATTTACGAGGAGAATGTGCCCTGCAGGGGTCTGGGGTGTGTACATGCAGGGTGGTGGGGGAGGTTTGGTGGTGGTGATGAGGTAATGGGAGGTACTGGTAAGTTCTTCCACCAAATGCAAAACAGCTTTCCTCTTAAAGGTGCAACCCCCCACCACACTGGCAAATAAGCGCCAATGATGTGGCATTTGGGTTGACCCGTCCGATGTGGGGTTCCCAGTGTGGGGTTCTTGTGTTCTGTTGCTTGAGAACACCACTGGCTGGGGTTCAATGCCCTGCCCAGGCAAGAACAGCGCACTACACCCACAATAGTCCGTGTACTAGACTCTTAACTCTGCATTCACTTCCCTCTGCAATGTTGTACAACTGCAAGGTTTGTGTGGGGTGCTGTTATTAGAATGTTATTAGCATGTTATTAGCATGTTATTAGCTGGAACTGTAAGGCATCGCAGTCGTTGCGCCTGCCAAATACGGTTTACAGTTCCAGCTAATAACATTCTAAGAAGCAGCTTTCAGAGGTGGACGTCTGGTTCTCATCACCACCAATGACATTTCTGAAGCCACTCTGAATGACTGTTTACATCTGAATCAGTTAATTACACAGAAAATTGGTGGAATTCCTCTTTAAGTAGCTCTGGGTCAGAGTTGAGCTGCTTGATTAAATCCTTTTGTCACGCTGGAAACAAAGCAGGTGAGCACAGTGCTCCCCGCCTGAAAACAGAAGACCGGCGGCCAAAGCGTGTGGACAGGTTTTTGGGCTCAGTAGATCATGCTGTGGTCAAGTAACAAAAGCACTCAACAAACGAATAGAGCTGCAGGTCTTTGAAGTGGCTGAGTACTCCCTACTTGCGTCACGTTCTGTTATGAGGACCTACAAACAGCCGTTTGGGTACGTACCTCATTGTTCTAGTTGGAGAGGGAAACATGTTAGGTATCTATCGTCTTGTGCAAAAGTTTGTGCACCCCTGTTCCAATGGCACAAGTGAACACGTCCCCTGTAGAGAACACGTTTTAATGCACAATTACTGTTTATTTACTGAACTTAACATGTGTGTGCAAAAAAATAAGACATAAAATTTGTGCAAAAGTTTGGCCACATGCTACAAGTTTAACAAATTGCCCCCCCCCCCCCAATAAACACTAATTGTGCGCTAAAATGTCAGTGTCCTTAAAAATTCTTGTTTGGTTATTTATTTATTTATTTTTCGTTTATGCAATTTGAAAACACCAGTGGGCTTTTTTTATTGAGTCCAAATTTCGCGATGAATGGACATGCAGAAATGATCCAGAAAATGTCCAAAACATGGTCCATGGTGGAGGTTTACCGCCAATTGCAGATCCGACTCGTGAAAAGACAGTAAGTGCAAGCAGGGGTTGTGCGGAGTGTTGTGTGGAGCGTTGTGTGGAGTGCTGGTACGCTGATCACCAATTCACTCTCCCCTTATAGGCAAACCCAGACAGAACTGACATATTTGCACTGTGGGGGTCTGGGTTTTGAAAGTGCAGGGTGGTTGGGGGAGGTTGGATGGGGTTATGGGCTAATGGTGGTGGTGGTGGGGGGTGGTGCTGTTTTGTTTTTCCCCTAATAGCAAAACAACTCTTCCCTTAAAGGCACAAACCCCCCAAGCAAGTGAAATGGGCTGCAATGATGTGGGAGAAAGGTTGGGCTGGCATCTGGGTCAGCCAGTCAGGTTTGTGTGGGGTGCTAACCCGTAGAGGACGTGTTAACTTCAGGAACAAAACCAACAGGAGTGTACAAACATTTCTACTGATAATATGTGTGTCAGGGGAGAAATGTAGATTAGTAGGTTCTGTTGGCAAAGTTGAGTTGGATGATTAACGTCTTTTATGAGCATCTTGTGCCTTTACAGGGCAGTGAACTTTGGAGCTGGTGTTCTTAAACATGTACAGGTTTAAGTGGATCGTTCGGTCTGTGGTGCGGAAACACACACACACACAAAAATAACCAGTGGTGGAAAATTCCACTGTACCGAGTCTTCTGGTGGGATTCTGGCACATGTTGAGTGAGTAATCTAACTCCTTAATTGATCCGATGATGCTGCGGGTTTAAAATTAGCCCCAACACCTGCTGTGCTGGACGGCCAATCGGGATTGCGCAGCTCACTGGACTGACTAGGCCCGAGCTTCCAGGGGTGGGGAATGTGACATATATGATATAAATATATGTGTCATTTTAGTAATGAATTACAGAAAGTTAAGTCATGCTGTGCTCTTCTGAGCATTATTAGTTCAGTACAAAGAGACCATTTTAATTGCATTAGTTGGGAAAATGCTGAATATTAATCATAATATTCATAGTTTTGAATTAATATTTGTTTTAATATGTTGCACTACTGGCTCATTTTGTCAGTTTCAAATGATCAAACCTCAAAAACACTACAGGATTAGTATCTTGGTAATGTAAGGTTGTATTTTTGCAATATCGCTCATTGTTACCTGTGCCTGATGCACCAATACTGCTTGGACGCTCACTGTAGTACACAAGGATTCTCATCAGCTGATGAATTTCAGACTCCACACAAATCCATGCTAAAGCTTCACTCAATGCTCTCCTAAAACAGCAGGTCAAAAAAATATTAGGTTCTTAAAGCTCCTTTTTCCTGAACATAAGACTCATACAAAACTAAATTAGTGTGAAATTGACAAATAAATAAAACAAATACAGTGCATGTTAATTCATCTTATGCAAACTCGGATCATTCACATTCAGAAAAAAAACAAAAAAACAAAAAAAAAACAAAATAAAAAAAACGTTACAGTTTTGGCAACAAGTGTATTAAAGGGGAATTCCACCCTTTACAAAAGTCGTAGTGACGATAGGAACCAGGGTAGTGAGGTCTACACCACAAATATACCCACTTCTTTAGTATCACTTGTGTTAAAGAACAAACGTTTTAGTCCAAAACCTTCTCAGAACTATTGGCCAACAGTGTCTCAGACATCAGGCAGCATATCCATAACCATTTCACGCAATACCCTTCTGTGTGGGAGCTTTTACAGGTGGATGTCTGGTTCCAATCATTGTGAACAATTCTGATTACAACGGAGCATTTAAACCAAACCACTCTGAGCCACTCTGAGTGAAAACAAAAACTGGAATTCCCCTTTAATTCTACACTTCTACAACTGATGAAATAAAAGCAAAAGCGACGTTGGCAAATGAGGCCGGGGGGAAAAAAAAAAGTGCTGTGACCATTCACATGACCACACAGTCATGTGTAGTCTACCTCCTATAATCATACAAAGGCTTACAGGGTGGTAAGCCAGCAGGCTTTATGTGGTCACTGAGTTCATACCGTTGTACATTCATTGCATGCCCTCTGCTGGCCAGGCTCGGAACTGCATGTCAGGGAAAGACACGTGGAGTTTAGTTCCTCTGAAAAAATGCTAAAAGACAAAACAACTGCATGTTCTGCACTGTGAACAGTCAACCCACCACTTCAAGACTCCTTTCCTACTTATTGAAACACCAGAGCGGACGCAAAGGCATTGCAGTGTCCTTCAGTGGCTCCAGCCCCTTCAATGAGTTTCTGCACTGAGGGGGGGAGGAAAAAAAAAAAAAAAAGTCCCTCGCGCAGCAGCTTTGGTCCAAGAGAGGGAGGTACCGCATCTTTGAGAAAGGTGGGGAAAGGATGAAATGTGGTTTGAGGGCTGAACAAAAAAACAAAAACAAAAAAAACAAAACAAAAAAAAAAACCCAAACCAAAAAACAAAAAGGGTTTGAAAGAAACAAAGGGGTAAAGAAAAGAAATTAGATGGTGAAAGAGGGAGAAGAGCGTGGCCGGCCTGGTCTTGGTGCTGAAGGTCATTTTAGCACCAGGGTGGCCTCGCTGCCGTCTTTCCTTCTCAGGTACAAACCATGGCTCAGGTGATGCTCCCGGCGAAGATAGGCGTAAAAGTAGTCGGAAACGAGCAGGATCTACCAAACAAACAAAAACACCATTAATAAAGTGCAGAGAATTATTTTTTAATCACTTTAGAAGATACAATCACCACCAGTGGTAAATACAGCATTTTCAGGGTTGCCAGTTTCAGACTGGAAGCGGAGGGGCCTGATACTGCTAGTGCTCTTCTTCTATCGAAAACATCTCTCCTTATCCATGATGTTTTTTCTGTGACCCGTAATTCAAGATATGTTTACTGTAGGCTGAAGGTCTTTCTGGCACAACACACTCAGATCGTGGCCGTCCCCATTACATTCAGAACACAAATGTATGTACCTTATTCCAGTCCATTTATTATAATACCAACTGCAAACAATCACAAACACAACATCTCTGCCAATGAACATGATGCAAAACCACTTGGTCATAATGCGACATAACTAAACTAATTTAATCTCACTGAATGAACAAACGACTCATCTAAGTCATCTAAGCTTTCTTGAAACAGCAGCAGCACAACTGCATGACCTCCGGAGCTCCGCAAGGTTTCACCATCCTCCTCTTTCTGCAGTGGCCACCCAATCACGATGGTACAGACTCCCGAGACTCTGTCCAGACACAGAGGCGCCATATTTGTCTACCATCTTCACTAGAACCCGTCCGACCTCAGGGCTATGAAGATGCTGCTACACCTCTGAGCTTTAAGGTTATTTAGAGCCTTTCTGTCGTCTGCAAATGATTCAAGACAACGTGTAAAACACTTCCATAAGTCACTTTGGATGCTTCATATCATCCACCCTTTAGAATGTTCTGTATTTCTACATACTTTTGGCCTAAAACACTTTATTTGCAGTTGTTGCTGCACAAGGGGCTCACACCAGATACTGAAAGCAAAGGTTCACATATTTTTGTTGCTCACAGATCTGTAATATTGGAACATATTTATGTCTTATTTGGTCCTCCTTATGTACATTTATGAGAAAATCTGATAAAGTCAAATGTATGAATAAAAATAGAAGTTCTAGAGGGTTCACAAACTTTCAAGCACCACTGTATGGAGTTTTTGCACCCATTTAGGGCAAGGCACAATGGGCATAGGGATCAACTTTGTTGTTTCCAATTAAAGATTTTATTTGATCTTTTTTTAAGTGATATGGACTATAACTTTTCCTCATGCGTTTTCCAGGTAGCACTTTATTTTGCACACCATAGAAAAGTAATAAAGAGAAACTGCTAGGTGTTTTATAGTATGTGTGGTATATAAAAGTATTTTAAAGCTGCACTACGTACAATTCAGAGACCTCTCTTGAGGAAACATGTAACTGCACACAGCCAGGGGTTGTGCTTTGGACCCCTTCCCCAAGCGGATGAATCTGATAATTGAAAGAGAATTCAAATAGAACTCAGTTAAAACCTGGTGAAGGACCTACATTCTGTAGATGCGTGAGAATGACCTACTATAGCCATCGCATCTTCATCGGCATAATGCAGATTTTGCATCAGAGTCCTAAACATTAAGCCGCATTTTTCTTTTTGAGCCTGTGTGTGTCATTAATAGATAAACACATATGATGTGGTATGAAAAACCTGATGCCTCTGTTTTTCAAATTATTACTTCATGCTTTACAGGGTGACTGACAACAGCTCATGCTCTCCGTATGTTAACCTGTATTTATTCTCTTTTACGGTAGCCTGGCTTTCGAGTTTTCAAAAATGTGGACAGGCTGGGGTCCCTGGGGACTAATCTGAGAACCCCAGGTCTACAAGCTAATCACTCTGGTTTAAATGAGTGTTTAAAGAAGCATAACAGTAGACATGCTGTGTTTTATTATGACTTGAATGTAATGAAAAGTTACTGTTGTGCGTATGATCTGATTTTGCCTGGCATTGCCTGGCAGCAAAACAAATAGACAAGGGCAGACACAAAGCTGCTGCTACAAAATACACTGAATGTTATGTTGCGAATCTCACTGTGTAATTAAATATGTAATTACACTGAATAGTACAACAAAACAAAAGTAAATCCTCTTGACTTCTAAAGGTTAATTAAATACCGCAGTGCTTGGTTTTGGTTCTATGAAAGTCGTATGTCAACACTGTGATACAAAATTAAACAGCAATCTCAGGTGGTTTAGTTACACTACTGACACCTGCTACGACTGCTATTACACTCCACAGTCCCCGGTGATCAATTGTAATGTAACAAGACACATGTGACGGAGGAAAACAGCCCTGATGAACTCAATGTGGACACGTTGTCGGTTTGGAAACTAATACAAGCTGCTAAATAATGAACTGCAGCACTGACGTCACTGTTTTTTCCACCAAACCAGCATATAAACCAGCATCCAAACAAAGATCCAAAGAAAGACGCAAAGAACAAAACCAGCATCCAAACAAAGATCCAAAGAACAAAGCCAGCATCCAAACTAAGATCCAAAGAACAAAACCAGCATCCAAAGTAAGAGCCAAAGAACAAAACCAGCATCCAAACAAAGATCCAAAGAACAAAACCAGCATCCAAACTAAGATCCAAAGAACAAAACCAGCATCCAAACTAAGATCCAAACAAAGATCCAAACCAGCATATAAACCAGCATCCAAACCAGCATCCAAACAAAGATCCAAAAAACAAAACCAGCATCCAAACTAAGATCCAAACAAAGATCCAAACCAGCATATATACCAGCATCCAAAGAAAGATCCAAAGATCCAAACCAGCATCCAAAGATCCAAACCAGCATCCAAAGATCCAAACCAGCATCCAAAGATCCAAATCAGCATCCAAACCAGGATCCAAACAGAGATTCAAACAGAGATCCAAACAGAGACCCAAACCAGGATCCAAACAAAGATCCAAACAAAGATCCAAACAAAGATTCAAACAAAAAGCCAAACCAGCATCCAAAGATTCAAACCAGCACCCAAAGACTCAAACCAGCATCCTAACAAAGATCCAAACAAAAATTCAAACCAGCATCCAAAGAAAGGTCCAAACCAGCATATAAACTAGCATATAAACAAACATCCAAACCAGCCCAGACCAGTCTGATTAGCTAAACTCCAGACACAGAGGGCATTATAAACAACTTCATACTGAGGTATGAGAAACACTTTTGGTTTTGGTTTGCTGCTCGTCTGGCTTGTTCACGCACATGTGAATGCTAATGCTGCTTCACGTTCCAGCAACTCTAAACCAGGACACACTGTAAGTGACTTCCTGAACGAGAAGGTAAACATCCCCCTTTATGAGCAACGAAGA
Source organism: Semaprochilodus insignis (assembly GCA_034552555.1). Taxonomy (NCBI): domain Eukaryota; kingdom Metazoa; phylum Chordata; class Actinopteri; order Characiformes; family Prochilodontidae; genus Semaprochilodus; species Semaprochilodus insignis. The sequence continues at coordinate 37,860,373 of CM067476.1, forward strand.
GATGTGACCGAGGTCACAGCCTTCTGAGACAAGCTGATAAACAAAACACAGTGATCAAGGGTGACACAGTAACAGAAGAAGAACAATAAAGTTCAAACAGACTATACAGTCTTTAATGGCAAAAATATATCACTCAATATATCAATATATCAAAACTTCAGGACATTTCAACAACACAATATTCTGTATATCACCATGTTTACTTTTATTCTGCGGTTTGTCCAGTTGGAACAGGCATAACAGTAGTACTGTAGGTCTGGGCAATATGGACCAAAAATCATTACTCAGTACCTTTAGGCTGAATGGCAATACATGATGTATATCACAGTATTTTCTACCAAGTGGATTAAATGTTCAGTTGTAGGTCAAAGCCACACATGTGGGTCATAAGCACTTTTATTAAAACAGAGTCTGATCAAAATTAAATGCCTGACAGGGTTTACTTCAACACGTAACTGAAAAATGATATATAACACGTATGTGCGTCTGGGCAACCGGTATATTGGGTCTATGTTTTCAGCAGCTTTTTAAAGCCTTTGTGTCGGTTGTTGCTACAGGGTCATGAGCATTTTTAGCAATGTGCTAGACCACCACTTTAGTTAAACCACACAACATGGCCACTTTCATTTTTATAGACACACCACCACTCCACTTGCACAGACAGAGAGATGAAATGCACTCGCACAGCTTAATGAAGACACTGGTTATGTATTATAATGCAACATTAAACTACATACTGATATAACTGGTACTGCCTCACCCTGCATCTCATTCGAAAATATGTCAATATACCTTAAAAAGTGGATATACCATCCGCCCTAAGTGCAGTTAAAATGTTACTAGTGCTACATTAAAAATACTATCAAAAACTATAAATAAAGTTATTTGTATATGTTTATTATGGCAGACAAAGTCAGTGTTAGTCGTCCTGCCTATACAGGGAATTAAACCCTGCACTCCTGTTCAGGACGGCAGGGTAAAGCATATTACATTACACACCACAATTTCCACTCGATGCATGTGCATTAATGCTTTTTGCACTACCACACACCCCTACACATCTCGCTTGTTTAGTGTGCATCACCTGTAAATAATACAGTCTGAACTTACCTATCAATGCACTTTATTAATTTGTCTGTTTATTACTTATCCTTATATAGTTTGTCTGTTGCTTTTATAATGTGTATATTGCATGTGGTTTGTATTTACTGTGTATATTGAGGACTGTCTGCACATTGTATGTATATTGGATATAATACTAAGAAGATCCAAACTCCCAAATTCCTTGCGTGTCTGAACATACTTGGTCAATAAATCTGATTCTGATTAAAGATATCATCATTGGAGGCTTCTGTTTGGTTAATGAGGCTTAAAACTCTCATACTTTTGAAATGAAGGGGAAATTCAGAAACTCAACTGTGCAAAAAATGAGGCACATTAAAAGCACCATGATATTCACAATGTCGCCTCATTACTGCTGTCAGTCACATAACTGCTGTCAGCAGACGCTCCATTCGCTCCGCAGCCCTCATAAGGAAACTAAACTGCACAAACAGCGTGTTCTGAATGTACTGTTTCTGCAAAGGCCTATTTAGACTACAGCAGTTTTGCCCCGCCCAATTAGGCTGCAGCAGTCCAGCCCCACCCATTTAGGTTGCAGTAGTTTAGCTATGCTCGTTTTAGCCTACAGCAGCTTAACCCCTCATATTTAACATACAGCAGTTTAGCCTCTGAACAATTCCCAATCTTCTTTAAGTACCTGCATGCCTATTAATTAATTAATTAATTATGTCAATTTATTTATTTATTTATTTATTTATTTATTTATTTTTCTAATTATAGTGAAAGAGTACAGCAAAGCTGGTACCCACCTGTCCGACATTGAAGAGCAGTGTGATGGCATAGTAGAAGTTTGAGTTGGCACTACCGGCATAGATCCATAGATGCCAGAGCACGGGGAACAGAGCTGAGCACGCCAACAAAACACATGAAACCAGGAAGATATTCCTCAAGACTGGAGAAAAGGAAGAGAAAGAATGTGTTAAAAACTTGAATAACAATAAACCTCCATTTACTTCTGCAAATTTCAATGCACATGTCTATTTGCCATCTCACACACAGTTTACTTTTGGCCTGGGCAAAAGTTACAGCACATTTTACAGATTTTTTTTTTTTTAATACACTGAACTAAAAAAACATGTGTACTAACAATTGCTAGATGACATATTTAAGTGCACTCCCAGTAGAAGATGTGCTAATTTATCTTCATTTAGAAAACCATCTAATCATGTAATCTCACCAGAAGTGTTTAACCAATTGCCTATTTATTTGAGCATTTCTTGCAGGTCTGCAGTAAAGCTACTCACTTACTATTTAACTGTTGGAAGGAACAAGTCATCATCAAATGGAGCAATGTGAATAAACAGATTTTAATACCAATTTAACAACCTAATTATTATTTACAAAGTCATGTTAAAGGCTATTCCCCATCACTACACAACTAGCTACAGACCTGAAGGAACTGTTCAAATCGGAGATCCTGTTTTTCTCTTCAGATACGGATTTTGAGGCCTGAATTCTGCATATTGGCAAGTACTGAGTACAAGTTGTGGACTGTACTCCATGAAGTGCACAAACTATGACTTGAGGTAAAGATATCCAAGGTAAAATATTCCACCAGTAAACGTAGAGGTTCACCCCTTTAGACCTCCACTTGAGTAAAAGTAGGGAAAATATGAAAATTAAAAGTAGCATGATATATTATGACTCTAAAGTCCTGTTAGCATTTCTGGAACTCTCACTTAATCAACCGATTTTAGGTGTAAAGACAAAGAAAATGTCATTTCAGAGACTTTAGGAGGTTGTTTGTGAGCAACAGGAGGAGCAAACCAACATCAACCTAACTTTAACGATCTTAGTAGGTAATTTGTGTCTATCTGACACGTCTGGATGATACTGGATTTAGTTAATAAGGTTAGTATCGGTGCTGATCCAATCCAGGATATCGCGTCGGTGCATCACTAGTTCAGACAACAAAGCTAGTGCTGTTATCATTAACATCAGGTGATATCTAGGAGGAACCTGGAGCCATAAAATTAGCTCCTGCTAACTGATCCTGCAGCGCGGTACTCCTCTGACAGAAGGTACTACAGTGCTACTCACATCTGTAGAGATGACTCCAGGCCGGCAGGAAGGCCATATAAAGCGCTATGTCTCCTACAGTGGGATACGACTTAAAGATGGAGATGATGGCAATCTGCATGAAGATGAGAAACACTGGATGCTCCCTGTGGTGCAGAAAGAAACAAGACAGATGAGACGATGGTGAAGAAGGCAAACGATTTACATTCTCCAGTCTCATTCAAAAACATGCTCACAGTGATAAAGCGTTCCGGCATTCACCATCGCATGTCCATCCATTCCCTTTATAAACAAACCCCTTTCAATCATTTGCCATTCTCTGAAACATATCAACCACGTTAGCCGGTTGTTCACACTTCGTATGACCCTGCACGTCTGCTGCAGCAAAAACCTGTCTGCATCACGCGCATCCTGTGCATATGAAAGTGTATCTGTGAAATTTCTGCTTACATCACGTATTGTGAAAACTAGGGATGCACCGAAATGAATGTTTTTGGCCGAAGCTGAACAAAATGAAACATTAGGCCGAAGGTCGAATACCGAACACGTTTTTTCACAGTGTTGCATTCATTTTGCTACTTTTTCACCACTGCATAAATTAAATAGGCTAAATCCCAGATAGCAAGCGGATGTGGGCCACATCTGGCAAACATGTGGCACTGCTGGCCCACTGTTGGCACTGGCAATCTGCAGTGACCTGTCCCAAAACAGATCTGGTCCACTTCTGGCACAGACACAGCAGAGTTGCCTACTTTTGGCTGAGGCGTGGCCCTAATCTGGTGCCCATGGGGCCCACATCTTGCTACCGGGAGCGTTCCACCCAAGTGCTGTCAACACATCTGGCAAGTTTGTGTTTCTTTAAGGAGGATGCGGGCGCGCGCTGAGAGAGAAGAAGCGCACGAGAGGAAAAGCACACTGAGAAGCTGCAGTCTGTCTGTCGCTGTAATGCATCTTCCTTCTCTCTAGGTATGAGCACTGGGTTGGGGTTGCCAGGTAGTGCACTTATGCTTTATATATGTCTGTGTATTGTTCTCTCTAGGTATCAGCCCTGGCCCTTGTTCGGGCAGTTGTCTGAGCTCATGGTGAGTTTTGACTCTAACCTTCTTATACTAGCTGGGAAACATTATCAGACGGAACACTAAGCACGGTTGTAAGTCGCTCTGGATAAGAGGGTCTGCTAAATGCTGTAAATGTAAATGTAATGCTTGTTAAAGCTAACGGCTCTGTTCTGTCATTTCAGTTCCATTTGGCTCGAACGCTTGAAACTAAGTAACACTAGCTTACACCTAGGAACCAGAAAAAATTAACAGCGTCATTAAAATCGTCATTATTCTGTATAAATTATTAGTTTTTTTCACTTATTCGGCCGGACATTGAAAGGTTGCCAAACATTCGGTGCATCCCTAGCAAAAACGTCTTGATATGTTGTGATATTACATTTTTGCCATATCGCCCATATGAACAACAGCAATGTTAGCCAGCGCCTTAAGCACAACCAGTAAAGAGTAACACCATCATTTCTATAATAACTACTCACCCAGCCATGGTAGTGAAGGGTACTCATCTATTTTAGCAAACCTCTGTGATATTCCACAGGTTTGTATATAAGCCAACGAGTTAATATTTCAAAAAATGTTCAAATGCAAGTAAAAATGTTCTACTGTACAGCCCACAAGTTAACTGGTTATCCCATAAGTGACAGATGACGTGCAGAGCTTTTCCACTGAAGTTAAAAACTCTTTTTACACTGACTGAGTGGAACATTGAGCAGAAGACTGTTTGGATAAATTACTGGTGCAGTTAGGAACGCAGCAACGACTCCAGGCAGTAATGTCAGCTGTAATTTACAGCCATTTAATGCTACTATTTACGCTCCTCCATTACTGAAAGCAAAAGTGTGAGAATGGTCTATTGGCAGACCAATTTAACCTCATCTTTTTCTGTGCTGCAGACTTACTTGAGTTTGATGGAAAGAGGGATGGTGTAGAAAAAGACGTTGATCTGGAAGACGCAGATGAAGAAGAAACGGAAGTGTTCGAACATCTCAGCAAAGAAATACCAGAACAGGCCGATGTTTGGAGTGAGATCTGGCACTGAGAGGCTGTGGATCAAAAGCACAAATTCATTAGGGCTAAGAGTTGCACTTATAATAAATACCATCTCGAATATTCAAAAATTCCTTAAAAAGGTACACCGCCACAAAAAGGGCTCTGTACAGGTACATTTTTATCCATCAAGGTGCAAACAATGTGTTCAAACCTCTGCTTATGCCTATATGATTAAATTCTTAAAATTTATTAACAGTGAATTTGGCCCCGGTGTAAGCCCTGGCTATTAGGCTACAGTGTCTTTTTATACAGTCTTTTTTTTAAATACACAACATGCATTATAAAGAGAATTTTGAGCAGAATGCATATCAAATATAACTCATAATAAATGATTTCTCTCATCAAACTATTTGGTACACATGGAAACAATAAAGTAACATTTAATCAAAATCTAATATTAGTTCATTTTAATGGCTCTTGTTTTAAATGTCTCCCAACAAGTTCTTTATTTATATAGCTATATGAACTTTAATACAATTCTGAGCTGGAAAAAGATGGACCACAATCATTAAGTCCCTCTCAATACTGTGTGTGTCCTGTTAAAAGTCATTCAGCAGAATGTCTGTCCTTAATTAAGCCATATTTGGAAGAAGGAAAACATTCCTGTCCTTAGTAATTCCATGTGTGCTACCTCATAGTTTTGATGTCTTGCCTGTTATTTTGAAGTGTGGGGGAAAAAACATTCAAATAAATCTTTGAGTATGTGTGTCCAACCCTTTGACTACTACTGTGTCTGTATCAATAAATCGATACCTAGAGAGAGGAAAACGTACATGAATCCATAGACAGACGGGATAAAGTCCCAGGATCCAAGGAGAAAGAAGGACAGGCAGATGATGACGACGAGGCTGCCTACGAACATGAAGGCGTACTGCAGCATGAAGGACCAGAAACTGCTCCTGCACGGGTTCACTGGGATATATAGCCTCTACACAAAGGAACAGAGTCAGATCAGACAGATTTAGACTTGTCTAAATGATTTGTTTGGATGATTCCGTGAAAAGACTGCTCACCTGCAGCAGGAAGAGAAGGGCAGGAGCAAACAGGGTGAGAGGATAGATGCTCTGATAGGTCGCCAAGGCCAGGAATACTGCACTTAACAAGGCACTTCCTGTAAAAAACAAAAGTGACACAAAAAATAAATGACAGACGTCTAAAAGTATCCAGTACTCCAGTATTTCCTCTGAAGCGTAGGGTATTAATGGGGCCTTTGCTGCAGTAACCGCTACTCTTCCTGATGTTGGAACATTGCTGTGAGGGAATCTGATTGCATTCTGCATTCACAAGAGCACTAGTGAGGTCAGGTGCTGATGTTAAGACCATCAGATCTGGATCATTCCAACTCATCCCGAAAGTACTGGATGGAGCCCCATCCAGGGATATCTAGGGATGTAGGAATATAATGATCCAGCAAATATTGAATGTCATGATATTATGCTTTGTGATACGGTCGATTCTCAAAAGCACAGTCACGATTTTTAATCAATAGTTTACAATCAAACAGCCATTAGAATCTTCCACACCAATGCAAACAGGTAGCGTAAGGGCACACCGCTAACGTTAGCATTAGCAAACCCATGATGGCATTGCAATATCGTATTGCTATCTGCTTACTGTTTCCCAATACACTGCAATACATTGAATCGTAACCCTGTTGTGTCATGATACGTACAGTATTGCCAGGTTCTTGCCAACACACACCCCTAACTACCACATGCACTTTTAAAAAAAGATGGTTCTTCAAGGGTTCTTTAGTAAAGATCAGTCTACATAGAATCATGAACACTCAAAGTAGCATCTGCATGCCTCCTTCGTATACACACTTGACGTCCACTGTTCTACCCATAAGTACCATGTTCCACACAAGGAACACGTTTTAATGTCTTCATGCATTAACACAGAACTCAGGTGCACTCACAAGTGTGTGTGTGTGTGTGTGTGTGTGTGTGTGTGTGTGTGTGTATACCAGATATACCAGCTCATTGCCAGATAACAACCAATCACCGATATATGACACTTTCCACTAATGCTTTTTCACTAATGACTGATGTCAAATGTCCCTGTGCTCATCTAAAACAAGGCGTTTGGACACAAACAGGGCCCTAATAGCAAAACAACAGACTCCAAAATATTAAAGTGACATTCTATTCTTCTGTATTTATCATCATCTTCACATGAAGCGCTCACCTTTTAATGTAGAGAGGATGAAGAGTGCAATAACAGCATTATTCAGTCCACAGGTAGATTTCGCCACACATGACAGGATAGTAAAGGGATTCAGCAGGTAACTGGAAGAACAAGGAACATGAGAGGAAAAGATCATCGGAAAGTGCAATATTGCTTTCTGCTGCTCATCTGCAAGAAATATAAGGATGTACGTACGGTATTAAACTGTTATATTAAACAATAAAGTATGAATAAAACTAAGCAGGACAGAAATCTAATAGAGGGCGTTTTTCCTTGCCACCGTTGCCTCCGGCTTGCTCAACGGGGGCTTCTTTCTTTTCTCTCTTTATTATTACTGAATTACTGTAGAGCTGCTTTGAGACAACATCAGTTGTAAAAAGCGCTATATTAATTAATTTGAATTTGAATTCATAAAGCACGAGTACTGACTTGGTGTGGTCTATAATTCTAATGAGCATGACTGACATCACACCATCCGAAACGGGCTTTATGTACACGTAGGCTGTATTTTAGACCAGCCTCTATGTGGTGAAGCCTTAAAGACAAACATTTTTTTAATCCATTCATTCATGGAGGGATACATGCAGAAAGGAAACCGTCCCCAAAGAAAGCTTTATGCTGTATAAGCTCAAAAGACACGTGTAGGTTCACAGATAGTTCTGGAAAGTGTCAAATATTTTCTTGAATATTCAAACATTCCTTAAAAAGGTACACTGCGAGAAAAAGGGCTCTGTACAGGTACATTTTTATCCATCAAGGTGCAAACAATGTGTTCAAACCTTTGCTTATGCCTATATGATTAAATTCTTAAAATGTATTTACAGTGAATTTGGCACCTGTGTAAGCCCTGGCTATTAGGCTGCAGTGTGTTTTTATACAGTGTAGGGTCATTTTTTATACACCATTTGCATTATAAAGAGAATTTTGAGTAGAATGCATATCAAATATAACCATGATTTCTCTCAGCAGGGCCAGACTGTGGCAAACTATTTGGTAAGCACGGAAATAATTTAAATAAAATTCAATATTCATTTATTTAATGGTTCTTGTTTTTAATGTCCTACAACAAGTTCAATTACGTAGCTTTATGAACTTTAATACAATTTTCAGCTGGAAATTTTTGAGCATGGTGAGTTCTGGATTCCCGTCACCACCACAGAATGTTTCCATCTCAAACACTGAATTATGCAGAACGTTCAAAGAATCAAGAACTTTCCTTTAAAAGCCTTTCCTAGGAGTGGTATCTGGGCAGACTATAGCCAAGCAAGCTTTCCTGTTGTTTAGGACAAACAGGGTTGATTAGGGTCAAGATTAATCATCAGTGTGATTATAAAGTGACAGAGGAATCAACCAATCATGTTTTGATTTCCATGGGCGGAGCCAATTTCATGAGAAGAATGCCTCTCTAGTCCTTCTGGGTTCTAGATACGTCACTGAGCAAACAGGAGAAGCAGCTTAAGCAGTGGGTTGTTAGCAGTGACAGCAGCTCTACACCACAGCTCACTACTTAAAGAGTCACTGTGAAGCTGACACAAATTAAGCTTCAAGTAAAACATGGAACATCTTTTAGAAGCTTCAGACGTCTGTTTAACCTAGAACTGAATCTTTTTAATTTTCCATACCACCTTAAATGCTGCACCAGTTACATTCCGGTGCCTTAAACCGCTGCACCATTTAACGTGGAACGGATAAAGCTAACTTCAGCCTTGTAAATGAATGCTCATGCAAATCCCTGCCAGTGTTGTTGTAACTAACTACTGGAGTTCCACAGGGACGCTAGCAGAACTTAGCATTATCATTAAGGTGGGTTTGTACCTCGTGTTTGATATTTATGGCTCCACTGAAGGCCTAGCTCTAACAGCCATGGTTCTCCACTGTAAACAAGGGTTTAAAACATAAGACGTCATCAGGACTCACAACATGGCCACTTTGAGAGGGATGTAGTGCATTTCTCTGGGTGAGCGCATGAGCTCCAGACAGTCGTGTGGATATCTGTCGGCTTCCAGAGCGTACTTCTGTTTTCTGAACTAAAACGTGAGAAGAAACATAACAGAAAGCCAAGAGGTTAAATGAGCACGTCGTTCAAACGCTGTTATTAATAAATGAAAGCTAATGAAGGTCCATTAACATTATCTACTTTAGACGAGTCTGACTGATCCTCACTGGCTTTTATCCATTAGCTGCCACATTAACATTTTACTGTAACAAAACGACTCTTTAAAAAGCAAGGCTTTTTGTCCTCCTCGAATGAACACATTCCTTATTCTGTTTTGAATACCAGTACTGATTTTAAAGCATTAAAACATCCAACAGATAATACCAGCTGATACGGTTTAAAAAAATAAAAAGCAGTCATTTCAGTTAAACAGCGCTTTACTGACTAATGTGATCGTCACCTCTCAAGTGTCAATTTTTTTAACCTCAGACTCTATAATGTCTGAAAACCTGACAAAAATACTGTAAAAAGATTTATACTATATGATGTAGAATTTAACGGTTTTTTTTCCTTGATATTTTTATTTTTTATGTATTTTTATTATGTTATTCTCACGGTAAAGGTTAGACTTGGTTGCAGTTTTACCATTTTAATCATGATGAAATGGTAATGAAGCAATTTCTTAACTGTTAATTTAGCACTATTTTAATAGTGCAATATCAATGAACTGTTAAAAAGTGGTTTTATTTTATAGCTGTCTCTTTGTTATATAACAATTTCCTACAAATATCAGTTATCTGTATTTTTTCCTATTTCAGCCCAAAGCCATTTCACCCCTTTGCCCCCAACTCTTAGCTCTACCCCTCCGTTTTATGCGTTCATGTCTAGGGGTAGGGTGGTCCCGATTGTTGTTGAGATGGAGGGGTAGAGCGAAGTGTTAGGGCCCTCAGATTGACTTGCCATGTGTTCTCATATGGTCTCATCAAGCCTTATAGGAGACTCACAGCTGCCATCTTGCAGAGGTACCCAAATGCAATTCAATGCAATTCAATTCAATGAAGGTGTGCAAACAATAAATATGTCTTTCATTTTTAATTTAAATCAAATAAAGGTTAGATTTCTGTTCATATGTTCAATGAAAGGTCAATAGGATCAGCAATAAGGAATGGTTTTTAGAGTCCGTTTTGCTCATGTTTACCGAGAGGCCAATACTGGAGGGCACGGTATTGGACCTCACTTCCTATCCCCTCTCTTGTGAAACTGTGGGACGTACATTTATACAGTGCAATCGCAGCACTGACAAGTATCACACTGATGAAGAGCAGCTCTTCTGATACTCACCACATTCTTGTTGTAGTTCTGCACTGCCAGATAGAGAGCCACTGCTGTGATTCCATCTGCTATCTGGAGAGAGAAGTTTAACACGAGCACTTTGACTCAGGCAGGATGACAGGCACACCAGATCAGAGATGATTCAGATACTCTCTCTTCCTCTTCATCATCTGTGTATGACGGTCAAGACTGCTTTCGCACTACAGCAAGCTCGTATCACAGGAACATGAGCAGGCTGCATGTATACGCCGCACAGAGAGAAACACTCGGGGGGCAAGGCTGCAATGCGATTTACATCTGTTAATCTGTAAACCCATCGAGAGGCTGTAGGTACAGAGGTGATGCATTATATAAAACGTGAACAAGGATTGATTTAGTTCTAATAACTCTGGCTTTATATGATTACATCTAAAACTATTACTAAAACTAAAACTAGCAGGGGAAATGTGTCTGTTAAATGCAATTAATATAAAAATTACAGATTTTAAAATAATGAAAACTAAGACAAGATTATAACATAAAAGTAAACTAAAACAAAAAAAGAATTACTGAGTACGTTTTTTGTTTCCGTGCGTGAATGAGAGTAGAGCTTCTGTTTGGCGTCTTTATGGAAAACTGGAGCTGAGCCAGGTTCAGTCTACTGCTCTGCTAACTTATTCTACTCTCATCAAATATCTGCCATCCCAGCATTTATCATAATACTAAAAACTAAAGCCAAAAACTCAAACTAATTAAATGGTTAGAACGGTCAAAATGAATTATTAATACACTCTTAAAACTAACTGAAGCTAAACTGGAATTAAAAACAAAATAATAAATAAATAAATAAAAAAATCTAATGAAAATGGCACATCTATAACACCCCTGACGTGAACCGGATACATACAAATTACATATATGGATCATTAAGAGCAGACATATGTTCTTCTCATACTCACACATTAATGTTAGAATCTCTGTTTTCAGCAGATAAAAGTAACTTTTATCACCAATCTGGAGTTTTAACTGAGTGGAAATGCTTTAGCTTTGAGTAACCCTATACATTATGTTTGTTATTAAAACAAATTATTTAACATTGCATTTTGTCACTAGCAAAACAATCATAACACTACCCAAATTGTGTCCAGTGATTCAGTAATCAGTGCTATATGTCATAAAATATGTAAAGAAACTCAGAATTAAGGACAAACATGAAGTACTCACCATAAATACAATCTCTGCATAGTCGACCACAAAATGAAAGAGGTATATGATAAGAGGCGTCTAAAAGGAGGAAAAATAAAAGTTAATTTACTGGTAAAAGTGAACGTGTACATGAAACCACAAAACCATCATATGTAGATCCCAGTAAAAATGCAGGATATGGGCCCTCTAACACGTTCTATTAAGAATCTACAATCTATGGTGCACTGAATCTACACTGACCCGATGGTTTTGTAATTTCGCTTAACATAGATGGGAACAGCAGACAGAGTTTATACAGCACAAACAAGCACATGTTTAAATCATCTTGCCCTGATAATGAAGTAAGATCCCCTCCTATCTGTGAGACCTTTACAGAAGCTGATATATCTCAAGTAATTTTTAGTGTTTGTGTTTTTTTTAAATAAGCCATAATACCACAGTGTAACACAAATAACTGGTTTAAAATAAAATGAAATTGAGGCATGTGTTAACTATTCTACACTTCATTTTAAGATATGAAAAAAAAAAAAAAAATTGTAGCAAAACAGGGACATCTGAAGTGTACATTAAAGCCATTGATCTCAATTGCACAAGGACTTTATATAATTATACTTATTATTCCCAAGTTAATTAGGGGTGTTCAATTTCAACCGTTACTCGACAAACGTCAGCCAGTGATTTATCATTAACCAGCCATCTCAAAATCAAGGACACAAGACAATCCACATGTCAACCATAAAACCAAAATGATAGCTCTGCGGTCTTGAGTTTGATTGGCAGAGCTACATTTATCTGGTGCATGTACACTTATGACTACAACTGAATTAATGAACCATGATTATGAAAGTGTTCTTTTTGTATAGAGCATGGAACAAAAATACCAATACAGGCATCAGCGTGAATATCAAGTTAAACCATATTAAACAAACTCTACAAAACAATCTAGTCATCTTTCAAACAAATGTGTCAGATTCCCTATGATGAAATGACTGAACTGCAGCACTCACTTCATGAAACACATCTCCTGAGTAGGGCGAGACTCCGAGGTCCAGCAGGGCGAGACCTTCCACAACTGTAAGAGAGGTGGGTGATAAGGCAAAAACATATTACAATACTTCAAAACACATATATTCATATACATTCATAACACACGATATGACAAATGATGATGTATTTTCTTATTTTACGCTGAAACAGGCACCAAAATACAGCCAAAACCGTTAAGCACCAACTACTTTTTGTTTAATGTTTCGAAAAAAGTCAGCACTTCATACACAATCCAATTAAGAAGAATTCATTACGCTCTACTAGCGATAAAAGACAAACAGAAAGGCATCCTGTGACATACCTGAAGGAGACCTATTACGTGTTTCTGTTTTTACGCTTTCCTTTATTATTATTATTATTATTATTATTATTATGTAGTTTTTCTGTGCATGTAAACGCTCTGCACTGGTCACTCTCGCACACAGAAACTACTTTTCCCAGCTGCCTGAAATGCCTCATTGGAATCCAAGCCCTTTTCTCTGTTACACGGTGACATCGTTTCAGAACACAGATCTTACTGCCCGCCTACCGGCAAGCTTGGCACACCCTCATGCCAAACACAGAGAGCTAAAACAGTAAAAACGGATCTAACTCATAAGACCACACTAGGCTCATCAGGAAGCACGGCTAAAGACACAATAGCTCAGAGGGTAAATACCTATACACAGTATGAGAGAAATGTTGTGTTTTGGGAAAACTGAAGCAAGTAAACGTAGTAGATTAGATTAGATTTAATTAGATTTAACCCCTTATTGATCCCACAGTGGGGAAATTTGTCTTCCGCATTTAACCCACCCGTGAAGGGAAACACCCACATACACACACACTAGTGAATACACACACTAGGGGGCCGTGAGCACACACTTGCCCGGAGCGGTGGGCAGCCCTATCCACGGCGCCCAGGGAGCAGTTGGGGGTTAGGTGCCTTGCTCAAGGGCACCTCAGTCGTTACTGTCGGTTCAGGGAATCAAACCAGCAACCCTCCGGTCACAAGGCTGGCTCCCTAACATCCAGCCCACGACTGCCCTAGTAGATTCTGGTATTGTAAATTCCAGGAGACCCCAAATACAAAGTTATGCAATAACACTGTTTCTTCCGTGTGATCATCCTGTTGCTGCTAACCAGCAAATCAGAGCAGAGCTCATCAATGATGTCAGCTAAAAGAAAAGCCCAAACAGCTTGTGTCATTCTAAGGTCACATCTTAAAGTGTAAATGGTGTAAAACATGGTCTGGGGATTTTCACCCCACCTCCAAAAAGTCACATACCCTTCTATGTAGAGATCAGGGGACAATTTAAAAGCCTGCTTAAATACATTCTATGGCACCTTTAAGGACACTGTTTTTACAGAAAGGGATTGGGCTATTTGGGTGACTACTGAGTTCTAGTGTCTGTTAGCAACATTAGCTTGTTACTAACAGCTTCCCTGTATTCAGTGTCTGAAAGGTTTCCTCTGCAATGAAGGTAAAAGAGAGGGATGTCAGGGTCTCAAAGCAGCTGTAGTTTTCGAAATAACCTCCTGTCATTTCACCATCCCTCATTCACACCATCAGAAAGCTGTTTTAGTAGTCTGCCTGGAATGTCCCTTTAAATATCGCCTTGCTATCGCGGTAAGTTGTGAAAATATCGTGATTCCGAATTATATCAACACCACCATGCCCAGATATAACGCTAATTAAGACCACCTACGGGTGTTTTGACAGCCTATGTGTAGTGTAACCACACTCGCTGACATTCACACTAAAGAAGTCCTGTCAGCTATAATAATAACAGCATGTTTTGACAGCTAGCTAGCTGCGTTAGCATCTTAGCTAGCTAGCTCCCTCCACAACTAAGACCCTCTACAAACGAAGCGCTCAGGGGAGGACTCTATCACCCACCTCTTTTCCACGCATTTAGTGGGGACACGATTTCAACCCGCTCCGAAATCACCTCGGCCAAGCTGGACCGAAATAACACTGCTCTTATCGTTACAGCCAAAATCAACACAAGCGTTAAGGGAGCGGCCATTGTCGCGAGGCAGGAAGACGCTCTCCCGCCCTCACGTCACGGTGCATTATGGGAAACGTAGTCTATACGCTAGCGGCTCCGCACTCGTTTCCTAGCGGGGAGAAACTCGCAGGAGACTACAAATGCCGAAAAACTCTGTTTTAAAAATGTAAAGCTCCACTTCCCGTGACGAAGCTGAAGTTGGCTTCTTTATTCGCCAGCTTCTTATTCGAATCTGTCCGTTCCACCTTAAATGGTGCCGCAGTTACATCCTGGAGCCTCAGCGCCAGGATGTAACTGCGGCACCATTTAAGGTAGAACGGCCGAATTCGAATAAGAAGCTGGCGGATAAGAAGCCAACTTCACCCTCGTCTTCCCGTGTGGATACAGCTTGAGGAAAAAAATTAAGCACCTCGAATAAAAACAACGTTTTGCAACCTTTTCATCAGCCCTGAGATCCAACTTCCACCGGCATCGATTCGGAGGTGGGCATGCAGTCTTTTCAATATGCACGTGAGAAAAGAGAGCAAGAATTGATGCTACCCTAGTATTGATTTTAGCCTGCTAGGAGTTACTCTTACCACAAACAACGACACGTTTTTAACAGCCCCTGGCAACCTGGCCTTAACCAAAAGGCTGCCAGGGCTTGTTTACCCCAGTAACAGTTAGACGGAAGAGGAAAGCAGGTGATAGGTTTTAGATTTTAGCATGCATTTATTTTAGCTTTTATTGAGCATGGCTAAAAACAGAGCAGACCCTGCTGTGCTGCATGGCTGCAGCTGCTGAGATGGCGAGTGCGCGCCAGATAAAAATAAGCTGCATAACTATAAAAAAAGTAATTTTAAGGCTGTTAAAAGCTGCAAACCCTGCTAGTAGGCATTGCAGCAGAGCACAAACTAAATGTGACATTCCCAGGATTAGGATTTAGCCCCTGACCCACCCTCCCCCAAAGTCTCCCAGTCATGCTCAAAATCTCTGTATTGCAAATTTGCACGTTTTTGCAGTAATATGAGTAAATGAATGAGCCATATAAATTAAAGATGTACATGCACTAATTTTGAGGCAGCTAATTTGAGGCAATAAAATCCAACCATAGGATGATTCCCGAAATTCCCACTGACTTAAGTTTTGCTGTTTGGAAGCAGAAAATACATGAAACTGCATGAGGTTTATAGAAGCCGCCAATAAAACTGTTTAAAGGGGACCTAATTTGCTTGCTTTTAGTGCTCATAATTGTATTCTTAGGGTCTACTAGAATAGATTTACATGCTTCCGTTTTCCCAAAACACATTCTTTCTCTCATACTGTACATCTGTATTCATCCTCACTCTGAAACGCTCTGTTAGAGCTCCTGTGTCTTTAAGCCCCGCCTCCTTGTGAGCCTAGTGTGCCCTGATTGGTCCGCTCGCCTGCTCTGTTCTGACCAGAGCCATGTGGAAAGAGAGTTGCCCGTCATCTCCGTTCTTCCCAACGGACCATGTGTTTTTTTACAGCAATGGCGGATCGTGGAACCTCTCAGTAGTTCCCGGAAGTTAGCAGCCAGTAATAGCAGCGCAGTAGAGGTGCAGCAGAGTAGAGCATTGTGATGCCCTTTCAAGAGGTAAGATATTTAAATACCCAGCCTGTATATTACCAGCACGTCTAAATCAGGTTAACATGTGGATTAAAGCATGTTAGTGGATTATCTCCCACTAGATCGGTGGATTTAGGGAAGGTTAACAGCTAACAGATAGGGCCAGGATACTGGATAAGGTTAGCCACACATAGCATTAGCCACTTTAACCACGTTAAATGTGAACCTCCTTTTCTTAATGCCATTTTATCCAACGTTGTGGAGAGAAACAGTCTTCCAAATTTGCTTTTTACAGGAGGAGTTAAATACTACATATAACATGGCGTGTGATGGTGGTGTGGTGAGTGGATGAGGTGAAATGTGGAAATCCATTTTGGAGTACGCGCTAACGTTATATTGAGAGAGATGGATATTTGTGTAATACATCCCCATTAATATGGATTCATACAGTAAACAAAAACGTAACTTGGATTGAATGTATACACGATAACTTCCTGGAACTATCTGAAGTCTACGTGAATCATGTGACCATGAAGCATTCTGAACTTCAGTTCACACGACTCTGTCTCGACATGGCTCTGGTTTGGACTGGTCAACTGCCAGAGTGGCATCCTGCTACAAGCTCCGCCCCCACACTGCTGTGGCTGTTCTTAGGCCTGATCCCATTTCCTAGTTTTACCCCTACCTCTTGTTTTCGAGAGTTGGTAGCGGTGGAAATCTGCCCCTATGAAATAGGACAAGCCATTTGAGAAGCCGATACGTCATCAGAAATATAAAACGCTGCTTATTAGCTACCTGTAGGCAGCCATACTAGTCTGGAGCTCAGTAATCTCATTTTCCCATTCCACCTTAAACGGGGAGTAGTTACATTGTGTCCTCTAAGGCCCCTTTTAAAGAGCGATGGGGAAATGGGACATGAAAATATGTAAAAATGTGGGATTGTTAAGCACCAGTCAACAATAACGGTGTAACTTTAGCTTAGCTAGCTGCTGGGACGTCCTCACATTACTGATGATTTAGGTGGTTGTTATGGACCATAACGCTTTGAAGCAATATTAAACTATAGACAATGCTGCTTATTGTGATTTGTAACAGATAAAATACTTATATTTTTGGGTTTCTTGGGTTGCTTGCCCAAGATGTTCTGGGAACCAATCAGCGCTCACTAGCAGTGATGTCATTTGCAGTTTGCCTCAGACACACCTCCTATTGTCTTAACACTTCACCCTGCCCCTCTATCCCAACAAGAATTAGGACACCCCTTCCTAAGTGGTCTGGTGAAATGGCATTGGGCCTTACAATGCCATGGGTTCTGCGGTATCAGTTTAAGCCTAATCCTCAGATCCTGAAAGTCAGGTACAATAAGTTGATAGACCAGATCGATCTTTGCAAGCTAGACTGGAGCAGGTTGTGTGAGGGGACACCAAGCTCAGCAGTAGGCGGGCAATAAAGACTGTGTTACGATATGATGTCACCTTGTATCAGGAAAAAAGAGCTGATGTGTCTATTTATCTGAGCATCAAAGTCTTTCTAATAAACACAACTCATCATAACTAAGCAATAGCCATTATGAATATGTAAGTTAGAAGAACACATGTTTGGCTCCTGATTGCACGCCAGCCATGGCTCAGATTTGTTCGGTTCCTTCACCTGTATTGATTAGATCAAATAGGCATTTGATGAGGACTGTAAATACTGAACTTTGTTGAGGAGAGAACTGAAAATTGTTAATGTGACCCACATCACAGAACAGTCACGGTGTTTAAAACATGCTGTATTTTGTACTGTATTCATTCTGCAAATATATATAAATATACATTTAAATATCAAAATGATTTTAATGTTTATCTACTTGCATAATTCCCCAGATTTACCCTAAAGATATACCAAACAGATCAGACACGCACGCGGACTGTTAACAAGTATTTCACAAAAAATAAATCCAATAAAATAAATAGAATTAAGAATAAGAAAGAGATGTGTGAACATTTGTACTTGTGTGTGTTCTATACATATGCAAGTCTGTGCAGACAGATATTATAAAACAGAATTTTCTTTTTCATGATATGAAACTTAATACTATACTATACTGTAGTAATAATAATGTACCTACAACTACAATGGTTCTTATTCACTGTTTTACAATATGCACTGCACTAAAATCAATGAAACAAACTTGGTTATGAAACTTGGTTATGAAACATGTTAGTGTTCTGTAAGTGCTGGTGATATTCACATCATTATCAGAAAAGCTTATTTTGACCAATTTTATTAGGTCTCGCAAGACAAATGAATTGAAACGTGCTACAACTTTTTTGCTGCTTGATACAAAAGAAAGTCTTGCACGGTTCCTGAACTCCTGGAGGTTTAAGACTTCTCAGGTACACGGAGAAGAGCAGTCACAGTGCTCACCTGATTTTATGTTTGGCGCACTGAAACCAAAACTGATTATAAACCGATTATAAAGCATTAAAGTTCCAGACAAGATGGTTCACGCTAACAAGAGTGTTAAAAAACATTTCTCAGCTTTTATTATTATAATAATTTTACCCCCCCCCCCCCCCATGATTTTACAGTGAATAATGTTATTAAATAATGTTGTTGAAGTCATCTGGTCAAAATTCCTGAGTGTTGTTTCATATAGCAATACATATCACAATTTTAATCCTGCAGCCCTAGATTTGTTCACAGTAATGATAAAATGTTCCCATATTGCCCAATCCTAACTAGCGCATTAATATAAAATAGAGTACGTTTATAATGTTGAATGCTATAATTAACTGGAAATTGAAACAAACATATTAACGTTAACATTCGTTGGTTCTGCGTCACCACCATTTCATATCAAACTGAGTTATGAAGTCTGAATTGTTATAAAAATAGTTATTTTTGCTGAATTAATTCTAAAATAATAGCAATACAGCCAATATACAGAAATATAGCAAACGGCTCAATTTTGGTTCCACCCTAATGCCAGTTGAAGGTAATTCAGTTGTTTACTGACTATTTTTTATACTCTCGATCTGCCCTAAAGCCAAAGTTCACGAAACCACCAATGAGGCCAAGGAAGCCGAACTGGTCGACAGAGCAGAAGCTGCTGCTGGTACAGCTGGTGAAGGCGAGGAGAGTAGACCTGTTGACCGGCAGACATTCCTGTCGGGAGATCGCCACCAACCGGAGGTGGGCGTGGGACGAGATAGCCGAGGAAATCTCCACTGCTCACCCCGACGTCCCCCGTACGGGGAAGGAGTGCGAGAGACACTGGTTTGTAGAGCTTGCCAAGGCCAAAGAGGCGATGCTAACCCATAGATCACATACAGGTGAGGAAGCAGTGTTTACACAGATTGCGTTGTGTTGAAGACAGCCACTCGGTGACGTCTTTTAGGTTTATCAAAGGCTAGGTGGCGTTCCCAGTGAGTTGAAAATTAATGGTTTCCTATGAGGTTTATGATGAGCTGATCAGATCACCAGCCACTCAGCACTCAGTAGCAGTAACTCCAACCAATCAGAACTTGGTGACACCAGTCAGTGCTCAGTAGCAGTAATGGCAACCAATCAGCCCTCAATAGCAGTAATACTAATCAATCAGCACTCAGTGTCAGTAATACTAATCAATCAGCACTCAGTAGCAGTAATGCTAACCAGTTAGCTCTCAGTGGGGGAAGCGCTAACCAATCAGCTCTCAGTGGGAGCAGTGCTAACCAATCAGCTCTCAGTAGCAGTAATGCCAACCAATCAGCACTCAGTAGCAGTAATGCTAACCAGTCATCTCTCAGTGGGAGCAGTGCTAACCAATCAGCACTCAGTAGCAGTAATGCTAACCAATCACCTCTCAGTGGGAGCAGTGCTAACCAATCAGCTCTCAGTAGCAGTAATGCCAACCAATCAGCACTCAGTATCAGTAATTCCAACCAATCAGCTCTCAGTAGCAGTAATGTCAGCCAATCAGCACTCAGTATCAGTAATTCCAACCAATCAGCTCTCAGTTGCAGTAATTCCAATTGATCATTTGTTCACACCGCTCCGCTGAGGACTTGTGGTGGGTTGTGGTGGGTTCTGCAGTGTTTTGCAGTCATGTTTTAGATATAAAGGGAGGAATAGAAAGTGGTTACGCTCCCCTTAAACAGTTCTGGCGTGTATCTGTACGGTATGCATATATACACAAGACTCTGTGTGTCTGTCCTGTTACTGTTCACAAAGTGATTTCAAAATAAAAGTGCTTTTTGAATTTCTACACTAGAAATGATGCCTTGTCTTCTACTGATTTTTGTTCATTGCAGACCACGTCAGTCCTGTTACGAAGGTTGTGCTTGAAATTCTCAAACTACAGAGAAAAGAGTCTGATTTTAAAGACAGGTATATCTCAAACTCTTCTCTTCTGCTCTTTTTTTTTCCTTCCTTCATTAAAAGAGTCACTTTCCTGTTTTGGCAGGTGATGAGCTGATTAAAAGTATCATAATTCAGTATAACAATTCTACTTGTGAAAAATCTTAACAGCTTTTTTATTATATTTAATTTTCTTTCTTATATATTTACTTTTATTCTTTCTTGCTTGAAATTTACTCCCAGGCTTTCTTTCTCTGTGCACTAAAACCATACATGTTCAGTTTAATCAGTCAAATCATCAAATCATTTATTACACAAATTCTATTCTATTCTGTTCTATTCTATTCTGTTGTTAATAACAATGGCTGCATTCAAGCTAATGAGTACTACAATAAGATAAAACATGAAACCAAGTTGCTGGTGATCTAATGGTAAAATAACACGCACATTTCACAGTTTTGTGGTTCATCAGTTTCATCTTTGCTGTGTCTGTAGGGTCACACTTGCGTCTTGTAGAAGTGTAAATATGAGCGGAAATAGTTTAACAGCCTGATTATTTTAAATTGTGGTTAAATAACCAAACTTACTATTATTACAATATACAATATCAATAATAAGAACATAAATAGAACATAACAACAATACTAATTATTTAGAGCTGAGTGGTGTTAGAGTGAAACCTGAACATGTTCTGTTGTTCTATCTATCTATCTATCTGTCTATCTATCTATCTATCTATCTATCTATGTAGTTGATTATTGATAATATTAACTGTATTATATTGATTATATACGGTGGTTCTGTCACTTTCCTGACGCGCCTGTTGTCACTTTTTTGCACATGGCCATTGGGTGACTTGTCTGTAGTTGACAGTATCCGGTTACTTTGCTCCATCGCCCAGGCCTAGAGCAGTAACCGTCTCCATGTTGTCCTTTTCCAGGATTGAAGAAGACAACATGACCTATGAAGAAGAAGAACCGCAAGAGGAAGTGAAATATATTCCAACCCCGATTGCTCCCGTCATAAACATTGAGCTGCCCGTCAACCACATGAATGATACGAGCAGGCTGGAAAACGCTCCTATGAGTCCACCATGCTCGCCCTCACCCTCTGCCGAGAAAAGAGATCTGGAGATATCGGTTCTTCGCCGCCAGGAACGTGTGTTACAGTTACAGGAGGAGTACTATTCCCTCAAAATCAAACATCTCAAAGCACGGATGCTGATGGACCTTTGATGGAAGAGCGGGGCGTGGTGGAAAGAGACTCTTTTTGCCTTAATAAACACTAGTTTAGAAATCTTAGGCCTGACCCAAACGACGTTGACGGGTACTACAACTACGGTGTATTTCATGTAGCCTTCTGCTGGGTTCAGGCCCAGCAGTGCTCTGCCATAGGAAGTTCTCTGACAGTGCTCAGAATTTGATATGACACCTTTCCACCAGTAGATGGCAAGGTGGTAACTTTATATTCTCACTTGTAATGCTGTACATAGAAGTAGGAAATCTAGGCTGGGACTGTAGTCGCTGTTCTCTGCTGACCAGTTTTTTTCTGCTTAATTAGAGTTCTAAGTAGGATTTAATTGTTGGGATTGAGTGTTAAATGTATGATTTTTCATGGATTAGTTTCAGTTCTGGGCTCCGGCTGGGAATCTGAAACTCACAGGCCAGTAGTAATACGCTGATGTGCATTTACCATTGAAGACTAATTTTAAATTAAGCTCGTTTTAAATCAGGCCTTTTAATCTGGGTTTTAAAAAATCTTGGCTTTTAAAAGCATACATGTTTAAAACCGAGGTTTATCGGCCTGGTGATGGGGACAGTGCATCATAGGTGATAATCACCTTCATGAGAAACTAAAAAAACTGGTTGGGAACCAAAGAGGACAAATGTCACTTCAAATTTAAGCTTGCAGAATAATATTTAAGGACCCATAGCATGGAAAATGAAATTTTCCAAACTTTTTTTTTTTGGTTTGATGTAGCCTCGTTTTAAGAAACGAAATAGCCGTGATTGCACATGTTTGCAGTAGCAACTTTCAAAATAAAATGAATTATTTAATCAATTTTGTTTTGTTTACCCAGAAACTATTATGCAGGTTGAATTATTATATTTCACCCAGGCCTGTTTTGCAGTGCATGTTCAGGCTCTAAGTGTTCTAAACTTTTGAAAAATGAGATCTTACCATATGTTGACCTTTACCAACTACGCTTGGATATCGTTGATACTGGTACCTAAAATTCAATACTGATTCCTGATAATAAATATAAAATTTAAATACTTAAAAGACAAAAAATGAGTCCCCTGTGACCAAAATGTGCCTAATAGTGTGTAATACCTCCACAAGCACGAATAACAGCTGTGATTGGATTTGGCATGTACTGGACAAGTTTCTGGATGTAGGCCACATCAGTGTTCAGACACTCTTACATCAAAGAATTGCGCAGTTGGCTCCAGATTTGGTGGATGCCTTCCCTGGCACAATTCCGAGGAGAATTCCCTGTAGACTGGGATTTTTGCCAGTGCTGGTAGACCCATATGACCATACGCTTCCATACACCTGCAGATTCAGCTACTTCCTTCACACTATGGTCTTTGGCACGCCCAAATGCAGTCACTCCTTTTAGCCAATCATTAACATCTGCTTTGGAGCCATTTTCCACACATGGAACGAGACATTCCCTGCACTGTACCACCTCTTCCCAATCTGTGGATCCCGTCACTCACACCCCGAAGGTATTTATAGCCCCATCATCCTCGTGCAGCGCCATCTGCAGAAGCCTGAAGTTACTACCACCATCAAGGAGCAAGGTGACCAAGTTTTTAGCCGGTGAGCTTATTAATGCCATGCCAATGGCAGGCAATTTAGGTAGTCAATCCACAGCCTAGATTATGGAACAAGCATGGTTATTGACACACAGCCTCCAAGACTGACTACTGAAGTATTGAAGTTTGGCATTAAATGACAGTGGTTAATCGGTAGTATAAAGCAATTTGGGTGGTACCGTGAAAGTATTGGATATCCAGCCCTGTTGCCAGCCGTTCTAGGTCCTGCGCTTCCGAGTATTAAAGATATGTTCTCTAATGAAACAGCCTGAATGTTTGAATGCCTCACGTTAACATCCTGAGGCTTTGTGTACTGCGTACTGTACTCTGACTAAAATTACACCACAGTCACAGCCAGAAAGGGGGGGAAAAGTCCCAGTTCCAGAGAGTTTTTTTTTTCAGTGGGAGGCAAGTGTCAGATAGGAAATGTCAGTCTTAATGTGAATGATTTTCTGCAAAGCTCTGGAGGCCTTGCTGAGCGAGATTACACTTAACTCCTACCTCCTTAGGTGGGCTGTTCGCTTCAGGCTTGGCAGGATGTCTTCTTTCTGTTTTTAGCTTCGAGTCCTGTCCTTAACAAGCAGCCTGAAGATCTCTTGATTCAAGTTCTGGTGCAGTTGGCCATATAGCCATTACACTATGTGTCCTGTAGTATCCACACAGCTCCAAAGAGTGAATTCAGCTGCACCCATCGCTGATAGAACCTACTAAAAACCTGTCAGCTTCAACACGGCTTCAAATAACAGGGCTTTTCAGTCTGGAGGACAGACCTATACTGTTTAAAAGAGGCAGAACGGCTTCAAACACCCTGCTGGAAAAAGTTGGATCAAAAGCTGCTGGTTTCGCTTTTTAATGGGAATCGGTTTAATGGTTACCATTGGACACCACTGGTTACCTGTAGGTCGCAGATCCTACTAAGAAACCATCATATCAAACTGGTATCAGTCCCAGAACGTCTGTAAAACCATTAGAATCCTTTACACCGTGATTTCTAACCAACACAGGACACCGTTAGTGACTATTGGAGATTAGTGGGTGGCACGATGATGCAGTGGGTAGTGCTGTCACATCACAGCAAGAAGGACCTGGGTTCGATACCCGGCTGGGGTGTTTGGGATCCTTTCTGTGTGGAGTTTGCATGTTGTCCCTGTGTCTGTATGGGTTTTCTCCCACGGTCTGAAGACAGTCAGGGTGCTAAATTGCCCCCTGTGTGTATGTGCGCGTGTGTGAGAATGTGTATTCGGTGTGGCTGCCCTGCAGTGGACTGGTAGCCTGTGCCCCCCATGATCCAGAAGGATAAGCGGCTTAAAATGAGTGAATGAATTAATAATAAATAATAATAATAAATTAATAAATGAACGACTGTTGGAGCCCACCACGTGTTCAAAAGGGCAAATAACCTGTTCTGAACTTGTCCAGTCCATGCCAAATTGAATTGCAATTGTTATTCATGCTCATGGAGATTTCACATGTATATATGTAGATAGACAGATAGATAGATAGGTAGATAGGTAGATAGATATACTGTATACACACACACACACACATATATATATACACATACACAAGTCAAATTCCAAAGAAGTTGTGACACAGTAAAATATAAATAAATGTAAATAAAAACAGAATGCAATTATTTGCAAATCTCAGACCCATATTTTATTCACAATAGAACATGGAACACAAAGCAGATGTTGAAAGTGAGACATTTTACCATTTCATGAAAGTTATTAATTCACTCACAACACATCTCAGAAACATTGTGACAGGGGACACAGAAGGCTGGAAAAGTAAGTGATACTAATAAAAAAAAAAAACAGCTGGAGGAGCGATTTGCAACTAAGTCACATGACTGGCTATAAAAAGAGCATTTTAGAGAGCCAGTGTCTCTCAGAAGCAAAGATGGGCAGAGGTTCACTAATCCAAGTAAAACTGTGTATAAATTCTGGAACAATTTCAGAAAAATGTTCCTCAAGATAAAATTGCAAGGACTTTGGATATCCTGCTAACTGCAGTACATAGCATCAACAGATTAGAGAACCTGAAGAAATCCAAAACAGCATGCCTTCACAGAAGAAGAGTCCGGGTGCTGAACTGGCCTGCCTGCAGTCCAGAACTTTCACCAATAGAAAACTTTTAGTGCATCATGAAACGAAAAGTCTGGCAAAGAAGATCCAGGACTGTTGAGCAGCTAGAATCCTACCTCAGACAAGAATGGGACAACATTCCTCTCCCCGAACTCAAGTAGTTGGTCTCCTCACTACCCTGACTGTTGTTAGAAGAAGAGGGGATGCTACACAATGGCAGACATGGCTCTGTCCCAGCTTTTCTGAAATGTGTTGCTGCCATCAAGTTCTAAATGAATTAGAAATGTTCATGAAATGGTAAAACGTCTGTGTTCTATGTTCGGTATTAGACAAAATATGGGTCTATGAAATTTGCAAATCATTGCATTCTGTTTTTACTTACTTTAATTGACATTTAACACAGTGTCCCGACGTTTTTGGAATTGGGGTTCTCTATATATATGATTTTCTAAGGCTGTGTAGATCGTCGCTGTGTAGATCGTTGCGGCACTTGTTTAAAGATTTAAAATGTGTATCTGTGGAGCCTCATTCCCACCTTTTACCCAGAACCCCACGTTCACTACTTTCGGTTCCTGGGTGCACTGATTGTTGTATGCGCACACACAGCTGTCAGTTACACGGAATTATGTGCAGAGTGTTGCAACCCGGTCTAGGGTCAGGCCGAAGCAGACCTGCTGCCAGAAACATATGAGTTTAATCGACAAACCCAAGTTCCTCAAGGGCAAACAAGCCGCTCACCGTATAAAAGCACAGAACTGACACAATCAGAGTCCAACACAAACACTTCCAATCAACAAGCCGAATCACCACAGGCCAGAAAAACTAGCAGGCAGAGCGAAAGCAACAAACAGAATAAGAGAAGCTCTCATCTGTCCGGATGTCTGACACAACTGACTGAAACAACTATCAAATGACCAAATCGAATCTCTTATACGAGAAGAGCTCCTACAAAACTCCCAGCACCTCACCACTGTTCATTTCCTCTCTGCAGTTACTGATTTTGTTCTGATCGTTAATCTGGATCTGTATAGATTCACATGCTCCATGTGTCCATGGAACTCCCATAAGCCATAATCAAGGAAAGCAGGACGGAAAGGAAGATTCATTTGACTAGGGCTGTACCCGAATCAGAATTTTGTCAGTCGATTCGCCCGTCCTGGCCGACGATTCGACTATTCGTTCATGGTTTTTCTCCATATACATTATCTAGTAATCAGTAAATCAATCTGCATACGTTTCAGATCTGATGTCCTCATTTAGAAAGTCAGCAGAGTCACAGGAACATATTACTGAACTAAAAGAGACGTGGCATATGATGAACGATCTGGAGCCTGATTTAATTACAGAATATAGCGTCCGGCAGCGAGCACGTATTTATGCTAAAAATTAGCGCTTCTAGCCTGTCTTTATAATTTCACTTTTAACAGCTTCTTCAGTAGGATGACCCTTCGTCTTTCATCTCTCATAAATAATGAACTCCTAAATAAAACCAAATTAGTCAATATTTAAATTATTTTTAGATGAAAAGGAGAACGGTAGACCTGAAACCGTTTAATTATTATATCACCTGCGCTGAAATAATTATTCCTCGTTTATCGGCAGGCATATTAAGTGACTGTACTTATCTTTAAATAAAAATAATCTTAGCTGTAAACGAATAAATAAAAATATCTGTAATTTAGGTTCTAAAATAATGGAATTATAATAAAACAAACGTCTTCGGTCCGTTTTTCCTTCACCGCAAACAGCCATTATGTCTAAAACGAAAGTCAGCTCACTGGTTTGAAGCAGTGTTGGATGTCTGACTAAATGACGAGCAGAATTAGCTTTAATTTGTTCGATTCTCTTCTTCAAAAGCTCCTCCAGACTTTTTCTGAGACATCGTTCCACCCGTGTTTCTCATCTTCACAGCTTTAGCTCCCTTCAACGGTGAACCGCCAGCGCACGTTGTCATGTGGATTTAATTTTTTAGCAAGCATGCATCATAGCCCAGTTAGAACTTAAATATATATTTATTTCCCCCTTTTAATAATTATTAAAATGTCTTTTTACATTCTTAAAGTTCTTGTGCATTTTGTAAGCTTTTGTCTGTTTTAGGAAAGAAAAAAAAAACAACTCGTCACTGTTGTCAGTCGACTTGAAGGTTCTCAGTCGACTTAAAGGGTCTCCTACTGACGATTGGACTCGTCGACTTCTAGAGGGCAGCCCTACATTTGACTATTGTGGACCGGCTAACCCTGCCACAATGGTGGATCACCCATAAAACAGTGCATTATGACATGACGCATTCCCAAGTCTTATCTCAGGCCGTCACTCCTGCGCACTGGAATGATGGTGCATGAAAGTATGTCTACTAATAAACTTAACACTGTTATGTACCAACACCAGCTTCACCTAATGCGCTCTACACTAACTACCACACTAAACAAAGCATGCTGTTTTTTTGAGGTGTTTTTGTGTGTTGAGAGTGCGGCAGTGTTAGATGTACACTACCAGTCAAAAGTTTAGAGACACCCAGCTAAATGGATGTTGTCGGTGATCTTAACGACTCTACAGTCTTAACAGCTCCAACTGATGAGAGTCTGAAACAGTCCAAATCCTGATATACCACATATACTCTTGATGTACCACAGTATGATATTCCTCCATATCTCCACCTCTAATATATATTTAGTGGTGTAGAAACTTTGATCTCTTTTTCTGCACAGTGTAAAAGCTCTAGTCCTCCTTTCAGTTTAGTGAATATTCATGAGGGACCGACCAATAGAATTGCTCCAAACCTACTTAGAAATAAACCTTGTTCTATCAGCCTCCACTGCAGGTTAAGAAAGCTGGTTCATCCTCCTGTAAAGCTCCATTCTGGAGGTTTTTAAGGTGGACTGCATAATTCCATGAGTGCTCTTTTATAGTTTGATGCAGCCATCTTTAGCTTCCATGGGATATGGGAGCAGAAGCCTTCGTTAACACCATGACACCAATCACAGCGCCTCACCGGGGCTTGTGTGGCTGCTAACTGGACCCTACAGGACTGGCAACGTGATTTCGTCTGATGAGTCACAGTTCCAATTGTTTTGGGCTCTTGGTAGGGTTTGTGTGTGGTGCAGACCCTATAAAACCATGGACCCCACTTGTGAACAAGGCATTGTGCAGGTGGTGGTTCCATAGCATAGATGTGTTCTTATAGCACGGGTTGGCTCTACTGGTCCACCTAAACATGTCATTAACCGATGCCTGCTACATTTCACTGCTTGGTGACCATTTGCAGCTTTTATGGACTTCATGTGCCCCCACAATGATGGGTTATTCCAGCAGGATAATGCACTGTGCCATTGGGCCCAAGCTGTCCAGAATTCCATGATCATTCCACTATCATGCCCCATTCAAACTTCGATAATTCACATAGCCTTGCCATGAGCCAGTGTTTAACCTGACTCCCAAGGTAACACCTCACAACCTATACAGGGGTGGGCATTCCCAAGTCATCCCCTGAGGTAACACCATTTCATAATCAACTTACATACAGCTATCCCACAGATAACAAAGCACAGATCCATTAGAATTTGACTGGAGCTAGTTACTGCTCACCACTGTTGGGAATGCCAAGCATATGATAGGCAAAGACTCAGAGAAGGCCCTGGCACTGAGAGCCAGTTTGAGGGGCGAAATTCAAAGTTAAGTTAATTAACTCCTCAAGCAAGTGCTGCAGATTGGCTCCAGCCAAATCAATTAGGCATTGGCAAACGGGCTGGATGCTTCGGCTTAGTACGGAGCAGTGAATCGGACGCAGCTCTCAGTGAGCTTATTTACCATCCCAAAGCTACACGAACGAAAAGGCTTCATCTCGTTTTTGGATAAATCAAAGCCAAACTGCCACACTTTTACTTTTCACTGGCGCTCGCTTCTCTACAAGCAGCTGACTGATGGGGTTTTGTCGAGCGTGAACAGATTGGAACGGAAAAATGGCACATCGTGTCAGATGTTCTGCGCCTGATGTTTATTTTACACGCTTCAGGCTTACAACAGCTGTTGTGCCCAGGCTTTTTCTGGCATGGTGTCATAAAAGAAGCACCTTTGGTTTCCTAAAGAACCTTTCTGTGGATGGTTCTTCAGAGAACCGGTTTTGAAGAGGCTTTTTACACTCATCATCAAAAGAATAGCTGCACCCAGAAGGAATCAACCGACAGGAATGAAACTTGGTGGGGAGGTTTGACATTGTGTGACATGCCAATGATTAATATTTCACGCTTGGCCACGTATGTGACGTAAGCAAGGACGGGCCTTATCACTGTACATGACTGACCCAACAGCTACGATTGCAGACATTTAGCGAGCAGTGATGCCCCTTCATGTCTCATCCTGTTAGTGCCAGCACCATTGGCAGACGGCTGCACCACACAGGACTACATGTACACAGACCTGTACTACGACTGCCCTTAACACCACGTCAACGTCGCCAAAGACTGCAATGGTGTTGAGCCAGACTGTCATGGAGTGACTCAGAATGACAGCGGGTCATCTTCAGTGACGAGTCTCGCTTTTGGCTTGGTGGAGACGACCAACGAATCCGTGTGTGGAGGCACCGTGGTCAGCACCAAGATGAACGGTTTGTTGTCACACCTCACACGTCCAGAAGGCCTGGTGTCACTCCACCTCCACCCCTACCGCACAATCTGCAGGAACTGTGTGAGAATATTCAAGCTGCATGGGATGGATTATCACAGGACACCATTAGGAACCTCTACAACTCCATGCCGAGACATCTGGCATGTTGCGGTAGCAAACATGGCGGCCCAACGCCGTACGGAGAGACGTACGGAGAGTATGTGTAGCTCAATAAATATTGATCATATCAGTCTAAATGTATCATCATTTATTGTTCCTGGTAACCTTTATCTTCCTTCCCAATAGCACTCAAATAGTAGTAATGTAATGATGCCACATAAAGTTTCCAGCAAGGATTGGGAAGAGAGTAAACAAAAGTAAAACGGCTCCACTAGCCACCAGACAAGACAAAGAAGTCCTTGGGGCCCCTAGGCCAGTGGGTGGCTCCTGAGGGTATATTTATATTTTTAAATTACAATGAGAGAATAATATAAGTAATAGAAATTTAAATGTTTACATTTCGCAATTGTTTGTTGGCGTCAGATTATAACATAATGGTGATGAATGATAATTCAATGGGGCCCTCTAGTAAATTTGTGTTTAGGGCCCCAACAGACACTAGAATCGTCACTGCACACGTGTGCTGAGGTCCCTTTTTACATGGGAAAAGTACAGTCCGATCTGATTTGGTCACACTAGAGACGCAGTCCAGCCAGAGTTCATGCAGAAATGATCCAGATGTGAAACACATGTTACAACGAAGTGTGGACAGGTTCTAGAAGTACCACAAGAACCCTATTTTGTGCCACCTATTTCTGAGCTTGTGTCTCATTTGTTTTCCAACTCTCACATACAGCACTAGTCTTTATCTTCCTATCCACTTCCGTCTTCAGTTCCTCCGCTCCCTCAGCTGACTCCTCAGTCACAGCAGATATTACAAGCTTCAGACTTCTAGGTCAGGCAGCGTTTCGAGGCCTTGACCCCACTTCTGCCGCAGGTGTATTTGGTTGGAGCTCGCACGCGGTATAAGCACATCTACTCTGGCTTTCTGTATCTGAGTGAGAATCGAAGGGCTTAAAGTCCACACGGCTACTGCTAGTGACATTCAAGAGCACTAATAGAGCTCTGCTGTGCGCTGCTCTCTAGGCTCACTGTCACGGGCAAGCTCTGAAAAAGAGCCTTACTGAAAATAGCCGTAAACAAGTTTGAGGAGCGTGCAAGGCCTCCTTGGTGGGCGGAAAAAAAACCTCCCCTATTGAGTAAGACAGTGTCACTGATCGACACTTTCAGTGTGCCTCTCCACTATAATGAGGGCTGTTCCTGTGTGTTCATGAAGCTACAGGCACATATAGCATGAGCATAACAATGCCTGTCATTCAAAAGTAGTATTTATTACTACGCAAGTACACTCATATTTAGAAAGAAGTAGGGGAAAGTATGACAGGCGCAGTCCGAACCTTTCAGAACTTGGTGTTCCTGCTTAGAACACTGAGGCAGAAAGCCCTTGGCTGCACATCAATCTCTAATTTATGTTAAGTTCTGCTGTTTTTCCTTAAAAAACAAAAATGTATTCATGTAAAACTGAATAAAGAGTATAAAAAACAGGAAAGATCTCCGGGACATTTTACTCTAGATCTGTACTTTGCGAGATTATGGTATGTTGGGAGGTTAAAGCTAAATTTCGTTGAGGTTGACACCAAAGAAAAGCTAAGAATTCTCTCAGAAGCTGGTGCAACCATCAACCTTCAAACAATAGAGAAGTTGGTTGAGTTAACATTGGCTGGGCTTCTCAAAAAGCCCTTTCCGACAAAAAGAACCCAGGTTCTGGAACTTTATCCACACAGGGTTCTTAGAATTTTGGTGCTATTCACGAAACCAGCCTGCATTTGTTCCAGTTTTTATTGGTATCAAGGAACATCAAAGGATACCACATCAATGTTAATAACAACATCAATGTTAATAAAGGATGTTAAAGCTTCTTTGGTTCCAGCTGGGAACAAACTTTTCGGGTTCTGAAATGCGCCAAATGTTGCCAGGGCCCTGTGTTCTGAGGGTTCTATGTTATCTGGGTCTAATGCTCCTTGGGCCCTGTGTTATGTTCCCAGGGCTCTGTGCCCTCATAGCCTGAAGTTCTTAGAGTCATATGTTCCCTAAGTCCTATTTTCCCAGGGCTTATGTTCTTACGGGCCTATGGTCACTGTACCCTAAGTTCTTAGGGACCTATGTTCTCAGACTGTAGGACCCGGAGAATGTAAAACCCTGAGTACATGAGGACCCTGAGAACATAGGACGCTGAAAATAAAGGAACATGCAATCGTAGTACCATGAGAATATAGAACCCCAAGGACACTGGATCCTAAGAATATGGAAGCCAGAGAAAATTGGACACTGAGAATATAAGAACCTAAGAACATAGGACCCTGAAAATATAGGCGCCCAAGAACGTTGGATCCTGAGAATATAGGAAACTGAGATCATCGGACCCTGAGAATATAGGACCCCGGAAACATTGGACCCTGAAAAGAAAGGGACATGCAGTCATAGGACTGTGAGAATATAGGACCCTGGGGACACTGAACCCTAAGAATATAGGACCCCAAGAACATTGGACCCTGAAAATATAGGAAACGGAGATCATAGAATCCTGAGAATATAGGACCCTGGAAACATTGGACCCTGAAAAGAAAGGGACATGCAATCACAGGACTGAGAATATATAGGACAAGAACATCCAAGAACATTGGATCCTGAGAATATAGGAACCTGAGATCATAGGACACTAAGAATGTAGGAACCTGAGATCGTAGGACCCTAAGACTATATAACCCAGAGAACATTGGATCCTGAGAATATAGGAACCTGAGATCATAGGACCCTAAGCATAAACAGCATGACCCCAAGAACATTGAATCCTGAGAATATGAGAACCTGAGATCATTGGACCCTGAGAACATAGGAACCTGACAACATGAAAACCTGAGAACATAGGACCCCAAGAACATAGTAATCCAAGAACATAGGACACTGAGAACATAAGTCCCCCTAGAAGTAGATGATAAGTGTTTAACTCTACTGAGTTCTAATGCCCATCTTTATAAGCTCTCTTTTTTTTTAAGTGGAGGGATAAAGGTTAGGAAATGAAGTGTCTTATCTTAGTGAGTCTCTGTCTCTCCTCTCTCTCTCTCTCTCATCTCTGTTAGCTAAACACTGTGAGAGATTACCTGTCTACCTATTGATTAGCTTCCAACTGTGAAGGAACGGCCTAACTTCCTGGAAGTGTTCGGTGTGTGAAGGCCGCCGGCTGATCAATAACCTTGGCTGGTCGCTCGATGTCGCCTCTGCCACTTTGTCGGCCTTGTCTGATCTTTCATTTGAACTACTGAGTCTGGACTAAAGGAAGCTGATCTATAGTGTGAGATTGTGGGCTGAGGCTAAATGCATGCTCTGGCAGCGCTAATGTAGACGATATCAAGCGTTAAACAGCACTTCCTTCAGCAGCACAGAAAACCAACAACAAAACCCAGATAACGAAGAACAAGGCAATTTAAACCTAATTCCTAACTACAGCCAGCAGGACAGATTCCCGCTGTAAGGGTTATAAGCAGTCGATAAATACACTTATGGCATTTGGCAGATGCTTTATCCAGAACGTCCTACAGTTTAATCATGTTACAGAGGAAGGAGAACGCAGCATTAGGATTCTTGTTCAAGGACTCACATTGGGTGAAGGCTGGGTGTGGTTATATCAGTGACGGTATGAAGGTTGGGTGAGTGGGTGTGGTTATATCAGTGAAAGTATGAAGGCTAGGTGAGTGGGTGTGGTTATATCAGTGAAAGTATGTAGGCTGGGTGAGTGGGTGTGGTTATATCAGTGTAAGTATGAGAGCTGGGTGAGTGGGTGTGGTTATATCAGTGTAAGTATGAAGGCTGGGTGAGTGGGTGTGGTTATATCAGTGCAAGTATGAAGGCTGGGTGAGTGGGTGTGGGTATATCAGTGTAAGTATGAAGGCTGGGTGAGTGGGTGTGGTTATATCAGTGAAAGTATGAAGTGCTGGGTGAGTGGGTGTGGTTGTATCAGTGTAAGTATGAAGGCTGGGTGAGTGGGTGTGGTTATATCAGTGAAAGATAGAGCATGTTTTATGTATATAACAGCTCAGTGGATTCGTAAAAAGGCCAGAATGGGTTGAAACTCTGTTAGCATAAACATCTGCACAGACAAATGTGATGGTGAAAATTCTGAGGAGTGTATTTTGATCTCCTCCTTCATCTCTGCCAGCACCCACAACAGAGAGGAGCAGCGTTAATCCTCAGCACAAACCAGGAGACGAATTACAATCCCTGCTACATTTGAACCAACATCAGTCAAAATAGCTGGACTGGCGGCGCATGGTAAACGAGGCTGTTGCCAAATCGCAGCTGGCAGTTGTGAGCAGTCATATTTAGGCGAAGTCTTTAATCTTCAGAATCTGCCACAGTAAGAATTTCACGTAGCTGAAGCAAAGAATCTCTCACAGCTCTATAGTTCTGCTTGCTGAGAAGATATTAGCACTCATCACTAGACCTGCTAGCAGGCTGCTACTCCAGAATCAAAACGCAGGTGCTGAAACGGGAAGCTATGGGAGCTCTGATGAACTGACAGTTAGAGTAATCAATACAGCAGGAGATTCTGCTGACATACTGCTTGAGTGAAGGCCTAAAGTTGTATTGCAAGATGTCGGGGGGATGGTGGTGAATTGTTCACCCCTGGGAATTTGATGTTTGCTATTACCGTGCTATTGTAGCTATGATTGTTCAGGCTCTATGAAAAACATAATCTCACCATGAGAAAAACTAGCTCAAAAAATGAATATGTGTCTTTTTAAAGAGCTATTTGCATAATTAAAATAGCTCAGATGTAAACAAAGTCATTTAGAGTGGCTTAGCATGAAGTACTTATACAGGGTCAGAACTGTTCACCGTGGTGGTGATAGGAACCAGATTTCCACCTCTAAAAGCTCCCTCACAAAAAACTATTACATGAAATAGTTATGAATACGCTGCCTGGTGTCTGATGCCTAAGGTTTTTTGTAGAGGATGGACACGTGCAGAGAACAAAATATACAAATATGATTTTTCTCATCATCAGTTGTGGACGAAGTACACAAAGCATGTAGCTGAGTTAAAGTAGAGATCCCTCAAGGTCAAAAACTCCACCAGTGTCAATAAAAGTTCCTCGCTTTAGACCTTCACTGGAGTAAAAGTACTAAAGTATTTACCTTCAGATGTACTTAAGTATGGAGAGTAACAGGAGCATGATTTATTATGGCTCTAATGTCCTATTATCATTTCTGGAACAAGACTCTTAATCAGCTCAGTGTAGGTGGAGAGACTCTAGTGTCTCTCAGTCCACCAGTCTTTAATAGAAGCTCATTAATTAGTCTGACACTGACGTCTATTATAATCATCATCAGCACAGAACACTGAAGGAGAACAGGTTCCATTAGCTAGAACCGAGCTCTGTCCAACAGGTCAAAACGAGCTCAAAACAAAATGACCACTGTGCCCTGATTGGTGGGCTTCACACTTCTTTTGTTTGGACATGTTACATTTTTATGCACACATAAGCCAAAAGGAAGGACAGATACACCAACACGCTACTCACAGCACACTAACGCATTACACTTACTGAGTTACTGTACACCGACACGCTACTTACAGTACACTAACGCATTACACTTACCGAGTTACTATACACCAGCACACTACTTACAGTACACTAACGCATTACACTTACTGAGATACTGTACACCAGCACACTACTTACAGTACACTAACGCATTACACTTACTGAGTTACTGTACACCAACACACTACTTACAGCACACTAACGCATTACACTTACTGAGTTACTGTACACCAACACACTACTTACAGCGCACTAACGCATTACACTTACCGAGTTACTGTACACCAAGAAACTACTTACAGTACACTAACGCATTACACTTACTGAGTTACTGTACACCAACACGCTACTTACATTTCTGTCGGTCCATTTTCACACAGTGTAAATGATGCATAAAAGCAAAAATCGTCCAAAATGGAGACACTTGTTTTATTTTGGATAGCGACAATGTGTCGGTCTTAAAGGTACAGTGA
Organism: Semaprochilodus insignis; assembly: GCA_034552555.1. Taxonomy (NCBI): domain Eukaryota; kingdom Metazoa; phylum Chordata; class Actinopteri; order Characiformes; family Prochilodontidae; genus Semaprochilodus; species Semaprochilodus insignis. The sequence goes on from CM067476.1 coordinate 37,896,845, forward strand.
CAAGGACCTAAGGGATCAGTAGAGGCTGCAAAGTGGATGTGTAAAAATGCATACATTTCTGGAATGTAAACCAACAGAAACGTCTTTGGGGAAAAATAAAATGCAAGACCAAATGCAGAATATGGACCCTTTAAAGGTGCAATATGTAAGTTTTTTTTTAAAAACCTTTTACAACAGTTATTAACAGAACAATTATCAACATTTTGACAGCATGTCAAAGACATATAAATCATGTTGCAAAGTTATCTACTACAGTTAGCATGCTAACCAGCTAGCCCCGGCCCGTTCCTGTCCTGTAATACCACTTTGTACCTGAAAAGGCGATAATGAGTCACTGCAGCACTGTGGGAGTGGAATCAGTCCAACATGAGAGGATGAAGAAGTAGCTCTGCTGCCCCGACGGCGTATTCTAACCTCTGGTCAGTCATGTTGAAGGTGCTGCTCCTGGTGGTTAGATTATTTAAGCGCAGGTAGCCAATGAAAGGAGCAGTAAACACAACAATAACTGAAGCTCTTGACAAGAGACTGCCACCACTGCCGCCGTCACCTGCTTTCAGCATAAACCATGCCGCTGGAGACGCTCTTAGAGAGTAAAGGGAGGAAGTTTGATGCTGAACTCACAGTGTTTCTTCTAGACTGATAAGGAGTGACAAGGGAAGAGGAAGGACAGTGCATTTTCTTGGTTCCTGCTGACACATTGCCCCTGATTTGTTGGGAGTATAAATTTGCCAGTTTGCGTCTTTTTACATATTGCTCCTTTAAAGCTGCTAAAACAATCTCTCAGCCATCAGCAACCACTTTCCTTCAAACCTCAGTGCTCAGTTTACCCACCAAGATCCATCTCATGTGCATGGATGCCTGCCAGAGTCATTGCTCATGACACACTAAAGCTCAAATTCAAGCTGTAATTTGCTAAGGGCCTGATAAAACCCGCATAGCAGGGAGAGAAGGGAAAGAGTGGTAGTGACAGACAGTAAAAGATGATAAGAGATATCATGAGGTGGAATGTGAAAGAGAAGGAGGCAGCGAGCGGCGATAGGACACAAGGCATTAGCATATGGTGCTCATCAGAAGCCAGCAGCAAGTGAGCGAACGTAAACGGCATGTTTCCTCCAACCCCCTTGTAGCTTCAGACGGCCGCGTCTCCCCCGCTGCTCCTGCGGCTCGTGTGCTGCGCTGTGATCCGTGGAGTCGGGTTAATGTGCTGTTTGCTGGCTGCGACTTTAGCGTGCCCGGCGAAGCCCTTCGGCTCAGTTGGCCTGCATGCCTCCAGGGGGTAGCAGGGGAGATGAGCAGAGAGCAGGCCCGTGTCAAAGCTCTCCCCTTGGGCTCTGGCTCGGCCTGCTCCCCTGCTGCGATAGTCACACTGACTCGGGCTCTGTCTGTGGGTGGCTTAACCTCTAAAACTCGGATTGTGAGAGCCACTCGCCAAGTCAACTTCATGCAGGCTTTATTTCGGGTCTGTTTGTCTTCACGGGCCTGGTACTGTGGCGGGTTTGTTTGCGGTCTTTGTGCTGTTGTGATGGATGGTAAGGTGTACGTTTGGCGGATCCGTCATTGTCAGGAGTGGTCTTTGTGGTGACTTAGCCCGCCCTGGTGTCAGCGAGCTGTGAAAGTCGTCTAAGCTGAAACAGCACAGCTCAAACGGGATAATCGGCTAATCCATTATCTGCTTAGCCGTGGAGGTGGCTGCCCATGTGTGTGTGATTGCCCCTTAATTAATGATGAAGGGACTTTTCACAGAGAGTGAAGATAAAGAGGGATTTAAGGGGGAAGTAGGTTTCTTTTGGCTCGGAAAGCCTGTGCAGTTTCATTGGCATGTCCCTGCCCGACCTCATGACACAAGAGCAGTGACTCACTGCTGCCGCTTTTGTCCCTTATGAGGTGCCTTATCAGAAAATGATTGATTGAGGAGAAATGCTATGATTTCTGTTGTCAGGTGGTTTCACAATACTGGCTGCCTCCTTTCCGAACTTCTAGGTGAAATAAATCAATCATTCTCTACTGCAAACAATAGAACATTACACGTGTGATTTAGGATTCAGATTTTTACCTTCCATACCTTCCAGTAACCTTCCATTCATCCTTTGTATAGAAGCCCCCTCTGCTCCTATAGTGGTGCCACAATGGTCCCAAAATTGATAATTAGTGCTACAGACCTTCTGGACGTGTGACAACAAACCGTTCATCTTGGCACTGACCACAGTGCCTCCACACATGGATCCATTGGTTGTCTCCACCAAGTGGGACTCGTCACTGAAGATGACCCGCTGCCATTCTGAGTCACTCCATGACAGTCTGGCATGACACCATTGCCACAGCGTTGTCTCTGGCAACGCTGACGTGGTGTTAAGGGCAGTTGTCATAATGGTCTTTGTGCATGTAGTCCTGCGTCATTCTAACAGGATGATTCATAGAGGGCATCACTGCTCACTGATTGTCCGCAATCTTGGCTGTTGGGCATGTTGGACAATTAGTCAGTTCTCTCTCTCCGTGGTTTGTGTAGGTCTCCCAGATCCTTCAGTTCGCTGGTGTGTGCCTTCTTCTATCCACTGCCTCCAATAGCATGCTTAGGTGGTACCGCACGACTGGTAAGATGCGCAATATGTCGATAAGAACCATCCCGCCTCCCAGACCCCTACGATGCCTTATGAGGCCATTGGAAAAAGAGAACCTTCTAGATATTGGGCCCTCTGAAAAATAGGGCTTTGGGAATATAGAGCCTTGGGAACACAAGATCTTAGGAATATGGGGACTTGGGAACATAGAACTATGTAATTTTAGATATAGAACCCTTTGGCAATATACGGTATTGGGAAAATACAGCCATGGGAATAAAGGACGTTGATAGTATAGTTTCCTGGGAACATAGGGCCTTAAGGGAACATGAAATCCTTGGGAATATAGGGACTAAAGAACACAGATCTTTGGACATATATGGCCTGGAGAACACAGGACCTTGGAAACCACAAGTCCTGGGAACATATAGCCTTGGGAATATACTATAAAGTCTTGGGAACATATAGCCTTGGAAATATAGGGTCCTGAGAACATAGGCCATTGGGAACATAATACCTTCTAAGCTCTGGGGAAATAGGGTTTGGGAATATAGGGACTTGAGAATGCAGGACCCTAGGAATATACAGCTTTGGGAATAGAACTATGAAAAATAGATACAGGGCCCTGAGAGCAAAAGTCTTTGAGAATACAGAGACTTGGCTATATAAGACCCTTGAAAACATGGGACCCTGAGAACACATGGCCTTGGGAATATAAAGCACTGGAATCATAGAACCTTGGGAATATGGGGCCTGGGGAACACAGGACATTTGGAATATGGAGCCCTGAGAACATACAGCCTTGAGAATATAGGGTCTTAAGAACACAGGGCCTTGAGAGCACAGGGCTTTAGGAATATATGGACAAAAAAAGTCTTGGAAATTGGAAATATATAACCCTGGAAATAGAGGGACTTTATAAAGGAATATAGGGCCTTGAAAATATAGGTATGCTCCTTTCTAAAGCTGTATTGACTTTGAGCAGGGATAATTCCTAGTTTTCCTTATTCTGTACATTCAGAGATTGCAGTCAGTCTGTTTGACATTTGCTCTCCGCTGGCGCTGGAGGGGAGGTGTCACCCGGGTGTGTGTGTGTTCCACAGAAGTCATGATGGGAAGTGTGAGTGAGCATTTTTAGTGAGAAGATTAGCATTAGCATCGGATTAGCCAGGCAGCGCCTCTGCTAGCTCCGTGCTAGCTCCTACTGTAACTGTGGAAGATGGAGCTACAGCACTGCCACACATGAACACATAGTCATTCACTCTCACTCCAGAAGCCAGTTGGTGGTGGTTGAGCTGTGTGACTTCCTAGCATGCGTAAAGACTGGATGGAGATACTGTCTGCAGCTTAGTGAAACTAGCTCTGCAGCTCAGCGCTCTAAACAACAACATCTGCTACAGGCCCACTTCTCGAGAGCAGGCTATTAGCCTAATTCCTAAAGCCTTAAAAGGTTTTTGGCTGTGAACTCCCTTTTCACGCTCATCCTGCTGAGTTTTCGAACGCTGCTTAACAAAGAGCCTGTATTTATGGCCCTTACTTGCTAACTTAAAGCTGGACAGCTTTTCTGAGAGGGCTTTCTGAAGTGCGTCTATCTGTTGATTTGATTAGTGTGCTGTCTTTGTACTACTTTGGTATCAGTCCAAAAGAGTCACAGGCAGGCGATAAATCTCATTTCCTGATGTCTTGGCAGGTAAAACATCTGATGTTTCCAAAATGTATCATAATGAAATTCTTATTACACGTGATTCAATTTATTTTTAAGGATTTTTGTACTTGTGTATGTGTGCTTAAGCGATTTTATCTGTATTTAAGGCCTTTCTTGTTTTCCCAAGATGACATTACTAATGATTCAAGATTTAATTCTAGGTCTAAATTTCTGTATAGAATTAATGAATAATTAATATAAAATAAAGTTGTCCAGAATGGTTTGTTATGAAATTCTTCATTGTAGAGAAATGTACCGATGAGCTAAAATACAAGAAATAAAGACTGTATTTGAGGAGAAAATGACCTAATCCTAGTGATCTGAAATGATCTGTCCATGCAGCAAAGTCATTTTACATGACAAGAAATCTTAAAAAGTGTTCCAGTCCAGAAAGAAGAGGTTTTAAATCTGTACATAGCAAAAAAAATTATATCCAAAGTGATATTACTGGCAAATGGAATTAGCTTACATCTAGTTGATATGTTTTAAAATTCTCATTGTACCAAATTCTCACTATACTGGCAGATAATTAGACCTTTTCCAGGTATGTTTCTTAAAATAAGCAATTTTTATCTGCAAATATATTGAGAAAATCTGCCTAAAAAATGTGAGCTTACAAAAAATTATGAGATTACAACAATCTTAGGAATTTTAGGATATGTCAACACACTAATCAAATCAACACATAGAGGCACTTCAGAAAGCCCTCTCAGAAAAGTCGTCCAGCTTTAAAAGTTTTCTAAGATTGCTTATACTGGCATTACCGAGAGTAAGAGTGCAGGCTGAGACGCTGAGAGCTAGAATGTCCTTTATGAAGCAAGAAAACACACAGGACATGATAATCACAATGCTCACGATGCCAGACAAGGACTGGGAACAAACAGAGTGGATCAGACACAGCAGGGCTGCTGGAGTGTTTAAACACTGTGTCCACTCACTGTCCACTCTAAACACTCCTACCTTGCTGGTCCACCTTGTAGATGTACAGTCAGAGACGATAGCTCATCTGCTGCTGCACAGTGCAGTGTTGGTCATCCTCTAGTCCTTCATCAGTGGTCACAGGACGCTGCCCACAGGACGCTGCCCACAGGACGCTTCCCACAGGACGTTGTTGTCTGGATAGTTTTGGTTGGTGGACAATTCTCAGTCCAGTAGTGGCACTGAGGTGTCCAGCAGCACTGCTGTGTCTGATCCACTCACACCAGCACAACACACACTAACACACCACCACCACGTCAGTGTCACTGCAGTGCTGAGAATGATCCATCACCCACATTATACCTGCTCTGTGGTGGTCCTGTGGGGGTCCTGACCATTGAAGAATACAGTATACAGAGAAACAGATGGACTACAGCCTGTAACTGTAGAACTACAAAGTGCTCCTATATGGTCAGTGGAGCTGATAAGATGGATAAAGAGAGCAGATACATTGAGGTGGTCATATTGTAATGCCTGATCGGTGTATATGCTAGGCTATCTATTAAAGTGTCACATTATGTTACATCCCTCTTTGCACAACTTCTTTGCACAAAGCCACATATTCTTAGTCCCGTATCTCCTTTGTATTTATTGTATGTCTGTTGTATTCACTGCACTCTGTTGTCAGCACTGCGTGTATTGTATTGGTTTGCACTTGTGTTTTTGTGTTCCACCATGGTCCTGAAGGAGCAGTATTTCATTTCACTGTGTACTTGTATATAACTGAAATGTCAGTAAAGCCTCTTGAGTCTTGAATCTTGGTGCTCTCTTGATGCTCTCCATTTCAAAAAGTTAACTCGACATGACTCAATTAGGTAAAAATTCAACACCAAAAATGACAGAAATCCTTGACAAGCAGAGGACATAACTATGGAAAAATTAAGCTCACCGGACAAAAAATCCCCCATGTGACTAAAATGTACCTAACGGCATGTAATACCTCCATGAACACCAATAACAGCTGGGACTGGATTTGGCATGGACTGGACAAGTTTCTGGATGTAGGCCACATCAATGTTCAGACACTCTTCCAAAGAATTGGTCAGTTGGTCCAGATTTGGATGTCCATCATGCCAGTCAGTCACTTTTGCAGCCCTGTGAACATGAGAATTGCCATCTTGGAATACTTATAATTGCCATCTTGGAATACCGGGATAGGAATGTTATGTTCCTCGGTAAGATGATGAGCAAAATGCAAAACCTGGTTATTCCAGTAGCTCAGTTTGACTGTGGGTCAAACTTACTGTCACCTCAACCAAAGAACCCATTTCCACATAATTAAAACACCCCCAGAACATCACAGAGGGGACTTTGTTTTTGTCCGGGGGGCTTATATAAGTAAAGTTCATATCACCAATTGTGCATCTTTTACTTTGTAGCCTTCAGATTGGCGTCACACTCAAACAGCAAGGTGTAAAACCTGAAAGACGTTTGTAATATCTAGAAAGAAGGAGAAAAAAAGAGGTTTGTTTATTTGATGTGTGTGTGTGTGTGTGTGGTGAGGTTCTCCGCTGCGCTATTATGATTTAATAACAGTCCAGAGATGATTTCACTAGAACAGATCAATGTAGGGCGAGCAGAGAGAGTGAAAATGATTACACAGCATTCGCCTTCACTGCAGACCGGGCCTCCCATACAATCTCATCACAGCGCTTTTCCTAAACCGATGTGGAGGGAGAGAAAATCAGATAAAAGTGCCATTTATTTTTCATCTCCTCCCTTTCTATTGCCCTGCCGCATCTCTTTCTCTTTCCTTTCTGTTCTCCAGGAGAATGAAATGCTGATAGTAATGGGTTCAAGGAATGGTTGGAGACCCTGAGGATGAGTGCTCACTGAGAGAGAGAGAGAGAGAGTTATACTACACTGTACTACGAATGCAGGAGGAATGTGCTCTATATGATGCTCTGATGGATGCTGAGAGCTTACAGGCTGCTCAATGGGGCAACAGAGGTGGCTCTGGAAAGATGATGTCACACTTTCAGTTTATTGTAATGCTTTTATTCAAGCCTTTTAAGACAGCAGGTGCTATTTTAGTGCTGTTTACTGCTACGTTCTTAAGCAGCAGCTGGAAAGAATTAAAGGAGCAATATGTAAGATGACGCAAAGTGTCAAATTCATACTTCACACAGACCCACCTCATCACTCCCCCCATATGCTTACCAGTCTGAAGAATTATTACTAGCTCAGCATCAAACTTCATCCTTTTACTCGCCAAGAGCATATATAAATATAAAGAAAATGTAAATATTAACTCTGGTTTTGCTGCTATTTGTGTTTTTGAACATGTGTGTGGACATCTTTGACTCAGTGCTGCAGTGACTCATTATTGCCTTTTGAGGTATACGTAGTATTGCAAGACAGGACAGCCCAGCTAGCTGATTAGCATGCTAACTTCAGTAGATATTTCTGCAACACGATACATAGATGTCTTTGACACACCATCAAAACTGTTATTTCTTCACATTCTGTTGATCATTTCAGTTCATTTTTAATGTTATAAACTAAAATTTATACAAATCTGTTGCCTCAACTTTTTTGAACATATTGCTCCTTTAAAGGAACGGTTCAATCATTTACATATAAATATATATAAAATATATATAAAATAT
>CM067476.1:37920195-37931677 GCA_034552555.1 Semaprochilodus insignis
ACAGGGAGAGGGGGGAGAAGAGCGCGCGGACTGAAACTTTAATTCTGCTCGCGAGTCGGGTGGCTGGCGCGAGCCGTAAGGAAAGGAGACGCCGCAGAGATGCAGGCGGCTCTGTGTTGCACTGCACGCGCAGCAGGAAACTTCTTTATATACAGTATATACCATATGTGTGTGCGTAGATGATATGCAGCGTATATAGTGTAATATAGTGTCGGTATATGGTATAAATAGATACACAATAAATACTGTAGCATGCATAGGTATGTATATATATATATATATATATATATATATATATATATATATATATATATATATATATACACACACACACACACACGTGTATATATTGTGTGTGTGTATGTATGTGTGTGTGCATGGGAATATGAGCTTTATGAGCTGATATTTAGCTGTTCATTATTATCTACTCTTAGGGTTCTATGGGTTTTAAAACGCAGCATCATGAGCTCAAGTTTTTATCTGCTGCTTCTGATGGCCGGTTCGTCTTGAAGGGAATATGCACGAATCTGAAGGCACCAGAAATCAAGTAGTTATTAAAAATCAACTTATAAAAGATCAGAATGTCAATCAAACACGGTGAGCTGCTCTGGTTAGCCGTACTGAACGTGTGCCGGCTATAATGCCCTGCAGTAGAGAACATTCAGAAGCTCGTTTTTTGGCTGGTACGTGTTCTGGTGATGAGCTGAGGATCTGATTCAGGTGTGTTTGTGAAGAGAGTAATCAGTAAGAATGTTCAGCACCGAGTCGCTCTGCTGTAGACCGGCTTATTCTCTAGTCCTCCGCCAGATGGCGCTCTCGGCACACGCAGGTCATGGTGCATTCGCCGTGAAGGCAATGAGTGAGTGACGGACTCGCGGACCGTGGACAACAACAGCAAACACTTAGTAATTTCGTTTAATAGCGTTAATATTAAAGAATAATAGCCTGTATAGGGCATAGGAAGGGTCTTAAGAGCATTACCGTCATGCTCTGACTGTCGTATTTATTCGCTGTGCGTTTTAGTGTAAATAGTGTTGCGCAGGTTAAACTCTTTAAACTAAAAGTACAGAGAATTTAAAAATAACACGAATTTTAAAATAACACGATCAGTCATAATCGATTAAAATCTTGTTCGGTTACTGAGTGGGAAATCTGCTAGTCAAAAAAAGAAAATGTCATATTGTGGCCAGAAAAAAATCTAATAATTAAATAAAAAATAAAATAAATTAAAGACTTTTATATCACAAAAAACCCACAAAGCAAACAAACAAAAAACCCGTCACGCCCAGCATAGCAAGCTAATATAAACAAACCACTAATTAGTCTAAACAGAATTGGTCAGGGCTGGTTTCTTATTTGACTGGTAAATTAGGCCAAAATTCCCGTGAATGTTCACTCCAACTCATTGGGAAAAAAGGAAAATTAAAAAAAGAAGAAAAAAGAAAAACACACTTTTCCCGCCTTGAGCTCCGTGTGAGTCGCGCGCCCTGACACATTTCCCGCGCTCTGAGTCAGTCAGGGAAAAAAAAGCAAAAACAAAAACGCTGTCACACTTCTACAAATCTGCTTAGGAGGAGAATAAACGCAGAGAAAATGAAGTCAGGCTCGTTCGGTTTTACTGCTGTGAGCTGACAGAGCTCTTAAAGTGTAATAATATAATCTCACTTTTATTTAGATGTATGTTTCTACTGTGGGGCCTTTCAGCTCCTTCTTTCCTACATGGTAAAAAAACTACAACTTAAAAGAAACCTGATTTACTTCACTGTATAAAGTGTTTTGTGGGTCCAGCCTAAAAAAATACTCTTATTTATTACTCCATATTTAAACTAAAAAAGTCTCTAAACAAATGATTCTTTCAGTCATTTGTTTTTTTGAGTTGAGTAAAACTTATTTAATTGCTTGTAATAAATTGAAGTAATTTTTTAGGTTGTATTTTTAGTGCTGAAATGCTCAACTCATTACACCAGTAATATTAAGTAAACTGAGGAATCATCTGAATTGTTGTTATTGTTATTTTAACTTGTTTTTTGAAGTTCTGTAAAGTCAACATTTCAGGTTACTTGCTTTTTTAAGTTTAAAAGCTACGTAATTAGTCTTTTTACTGTGTAGCCAAATGGTTTAGTACTAAAGGGAAGGTTATAGGACCTGTATGCTTTTTAAAAAGAGCCTTATACAACAGGGTTTCCATCATTCATTCATTACAGTTCTATATAGGTACCATTTCCTTCCCTAAAATATCCTTGGGGAACATTTTGGTACTAATAAAAGGATTCTTTGACTTCTAACATCAGGTAAACTGTATAGAGACAGCAATTTCTTGGAAAGCTCCTTTGAAGAACCATATATAAGGGTTTCTCCCTCATGGAGAAGGACCGTTCAAGCACCTAAATGGAACTTTGAGCTGTCATGGTTCCTATACTGCAACATCCTACAGTGTAAGAACATCCTAAAAACGACTTCATGTTGTTACAAGCAATTGAACAAGTTTTACTCAACTCAAAAATGACTTTGATTGAAAGAATTGTTTGTTCAGAGCCACTTTTTAGGTTAAATAAACCTAATTTATATGCTTGTAACAAATTAGAGTAACTGTTTAGGTTGGACCAACAAAGCACTTTTTACAGTTTATGTAGAACCACCACCCTTGCCTTAACCTTTAAAGAACCCTTGTACAGAGCTGGGTAAAGTAGCCTAAATCAATATGCCAGTAAAAGTATTGATACACTGTAAAAAAAAAGTGTTTTGTTGATCCAACTTTTTTAAAAAAAACATTTTTTTAATTTTTCAAAAATTAATTCAGTTTGTGACAAGCAAACAACAGTTCTTTCAGTTCAAGAATAAAACTTGTTCAATTTCTTGTAACAAATTGATGTAATTTCTTAAAATTGTACCTGAGTAAAACACTCACACATATAAAAGTAAAAATACCTTAAAAATAAAATGATCTACTTTCAGAACTGCAGTGGAACGTACTAGTAAATCCAGCACCGGAACTGAAGTTTAAATGGCTCCAGTTTTACAATTTTGTATTATTATCTATATATCTATAATAAAACGCTTAAGCTCCAAAGTCAGAAACGTGACCAATCACAAAGCAGTACAGATTGTCAACAAACAAAGAGAATGAAATTAAACAAAGGAAACTGGTAAGTAAATATGACTGAAATGTGACGGAGTAAAATGTACTGTAGATTCCTTTACTCACTAATAGATACTCGAAAGTTTAGACTCACCAAGCTAAATGGATGGTGTTGGTGATCTTAAAGACTCTACAGTCTCACACTTAACAGCTCCAACTGATGAGAGTCTGAACCAGTACATATCCTGATATACCACATATCCTCTTGATGTACCACAGTATGATATTTCTCCATATCTCCACCTCTAATATATATTTAGTGGTGTAAAAACTTTGATCTCTTTTTCTGCACAGTGTAAAAGCTCTAGCTCTCCTTTCAGTTTAGTGAATATTCATGATGGACCGACCAATAGAATTGCTCCAAACCTGCTTAGAAATAAACCTTGTTCTATCAGCCTCCACTGCAGGTTAAGAAAGCTGGTTCATCCTCCTGTAAAGCTCCATTTTGGAAGTTTTTAAGGTGGACTGCATAATTCCTAGAGTGCTATTTTATAGTTTGACGTATGAGGAGAATAAATGCAGATTTATAATAATAATCTCACTTTTTTTAGATTTTGATTTTTCGCAATTGGGCCGTTCAGTTCGTTCTTGGTTAGCGAAATGGTTTAGTACCAAAGGGAAGGTTATATGATCTGTGTGCTTTTAAAAAGAACCACATACGACAAGGATTCCATCATGCATTCAGATAACTCAATCTCAGCTTTCAAATGTGTTCACAGTTCTATATAGAACCATTGCTTTCACTAAAACGTCCTTGGGCAGCACATATTAATAAAGAGATATTTATTTGAGCTGTAGAAACCATTGGAACCATGAACCACAGGAACCATGACACCTCAAAGTTCTGATTGAATGTTTAAATGGTTGTTTTCCATGATGGAGGAACTCTTGCATATGGTTCTTCAAAGAACTGTTTAGCCATTCAGATGGTACATTGAGTTTGCATGCTTCCCTTTAAAGAACGCTTGAAGAACCATCGTTATGGTCTTGTTGGTCCTGCAGTGAAGGTGAAAGCACCCCTCCAAGAAGAGCTGGATTAGAATGTAGCAGCTCGAAAATACTTGACTACTGAGTAACTGGTAGAACTGCAGTGGGACATCCAGCATCTGTCAGCACAGGGAATGAAGTTTGTTAGACTCAGGTCTTCTCTTTATGGATCCTTTAGGTCTTAAATCAACTGTTAAAGCTCTAATGTGAAAAGGGTGACCAACAGCAAAGCGAAACAAGAGCTCAACGAACACAACAACATGAAAATCAAACCCCCCAAAAAAGTATTCACTAAGATGTTTGAATAGAAGTCTTACCTCTATCACAGCTGAGTAAACAGAGCACATTAAGACCCCCTCTGCAGATTCATACCTCCTATGAGCAGTACGGCGTGTGGGGGCTTCAGGCCTGTCATTTCACTGGCTTTATTTTCAGGCTATTGAATCTGAGGAGGAGCATTAATGTGGCATTTCTCTCTCCCACAAATCTCTCTCCGTACCTCCTGATTGAAAACTCTCATCAGCATCATTTGCATCCTGAGCACTTCAGGTAGCTATAATCTTTCAAGTCTCATCAAGTCCAGTGCCAAGCATGGGGTAGAGGCGTACAAAGCCCCTCCCCACGCAGCACTGGAATTGTGTTATCTTGAGTGATGATGGAGCTCCATCCAGTACCTTTGGGATGAGCTGGAGTGATCCAGAACTGATCATCCAACATCAGTACCTGACTTCGTTAATGATCTTGTGAATGCTGAATGCAATCAAATCCTCACTACAATGTTTCAACATCCAGTGTAAGCCTTCCCAGAAGACCTGTTACTGCAGGGGTAGTCCACCATTCCGATATATCTGCATAATTCAGTGGTTCAGATGTAAACATTCAGAGTCATTCAGGTTTGGTGTGAAATGGTTGATTGTAGAGACTCAGATGGTCTTTACAGTGGTGGTGGTGATGGGAATCAGGGGTCACCATGTCTACAACACACATATAGAGACTTTATTTACTATCTAAACCACCAGCTGACAGTCTCTCAGAAATCATACAGCGTATTCATAACCATTTTCATGTAATAACTGTCTGTGAGGAGGCTTTTAGAGATGGCAGTCTGGTTATTATTACCACCACTGTGAACAGTTCTGACTCAGTTTGACCACTTTGAATGACTCTCAGCTGTTTAATTAGAAAACTTGGTGGAGTTCTCCTTTAGATTAGCGTGCGGTCTGGTCTGTGCTCTGGGCTGTTTTGTGTTCCGTTAGAGTTCAGAGTAGAAACACACACGGTATGATCAGTTATGATGATGATGAAGCACTGATTACAGTCTCTCTCTCTCTCTCTCTCTTGCTCTTTTTCTCTGTCACTCTCTCTTCTTTCATTCTCTCTCTCTCTTCTCACTCTTTCTCCTCTTATTTTCTTTCTGCTTCTCTTTTTTCTGTTTTTTCTCTTCTCTTCTCTTCTCTTTCCTTTCTTTCTCATTACTTCCATTCTTATTTTTCTTCCTTTTTTCTTCTTTTTCATCTTCTTCTCCTTCTTATTTGCTATCTCTTTTGTTCTTTTATTCTACCTCTCTTGCTTTTCTCCTCTTCTCTTTCCATTTCATCCCTTCTCTTCTCCTCTCTTTTCAATTCATCTTCTCTTTCCATTTTGCCCCTTTTGTTCTCTTATCCATTCTTTCTCTCTTCTCTTCCCATTTCATCCCTTTTGTTCTCTTCTTCTCTCTTTTCGATTCATCTTCTCTTCTCTTTCCATTTTGTCCCTTTTGTTCTCTTATCCATTCTTTCTTTCTTCTCTTCTCATCTCCCCCTCTTTCCACCTCCTCAGTTAGTCTTTGTAATCACATTGGCTCTGACAGCGTACCAGTGAGTCTGGATGCTGCAATTGACTGTGTTCCTCTTACAGTGTTTATCATGTATATGGTGTTTGTTGTGATCTGCTCTTACTGCCTCGATCATTTCATGTCATACACTGCCTGTCTGGAAGTTTCTGGGTGGTCCCCTTTAATGAGGGGATTCAGCTACTTTAAGTCATTTCTGACACAGCTTGAATAATCTCCATAGAAAACAACAGGCCAATAGAATGTGGCTGAATGCAATCAAATCCTTACAGCAATGTTCCAACGTCTAGTGTAAAGCCTTCCCAGAAGAGCAGGGGCTGTTATCACGACCAAGGCCCGATTACTAGCCTTCATTTCAGGAGAAGCGCTGAGGTCTACGGACGTGTCTCCAGTTGTTAACCCACATGCGCAGGTCCGTTATAGCCAGAGCGACTGGCAGACGGTGAGAGTGATTCTGCCGAGGCCCGTCTGAGAGCAATAACAGCACCGTCTCAGAATCACGGCTCCAGACACCTGTATGAAAACAAATAGCCGAGCAGCGACCGGCCACTGCGCTCCGGTGATTACCCGGCCAGCACTGGATGGAGAACCACTCTGAGGGGGCGGAATTACAGAGCGGAAAAATCAGAGAGAAAACAGGATTCTCACGTAGACAGGGAGAGAGAGAGAGAGAGAGAGTGAGAGAGAGAGAGAGAGAGATGGGGTATGAAGGAAAGAGCAATAGAAGGAGAAAGGGAGGAGAGGAGAAAAGAGGAAAGTAGGGTAGATAGAACAACATGATGGAAGGGAAAAGATACAGGGGGAATGAGAGAAAGGGGAGAAACAGAGAGTGAAGGAAAGAAAAATGAAAGAGAGAGAGAGAGAGAGAGAGAAATAGGAGAGAATGAGGGTAAAGAGTGAGAGTGAAAGAAAAAGGAGAGAGAGAGAGATAGGAGAGAATGAGGGTGAAGAGTGAGCGTGAGAGAGAAATNGTGATAGGGTGTGTGATAGGGGAGAGAGAGAGAGAGAGAGAGAGAGAGAGAAAGAGAGCGAGAGAAAAGGACAAAAGAAAAAGGAAGATGGAAAGAAAAGGAGTAAGGGAGAGAGATGAGGAAAGAAGAGAAAGAGACAGGGTAATGTGCAGAGAGAGAAATGGGAGGATGAAAAGAAAAGAGAGAGAGACCAAGAGAGGTGGAGTTGCAGGGAAAAGAACAGCTGAAGTGGTCGGAGAAATGAGACACCTGAGAGCACACAGAAATGGCTTTGCTGGAGCTGTCTGGATTTAATGGATTTCACACACACACACACACACACACACACACACACACACACACACAGGAAGTTGATTATTTCCAGTGTGTCCATTAGAAAGCTCCGGGACCATAATTGTTTTCTCAGACCTGCTTGTTATCGCTGTGCTCTCGGGTTGCCAGGTTTCAGCGTGCCGCTGTTGCCCTCTGACAGGCTGTCACTCAGGACCCTGCTTGGTATTCGAGAGAGCCGGAGAGCACGAGCGTGAAGGGGAAGGAGAGAGAGAGGAACTGCTGGAGGTGTTATCTGCATGACTGTTGGCCTAATCCACCTTACTTATTCTATTTGGCTGAGTAAATGACAGCTCAATACAGGAGCAGGAGTACTAGGCACCTTCAACAGGAGGAAAGAGAGAGAGAACGACAGAGAGAGAGAACAGTACAGTACAGAATGAACTCTCCTGGTCTTTGGATAGAGCTGCAAACAGCTTCCTTTCAAAAAGAATCCACGTAAAGTGCTGGAAGTGCAGTTATAACGATGCCTAGCCCCACTTTAAAGGGAAACTCCACCCATCTTTCAGAATTTCAGCACAACTTACTGGCTATGAGGTAAACAGAGTCACAGATAAAGTGAGAAAGTGTGAGAATGATGGGAAGAAAGAAGAGAAAGAGAGTTTAAAAGGGGGAGGGAGATCATTGACCAACTAACCACACACACAGTGGGGCAGTGATGACAACCCCTTGCCCAGAGCAGTGGGAAGCACTATCCATGTGGCCCAGGGAGCAGTTGGAGGTTAGGTGCCTTGGTTTATAGCACCTCAGTTGTGTCCTGTCGGTACAGGGGATCAAACCAGCGACCCTCTAGTCACAAGGCTGGTTCCCTAACCTCTAGCCCACTGCAGCACCTTCGGAGTAAGAGCCTGATCTCTTTCCAGATCTCTTTCCAGAATGGCGTTTTCATGTCATTTCTGTGAAATGGAAGAATCTAGGACTAGATGCTAGGACTAGCAGCTCAGCCAAGCATCAGCTGGTGTGCTGTAAAGCTACACCACCGCCAGACTCTGGAGCAGTGGAAACATGTTCTCTGGAGTGATAGATCACGCAGTCTGGCAGTCTGATGGATGAATCTAGGGTTGGTGGATGAATCCAGGAGAACCCTACTTACTGGAATGCATAGTACCAGTAGTAAAGTTTGGTGGAGGGGGGATAATGATGATGGGGTGTGTCGCTCCTCATTTCCAATGAAGGGTCATGTTGATGCTACAGCACACAAAGACAGTTTACACAGTTGTATGCGTCCAGCTTTGTGGCAGAAGCTTGGTGAAGACCCCTTCCTGATCCACCTGATCCTGACTGTGCCCCTCTCAAATGGTTTGAGGAGTTTGGTTAGCAGGAACTCCAGTGGCCTGCACAGAGCCCCCTGACCTCAACCCCCCTGAACACCTTTAGGGTGAATTGAAACAGTGATTCTGAGCCAGGCATTCTCGTCCAACATCAGTGCACAGTGGGCACAAATTCCCATAGAGACACTCCAAAATCTGGTGGAAAGCCCTCCCAGAAGAGTGGGGCCTTTTGGAGCCACAGTGGAGGTGGGACTCCATATTAATGTCCATGGATGGAAAGTAAAGGCCAGTGTCTTTCCTTCACCCTGAAAACGAAAAGCTTTTGTGAGCTGTGTGTAGTCTTAACTAAAGCCTGAGCAAACCTGAGGAGGGCATGAAGGTAGAGAAAGAAAGAGAGAGAGGAGAGAGAGAGAGCAACCGAGCTGCTGTTTTATTCTGCATTTCTCCGAGGCCCCTCTCCTCTCCTTCCAGTCACATTCTCCAGCAGGGTCACGGTTATTCTAGGCAGACAGGACGGATCTCTCTGATCTCAGGGCTGTCTGGAGGGTTTAATATGTGATAAAAAGTAATTATGTTTTTTGCACCGTGTGTGCAAGGCCGGATTTACAGACCTCACCTCCTCCTGAAAGATTCATGAGTGCCGGGGAGAGCGAGAGAGACAGCGAGCGAGGGAGGAGGGAGGAGGGGGGCGGTGTAGAAACATGAGATGTTCTAACATAGGGATTGTCGTAACACGTCTGAAGATAAACAGTAATTTGCTGTATCACAGATCCTGCTGTTGACTATCTGAGAGGTGACAGGCTCCTTCTGCTGAACCGCATCACCAACAAAACAAACACAACGCTCTTGAGTGTCAGCTCAAATCATTCCTTTACTTAAAACCATAAACTCCTCATTTCCAGCTCCCTCCGCTCTGCCACACCAGCTTACGGGCTCTGAGAGCTGCTGCCGAAACCAGAGACGAGTCAGAGCCTTGTACAAAACTGAACCCTGCTGAGCACCTGCCAGGTTCAACACAGTTCAATAACAGGTTTTAAAGGAGCGAAGGAAACGGTAGCATACACAACTTTAGCTATAACAGCTGCTGCGATATTTAGCGTACCTGCTGTCCAAGCTACAAGATAGCTGAGAGTCTTAATAGATTCATTTACATTTGAATTTAATCAGTTTTGTTTGTGTTTGTTTCTTCTCAGGCTGAAATTTAATGAGTGGTTAGTTTTGAGTTCAAGTCGAGTCATTAGTTATTTATGGGCAAGTCTGGGTCAAGTCACAAGTCGTTTAAAGGTGGGTTTAAGTTGTGTGATACTCATTTAAGGGCGAGGCTGAGTCCAGTCACAAGTTGTTTAAAGGTGAGGCTAAGTTGAGTTACGAGTCATTTAAGAGTGAGTTTAAGTTGCGAGTCATTTAAGGGTGGGTCTGAGTTGAGTTGTGAGTCATTTAACTGCAAGTCTGAGTTGAGTTGCAAGTTATTTGAGGGCGAGTCTGAGTTAAGTCATGAGTTGTTTATGGGAAAGTCTGAGTTGAGTTGCGAGTCATTTAAGGCTGAGTGTGAGTTGTGTTGTGACTTATTTAAGGGTGAGTTTGAGTTGTGTTGCAACTCATTTAAGGACGAGTCTGTATCAATTCACAAGTTATTTAAGGGGGAGTCTGAATTGAGTTGTGAGTCATTTAACTGCAAGTCTGAGTTTGAGTTGCAAGTTATTTGAGGGCGAGTCTGAGTTAAGTCACGAGTTGTTTATGGGTAAGTCTGAGTTAAGTTGTGAGTCCTTTAAGGCTGAGTCTGAGTTGTGCTGTGAGTTATTTAAGGGTGAGTTTGAGTTGTGTTGTGTTATTTAAGGGGGAGTCTGAATTGAGTTGCAAGTCGTTTAAGGCCGAGTCTGAGTTGTGTGTCATTTAGGGCTCTTAGTCAAGTCACAGGTTATTTAGGGGAAGTCTGGGTCACATCAGGAGTCATTTAAGGAGGAGTTTAAGTTGCGTCTCAAGTCATTTAAGGGCGAATCTGAGTCAAGTCATGAGTCATTTAAGGGTGAACAGGAGTTGCTGACTTAGGTCTCCATCTCTGAGGGGAATGAGGGAAAAGAGGAAGAAAGTGCAAGACAAAGGGAGGAAAACAAATAAAGGGAACATTTATTGATGGATCCTGAACAGTCACTCGTGTGTGGTTGAGAGAGAGAGAGAGAGAGAGAGAGAGAGAGTGTGAAGGCTGAAATAGAGAGAGACTGCTAGAAAGAGAGGGAGGGAGGATGAGTACGAGAGAGAGAGGTGATGTTGGCACTGTGAGATAGACGGCTGTGATCCTGAGTGAAGGAAAGCAAACAGCATACGGCTGCAGAGAGAAACGCTCTCTTGTTCTGCTTACTCTACAATCATCCAGCAAATAAACACCAACACACTCTCTCTCTCTCACCCCCAGCCCACCCCCCATCCCTTAATCTATACAGCCACATCCTAAAAACAGTCTTGGCACTAGTTGTTGGAACATTGTTGTAAGGATTTGATTGCATACAGCATTCACAAGCGCATTAGTGGGGCCAAATACTATCACTCCAATACTATGACTCAGCTCATCACTCCAGAGACTGCAGCTCCACAGCCCAATGCCTACATTTGGCTTTGGGCACGGTGGCCTTAGACTCATGTGCAGCTGCTCCACAGCGTACCATTCTACTGGTCAGTGCTTTTCTATGAGAGATCCTACAAAGCTGCGTCAGCGCTGGGGGCAGTTTGGCATGGTTTGGCGTGAAATGCTCTGTTCTAATGACTTGAGTGAACATTGTTCACGGTGGTGGTGATAGGAACCAGACGCCCACATCTAAAAACTATTATGTAACGACATGAAATGATTCTGAATATACATAATACTTTCTTTTAATTACATTTTGGCCTTTAAATCCATTTATGGTGGAGGGATACATGCAGGGTGTTATGAGGCAAAATATCGCGCCCCCCCCCC
>CM067476.1:37932046-37961400 GCA_034552555.1 Semaprochilodus insignis
CCCCCCCCCCTCTCTCTGTCTCTCTCTCTCTCTCTCTCTCTCTCTCTCTCTCTCTCTCTCTCTCTCTCTCCCCCCCTCTCTTTCTCTGTCTCTCTCAGCCACCTACATGAGTGATTGTTCAAGATCCATCAATAAATTATGTGTAATTGGATGGAGACAGAGAGGGACGCTAACGTGAATTTGGACTTGATTAATTGATAATTACATCTGTTATTATGCAGACAAATTGCGTAGCCAGCCGACGGACCGGAATTTGAATAGCAGGGAAAAGCTGTCAAAGGCCGGCTTTCTAGTTTAATTGTGTCTGTTCACGTCTTTATACTGTAATTTTCTTTTAGCCCATCTGTTCTTTTTATGCACTGCTGTGAATAAAGAAGCTGCACGTTTACCTGGAGGTCCTCTGGCAGCACGCTTTACTGCTAGAGTCTGGAACCTTTCCCTACCGGTATCTGTAAGCTGTAATATTGCTGTTCAGCTTTGGTGATATTTTAGTGGTATTTGACGGAGAATAAACATATCAGTTCTCTTCTATGTTCTTCTCTGAGGGGCTCCAGTACCTGATGCTGAGCTAGTATTAATCCTAACTTATTCAATTTATTAATGCTAACTTTAGCTAATATTGCTAACTAGTTTTTTTATACTAAAACATAAAAATGTAAAACTTTATTAATGATAACATACACTTTATTAGCTCTAACATTAACAGTGTCAATGCTAACATATTTACTTTATCAATGCTAACTTATTCATTTTATTAGTGCAAACTTTAGTAGTTCTATCATTACTGTTATCAATGCTAACTTAACTTTGTCATTGCTATTTTAACTTTGTTAATGCTAACGTATTCATTTTATTGATGGCAACTTATTCACTTCATTAGTTCTAGCAATAACATTATTAATGCTAACTCTTTAACTAATTTATTTACTGATTTAATGTAGTAATTTATTACCTTAATTACTGCTAGCTGTAGCTAATAATTCTAACTAAGTAATTTTAGTTTGTTTTTTTTTATATCAGTGTATTAACTTTATTAATGCCAACTTATTCACATTATTAGTCCTAACTTTAATATCATCAGTGCTAATTTAATTGTATTAATGCTAAATTATTTATTAGCACTAACATTAACATTACTTGTGATAACTTATTTACTTTATCAGTGATACATAATAAATTTATTAAGGCTAACTTCAGCTATTAATGAAAGCTCATTAACACAAGTTTTTTTTTTAATAATAATAATGTGTTAACCTTATTAATGCTAGTTCAAATATTATCTGATATTGTAAAATATTTTCCATATGGACAAGTTCAAGTTATTTGATTATATGATTATCGCCCAGCAGTAGAGCACAGTGATAATGTTGTTTAGTTAAATGTTGGGTGAACATTTCAGTGTACTGATTTAATTTATTTTTATTTGTTTATTTGATTATGCTTTTATTATTTTGATCGTGCTTTTATGAACAGTTTTGTTGTCCCAGTCCACCTGACAGGCTCAGATCTATTCAGTTACTCGTCGGTTCACTCTGGAAGCTCCAGCCCTCCTAAACTGAACTCCTTTCCTGAACTAAACGCTTTACAGAACAATTGCATGCTTGCAAAGAAGATCTCAGATCCATGTGTGTGGTGGTGCAGAAGCTCCTCCAGTCTCTGAGTAACAGCAGCGAGGAAACGTGAGGCGAGAGCTTCCAAGACTGCTCAGTGAACTGATGAGGAGGAAGCGCAGCTGTTCAAACAGAAGGCGATTTCTAGACCCATATTTCAGGAACAGTGCTTTCTGCTTTTTGAACTTGCTTTTTGAGGTCGTGTGGGGAGTTACAGCAAATCTCTGAAATCAGAAATTACATTTGTTCACGCTCAGAGGGTTTTGTGGCTCGCTCATCGTAACCCAGCGGATAATCTCCTGTGAATGGCAACAGTCAATAGCTCAGAAATCTGTGTGTTCAGGAGGGATGGATGGATGGATGGATGTATGGATGGATGGATGGGTGGATGGATCGGGGAGGGGGTGGCTGGTGGTGGGTGGGGGCATTGGGGTACAGCTAAATGGATAAATATATAAATTAGCCATAATAAGCTTTGCAGACAAGATGGTTGCTAATGTTTTGGGAGTCGGTTGCTAATGTATCCTGGCTGGTTGCCTTGGTCTTAAATATGTGTCTTGGTCTTCCCATTCATTCCTAATGGGAAAATCTCAGGAATTTTTCCGACGTCGATTCAAAAAGCTGTGTACGAGCACACTTTTCCCGATCAGACTGAACATTCTGGAGTTGGGACAGTGTTGATATCTCGAAAACGGCTGGACTAGTTAGTGGATAAATAATGTGTACCAAGAAGAAGGAGAAGAGCTAGAAAAGTGCTAGAACAGAGTGATTGTGCTTAAACTTGTTGCTAGTCAGCTGATAAGTTGGTGTTAAAAATGAATGGGAGTCTGTGGAAGGAATGAGGGATGAATAAACGACACATAGAGGAGTGTGGGTCAGTATGTCTGTGGATTAGCGTTTGGGGATCTGCCCTGAGTGAATACATGCAGTTTGGCAGCTGTAGGTTAAAGGAACCATAGGGGAGAAAATGAATGGGACTCTATGGGAGGAACGAGTGACAGGGAAAGAAAAGACAAACAGATGAGTGTGAGTCAGACCAGCATTGAATTCGTGCTCGGATGTCAGCCCTGAGATTGTATATGTGAAATGCTGTCTGTCAGTTGAGCATAACTACAGTAGATGAGCGTGTACTTTCCCACTCCCTTCATTCTTAATGGGAAAACATTCAGCCACCGGAAAGTCAGATCAAAAAGCTGCATACAAGCTCACCATTCCAGTTAGAACGGCGCCGGTATTCCGAAAAGAAGAATAAAAGGAATATACTGTAGAACAGTGCAGATCTAAAAGCTGTGGGATGTTTCACTCCACCTTATACTGCCGTGCACGGAACGATCATACCCTCCGAAACAGTTTGTCATCCTGTTTGCATCTTTAGAAGTTACTCTGAGGCAAGATTTTCTTATTTGACAGATTTCATTGCGTTATAGGAGGCAAAAACCAGGGAAGAGAGTGACCATGAAGGGATGAGTGTGTGTGTGTGTGTGTGAGAGAGAGAGAGAGAGAGAGAGAGAGAGAGAGAGAGAGAGTACATATTGTAACTAAACAAAGCAAAGCCGTCATAATGAACTCTGTGGCTCTTTAGAGAAAAGGCTTTGTTAGAAGTTGAGGACAGGAGTAATAAGGCGCTCTTGTGATTTCTCTCTCTCTCTCTCTCTCTCTCTCTCTCTCTCTCTCTCTCTCTCTCTCTGTCTCGGGGGACACCATTAACCTTTCAGGGCTCTCACGGACATCCGACAGGCGCTCGCGGTGAGAGGGGAGCCTTTTTTTACCCAGCAGAAGATTAAAACAGCTTCTAATTGGTGTGGGTAGCGGTGATTTGCTAGAGTGGATTCGCGCTTTGCTGCATTATTTGGGAGTCTGTGAAAAGGTCAACCATGAGAGCAGAAGAGAGAGAGAGAGAGAGAGAGAAAGAGAGAGAGTCACGTTTAAAAGGTTATAATGAAAGAGAGAGAAACAGAGAGAGTCATGGAAACTTAGACACTAAGAGGCAGAAGGACACATCAGAACTGCATACATCTATCTAGTCACCATGTCCAAAAGTTTGTAGACACCAGGGGATGTATAAACTAGTCTGCTTGTCTGCTCGGCAATGACGCTTCAAGCTACATTTTGATTGGTCACTAATCACATGATCATGACAATAAAATATGAATGCCTCAGAGAAGACATCAAATGCCTGGTTTGACTTTGTTCCGACATTTTTCCGCCAATCTATAGAGCTTCAAAGATCGGATGATGATGACGTCATCCCAGTTTTCCCAGAGACAACAAATAAAGTCGCTTGGTTGGACCGGGAGCATAATGCCCTATAACCCTGTAGAGTTTGAAGTTGCTTATTCTCGATTATCATTATTTTCTCTGGTCTCAGCAACAAGGATGCATAGCGTGCACCCAAGTCGGATACAAATTTGCCAGATTCTGGGATCTGTATCTCCTTTTTCCCCAAAGTCTTACAATGTTGAAAAGTGCACATCATGCTATACTGACCTGCGGAAGTTTGGCTTTGCCATGGATTTGGCTTGTTGCAAAGCATTCCTTCTAAAGCTGTTTTATTCATGAGGTCATCACCACCTAGTCCACATCAACTGCTTTCATCATGCAGCTGTTGGCTTTAAAGAAACTGAAGTCCTGCAAGCCCTAGTAGACACCATCATTCCTTCTGAAATCAAGAGTCGTTAAAGAGGAATTCCACCTGCCAAACAAAGTCATTAGGAGTGGGTTCAGTGTGTTCACAGTGGTGGCGAATGAAACCAGACACCCATCTCTAAAAGCATCCTCGCAGAAAGCTACTACATGGAATGGTTATGAATACGCTGCCTGATGTCTGGCACACTGTTTTACGACAGTCCTTGAGACGATTTTAGGGTGAAAATCCATTCATGGTGCAGGGATACATGCAGGGTGTTGTGAGGCAAAATAGACCCCAAAGAAAGTTTATTATTCCCAGATTTTCCACTGTTTTACCATCATCAACATTCCATATAAACACTCAGGAGACGCGTGTAGGTTCACTGGTGGTTTGAATAAAATGGCTGTATTTGTGTTGTCAACATGGAGACCTTTGATTCCCGTCACCACCACTTCTGGGAAGACATCAAACCACTCTGAACCACTTTAATAAAGGCTAGATGCTAGTGTAACCCTTCTGGGAAGGCTTTACACTAGATGTTGGAACATTGCTGTGAGGATTCACAAGACAATTTGTGAGATCAGGTTCTGAATCACTCCAACTCATCCCAAAGGCACTGAATGGAGCTCCATCATCACTCCACAGCCCAATGTGTCCCGGTCAACGTTTTCTAGAATCTATGAACATTGCGGTGAGGATTTGATTGCATTCACAAGACACTTTGTGAGATCAGGTTCTGAACCACTCTAAATCATCCCAAAGATACTGGATGGAGCTCCATCATCACTCCAAAGAACGTAGTTTCACCGTCCAGTCTACTGGTCAGTGCTTTTCTAACGAGATTCTAGTTGAACTCACTGATTAGGATGTCTGTCCAGACACTTAAGCACACACAGTGTGTGTGTGTGTGTGTGTGTGTGTGTGTGTGTGTGTGTGTGTGTGTGTGTGTGTGTGTGTGAGTGAGATTTCCAAAGATCTCTTTACCTGACCACCAACATGCTGGGCCTAACGCTGATTTGGGTCTGTTGAAAGCAGCTCATCGCAGCTTTTCATGTCATTCATTAAAACACATCCAGCTTGTTTAAGGTGTGAAGGTTTTGTTTCATGAGACGGTCCCATCGACATTCCAAGATGAATGCCCGAGCCTTCTCTTTTTTTTTTTAAAAGGAGAGGCTGTTTCATCTGTTCTTGACGTAAAAGCAATTTTCATTTCCCGCAACCCATTGTTCAAAGTGACAGTTTTAATTTGACTGTTTTCACCTTCCATTCTTTCATCTGCGCACATTTACATCAGGCTGACGGCTATTAATTATGTGGAAATTCAAAGGGATAGTAAAAAAATGATGGACGAATTAAGTGCTCGACACAACAGCGCAACTGTGGGGCTCAGTAAAGAGCTCTTTTGTGTGCTGCCATGTGCCCTAAGTGGAGGCTAATGAGAAAAATACCCAAATCACAGCTTTCCGGACTCAAATCCGGAATTTTATTTTAAATGGCAGAGTATTTCGGAGCGTCATTGTGGTGCAGAATTGTCGTTCCGCGGAGTGCCACTGGCTTGAATGACGTGTCACTATAGCAAGGGTTTGGAGTACAATGTATGTTTAGCACAGCTTGCCAACCCATTTAGGAAGCAGGAGGCATCCGGCAATGCATGAGTGATGATTTCACTTGTCATCAGTGATAATTGGAAATCAGAGCACATTTTTCGTTAATAAAGGAGGAATTTATACTGTGGAGTAATTTATACTGCACACTATAGGAAAAGACATATCACCAGGAAGCTGTGGTGTCCATTCCTATCTTAAGAAACAAGGAAATGCACAGTACCTCCTCCTTAGTGTTAGCATTTGGATAGAACAAATATAGCTAGTCCAGCACTGTAATAGTCATAAGCTCATAAGCCATAAGCTTTGGCCACCAACCCACTCTGAATGAGACTGCTCACATCTCGATCACTAAAACATTTTTGTGTTTACTGCTCAGTTCATTGGCTACCTGCACTTAAATGATCTAACCGGCAGGAGCAGCACCTTCAACATGACTGATAAGAGGTTAGAATACGCCGTCGGGGCGGCAGAGCTACTTCTTCATCCTCTCATACTGGACTGATTCCACTCCTACAGAGCTACAGTGACTCACTATCGCCTCTTCAGGTATAAAGTGGTATTACAAGACAGGAGGGGCCGGGGCTAGCTGATTGGCATGCTAACTTCAGTAGATATCGCTGTAGCACCGTACATAGATGTCTTTGACTTACTGTCAAAACTGTTATTTGTTCATACTTTGTTGATAATTGTAGTTCATTTTGGTTAATAAGTACACCTTTAACGTGATGTTTTCCTGAGCATATCAGAACGCTAGGGAGGGAAATAAGAGTGGGCAGGATCTGATTTTGGCCATAAAATCAGGTGCTGGGAAACAAACAAGAAGCCCCCCCCCCCCAAAAAAATGTCAGAAATGAAATACGTATTGATTGTGTGTTTTCTGTAGTGTCTGAAACAAAATGCATTCATTATTTAAAGCTTGATTTTACTATTTATTTTTTGTTTACTTTGGAAGATGAAGCGTACGTCTCACACTTTCACGGGACGAGAAAAAAGACTTCATATTAAGAGTTAAAATAAAGCCCAGTGTAGATTGTTGGAGTGTTGCGGAAACCTTTAGAAAACAGCTGCCAGGTATTTGAGCTACCTCACTTAATATGACTGTATTAATCAGTGTAGTTCTGTCCTGTTGCTACGACATGTTGACACAACCAAATGGCAAACAGTGTTTAGAGGCGCCAAATTTGGCTACACTTGATACGGGACACTGGGTTGACTTAATATGACCATCGACTATTAAGGACAATAACTATCAGGTAAAAACGTTGGCCCTATGTGATTTCAGGCTGGTTTAATCCTCTTTCTGATCTGAACTTTTGATACCATCAAATAGCTCTAATTGCTTTTCAAAGCTATTATTACATCATATTAGGCCAACAAACAGCCTCTGGAGAAGAAACAGATTTAACCGCTTTTGATATTGGAATGTCATGTTGGGCTTGGAGTGTAAGTACGGAAAGCTGTAATATTCCGCATCGTAAACATATTAAACACAGTGTTTTAGTGTAGACCCACCTAGTTCCAGTGCCAGAATGATAGTTGACTTCCTTACTCACCTAAAAAGCGAAAATCCAGTTCTGTACATCATTCAAATCATTCCATTAAAACGTGCTTCATTAATGCTATGGAAGAAGACTGAGGACATTGTTTCAGGGAACAAGGTGTTAATTGATTCCTAATGTGCTAATGATAGTGGAAACAACCAGTGGAGGATGTAACATGGGGTGCCCTGCAAAAAAAAAAAAAAAAAAAAGATATTTTAGCAAGTGTAACCATCTTAAATGTCGTGAACACATCTATCATTTCTCATTATGAGATTGTTTTAAGAATATTGTACGATTATTTTACTTGCTTTAAGTAGGTTTATCTCATGAAAGGGTTGTGTTCCATTGGCAGGTCACTTTACCTGGTTTCTTGAGACACATGAACAGGTCTGCTAATGGAATAAGATGCTTTCATGAGATAAAATGACTTAAAACAAATAAAACTGTGTTAAAATGTAGAATAATCTGAGAAATATTAGATACATTGACTGTGGTAAAGATGTGCCTGCCGGTTTTCCAGTTCGACCAGTCAGAATAAAGCTACTGGGGTGATATCACTACTGTGGCGCCCCCATCATGAACTTACAGGAGATGTCAAAATGGTTTTATAATAGGAATTTCCAAACCTTCTATTATATCACATTAGGCCAACAAACAACAGCTGGAGAAGGATCAGATTTAGCTGCTTTCCATTTCGCTCTATTGGGTTTTGGAATAATTTGTTGGGCTTGGAGTGCAAGAATGGAAAGCTGTAGTATTCCGCGTGGTAAACCTATTAAACACAGTGTTGTTTTACGTGATCAGTAGAGGGAAGCTGTAGTAGCACGATGCCAGAACAGTGACAGACTGATTAATGGTGTTAGTAAGTCGGTGTCTCCGCTCTCCTCACCCCGTCCTGTGAGGCTGATAAATCTTCCTGTTTGTGTATTTTTCCCCATAAATGCCAAAAACACCGTTTGGCACTAAGCATGCATGGAGACTGCTGGGCGAAGGATCAAATCAAAGGGGAATTCCACCCAGAAAGTTTCAGAAAAATTCCACATGATTTAGTGATCGAGATGTGAGCAGGGTCATTCGGAGTGGGTTTGGTGTGAAGGGGTTCAGATGTTATTTACAGTGGTGGTGATGGGAACCAGGGGTCACCACGTCTACAGGTATATAGGCAAATATAGGCATTTTCTATATTATCCAAACCTACCACGTAACCTACACAAGTCTTCTGAGTGATTATATGGAACGCATGAATGTTTATGGTTCTATATTGAACTATTGTCTTTCCTAAACAGCCCCTGAGGAACCATCTTTTTAAAGAGTGAGCTAATGTTACTGGATCAGGCTTGTAGCTCATGTTCTTTTTGCTGCCATATACACTACCAGTCAAACATTTAGACACGCCCATCTAAATGGATGTAGTTGGTGATCTTAAAGTCTCTACAGTCTCACACTTAACAGCTCCAACTGATGAGAGTCTGAAACAGTCCATATCCTGATATACCACATATCCTCTTGATGTACCACAGTATGATATTTCTCCATATCTCCACCTCTAATATATATTTAGTGGTGTAAAAACTTTGATCTCTTTTCCTGCACAGTGTAAAAGCTCTAGCTCTCCTTTCAGTTTAGTGAATATTCATGATGGACCGACCAATAGAATTGCTCCAAACCTGCTTAGTAATAAACCTTGTTCTATCAGCCTCCACTGAAGGCTAGGAAAGCTGCTTCATCCTCCTGTAAAGCTCCATTTTGGAGGTTTTTAAGGTGGACTGTATAATTCCATGAGTGCTATTTTATAGTTTGATGTCTTTACTTTTATTCTACAGTAAAGCTTTAAGATAAACATAAGGAGAACCTGCTATGAGGAGACGTGTCTAAACTGACTGGTAGGTGGCGATTTGGTGGTTGGTGTGGCTCAGCGGTTAACACCACTACCCTACCAGAGAGCTAACACCCCATGTGTGAGACGGGGGTTCGAATCCCAGTCTAGGTAGCAATGCTGAGCTACACCAATAAGAGTCCTTGGGCAAGACTCCTAACACTGCACTGGCCTATCTGTAAAACGACTAACCTTGTAAGTCGCTCTGGATAAGAGCGTCAGCTAAATGCCTAAAATGTAAAGTATAATACTATATAGAGCCGTATACCGCATGTCCTTCACTAGGAAGTATAACCATTTTGCCATGCCTAGAATGATTTAAGCATCCAAATGGTTCTGTATGGAACTCATGGTTCTAAACAGAGCCAGTGCCCTTTTTAAAGACCCTTTAAAGAACCATCTTTTTGATGGGGATTTGTACAGCATGTATGCAGTGTGTACATTTACTGTGTGTACTGTTATGCTCATTTTCAATGTTGATTATTTATTTATTTATCTGCTAGAACAGATTTACATACTTCAGTTTTCCCAAAACACAATACGTTTTCTCATACTGTCGATCTATATTTACCCTCTGTCTGAAATGCTCTGTTAGAGCTACTGTGCCTTTAAGCCCCGCCTACCTATGGGCACAGCGTGCTCTGACTGGTCAGCTCATTCACTCTGTTCTGCCTGATCAACCACCAGATCGTCATCCTACTACAAACTCTGTTCTTACAGTGGTGTTGGTTTGAGCCGGAGTCCGATCATGAAAGTCCGGTAGAACTTGAAGCTGGTAGATCCATCTTCACAAGCTAGACTGGAGCCGACTAGTTTCAGAGTGGTCAGTTTTACTGTTTTAGCTCTCTGTGTGTATTGTGTGAGGAAGTGCCAAGCTTGCTAGTAGGCGGGCAATAATGAAAAACGTGTTACGAGATGACATCACCTTGTAACAGAGAAAAGGGCTGGAATTCCAACAAGCCGGTTCAGGCAGCTGAAAAAAAGCGGTTTCTGTGGGAGAGTTTCTACCTCTGGCGTGTACTCTGGACTTTATAACTGCAGACCGTTTACAAGCTACACCACACTAACGGAAAGGGAAAAACCGGAAAACCATAATAGGTCCCCTTGAATAAATGAATCCTGGTTGAGCCCTGGGTGATTCCGACTCGCATGCTTTCAAAAATGCACTTGGCATGACCACACAGCCCAATCAAACACACTGCCTGCCAGCGCCCAGCAATGGCCAGTCACAGCCCAGACATCACTGAACGGCATTATCATGAAGGTTAAACGTCCAGACGCCTGGAATATACCACTGTTTCCTGCTATTCGATTCTTCCATCTCTGCTTCATCCGTTGCAGGTTTCCTCTTTTCACAAAGCCCTATTCACACCCCTCGTCCTCTCGCTGGAGGGGAACCAGACACATAAGGTGACTTACACTGTCCGGCCAAATAGAGCCACTGAAACACCGTTAGCTGTGATTTACCTTTATTAGAGCATCATTCACACTGCATCTCTCTCTCTCTCTCTCTCTCTCTCTCTCTCTCTCTCTCTCTCTCTCTCTCTCTCTTTCTCTCTTTCTTTCTCTCTCCCTTTCTCCTTTCAGAGTGTGGGGCCGGTCCATGTGCCGGCCATTAGTTGATTTATCCTCATTGCCTCTCTCTCTTTGTGCAGTTTATTTGATGGAGCTCTTCTTTGTAGAGCTCTGCACCCAATCACAATAACAGCTACTCCCAGTACGATCATAAACGCAATCCAGCCACATATAGAAGAAAGATGAATAGAAAGGAAAAGAAAGATAAAGAGGGGGGCAGAGTGGTGGCCCTGAATAGTAATGTGACTGTGGAAGGTGGTTAAACGGCAGCGCTCAGGAGAAAGGAGCAGCAATGTTAGTCGTTTTTCTAAAGAAGGTTTCTATCATTCAGTAAAACAAAACGACTTTAAAGGAAGTGGAACTTTGTCTACGACACCTGAAGGGGCGGTGCTGCAAAACTCCAAATCATGGTTCTGGATAACTGCTGTTTAAATCAGCATTAATAAAGTTAAAAGTTCTCATTTATAAAGTTAAGCTACAATTTATAAAGTCAGTAAATTAGCATAAACAAAGTTAATGTTAGTATTAATACAGTGATTATCATGAAGTCAGCATAAATAAAGATAATAAGTAACAAATAAAATGGACATTAGCTTTAATAAAGTGATTATTATAAAGAAAGTTAATAAAATTAAAGCATTATCAACATGCTTAAAGTTAACATGTTAACGTTTATAAAATTATGTTAGCACTAAAGATAATTTGTTAGTTAATGCTAAATAGACTATTACAATAAGGTTGATAGGTTAGCATTAATAAAGCAATTGAGTTAGCAGTAATAAAGTAAATAAGTTAGCAGTATAAAGGCTAACTATAAAGCTAATGTTAGTATTAATAGAGCGATTAAGTTGTTATTAAGTTAGCATAAACAAAGATAATAAGCAAAATTTATAAAGTTAACATTAGCATGTATGCAGTAATCATTATTAGGAAAGTTAATAAAATTAAAGCATTGTTAGTGTTAACATGCTCATATTAGTAAAATTAATAAGTTACCAGTAAAGATAATATGTGAGATAAATAAAGTGAAAATTAGAAATAAAGTTAGACTATAATACTTCAGCATTAATGATAATAGGTTAGCAACCTTGGCCTTAATGTTGACCTTAATAAAGTGATTAATTTGCATTAATAAAGTTAATATGTTCATTCATGTTGCTATTTAAGTTAATGTTAGTATTAACAAAGCAAAAACGTTTGCATTAATAATGTAAGTTATTGTTATTAAGGCTAATATGTTAGTTTTAATAAAGTTCATTTACAATTTATAAAGTCAGTAAATTAGCATAAATAAAGTTAATGTAAGTATTAATACAGTGATTAAGTTATCATTAAGTTAGAACAATAAGTAACGTTAATACAGCTAACATTAGCATAAACAAAATTAAAGCATTATTATAGCTAACATGCTAACATAGTACAGTTAATAAGTTGCCATTAAAGATATGTTAGCATTGATAAAGTGATTATTGATATAAAGTTAATATGCTACCGTTCATAAAGCTGATGTTACTAGTGATAAAGCGAATAAGTTAGCATTAATAAAGTAAATAAGTTAGCATTATTAAGGCTATAAATATAGCTGTAACATATGTTGGCCTTAAGAAGCTAATATGCTTGCCATAATAAAGTTCATTTACAATTAATAAAGTCAGTAAATTAGCACAAATAAAGTTAATGCTAGCATTAGCAAAGAGATTATTAATAAAGTTAGTAAGTTAACATTAATAAAGTTAATATTTTAACATTCATAAAGTTAATGGTTGCATTAGTAAAGTTGCTAAGTTAGCATTCCTACATTGAATAAATGAGTATTAATCAGTTTATTAATTGGTATGAATTGACATCATATTTATCATTTATTTATTTTGAATGCTTTGTGCTCTTATTTTAAAATGAAATAGTCTCTATTAATAGCCCATTAGCAGCCTTGATTTCACTAGACAGCATGGTGTCTACAAACACTCGGGCACATAGTGGATCACTCAGCCACCGCTCCAGGGACGAGCCAAGAGAAGGTAGAATGGATCAACCTGGAGCTTTTCTTTTCTCCGGCGTGTCGCAGCCTTCAGGACGCTGTTAAAGCGGGAGGCCGCAGACTCTCCACGTCGCCTGCATTACAAACAGACCGCAACCATAAAGCTTCCCAGAGAGGCACGACTCGCGCTCCTGACTGCACTTCTAAACAGCGGCGCGCAGTTGTAAAAGCCTCTTTATGTTCATATGTGTGTATACACGGGTGCGGTGTTCAGACTGAACGGTGGAGGTAGCGAAGATACATCACTGAGTCTCTCAAGGACTTCTGGGCCTACAGACGTATTCATAACAAGAATGCAGGCATGCTGTATGAAGTTATTATTGGCACTGTGCTTGAAGTGTCTCTCAAAGGGAACATTTACTACAGTTTAATATTCACACTATAGCGCAGTGTGAAAATCAGAGACCTTTCATTTCCAGTCGAAACAGCCTTTAAGATATTCATAATTCAGTTTCAGAAAAAAACTATTTAAACAGAAAGCTAATATAGTATCAGATGTTTGAGGGTTTACTGTGTCAACGCTTTGCCTTCATTACAGCTGCTGCTCTTCTCAGGAGACTTACTTTCAGTTCCTCCAAAGTTCAGTCTTAGAAGTTGGTTCAGCATGTCCTGCTTCTTCTCACCATCCAGATAACCCCAAACACATTCAGTGGTGTTGAGGTTCTAGACTCTGGAGTGATCAGTCCATTGTTCTGAGAACACCAGCAGCTTCTTTGTTGGATTTGTCTGCCTCCTTTTCTCAGTGAGGAGCAGGTACACCTCCTTTCAGACCTCCATGGCATTGAGGTGTCTTCTCACAGTGGAAGGATGGACAGGAAGAGCTGTGGATGTTCTCAGATCTGAAGCCAGAGTGGAGCTTGATGCTCTCCTCTCTCTCTCTATCAAAGATGAAGTTCTGTTTATTGGCTGGGAGCAGTGGTCTTTGGTGGTCTGCCCACTCCAGTTATGGAAACATCTTTTTTTTATTATTTTGATATATTTATATTTGTCTCCTATACATGTGGATTATCTGATAGGTAATAGTTCTCTCAAATATCTCCTGAAAAATGGTTTCTACTGGAAGCTGAACCAACGAAAGGTGTTCTGGCATTCTATACATTACTGGATATTCACTGTAAATAATGGAACTTGTGCGGGTGCTTTATTAAGAATCACAATCAGAACCTTTATTTCACCAAGTATGTCACACATACAAGGAATTTGTCTTGGTGACATGTAATAAGAGCACCGACTGTTAACAAGTATTACTCGAGGGGAAAAGTACAGAATAAGAGTAATAAAGATCCAGGAAAGGATCTAAAGAGATACAGTTATGAAAATCTGCCTTTATATGCATATGGAAATTCTATACATAAGAAGGACTGAGTAGACATGTGTTATAAATCCTATTAATTAGATTATTTATTTATTTAGTGTTGTGTTTTGGTTTTTAAGGCTCCATGAATAGTTTTGTTTTTATTTTAGTTTTGGATTTTAGTA
This sequence comes from Semaprochilodus insignis, assembly GCA_034552555.1. Taxonomy (NCBI): domain Eukaryota; kingdom Metazoa; phylum Chordata; class Actinopteri; order Characiformes; family Prochilodontidae; genus Semaprochilodus; species Semaprochilodus insignis. Next base: position 37,946,402 of record CM067476.1, read on the forward strand.
GTATGGTGAATATTTTGTCCCAGCTGTTGTGTTGTGTTCACATGTTTATATGAAAAAACGGCATCTCATAGTGGTACTGTGGTCAACAGCGGCATGTAGCCACACAAATGTTAACATGGTGACAACGTTACTGGTGAAAATGTATGATTATCAGTGTAGATTGTGGAGAAAGGCAGGAAGTACTCTTATATTTTTGGGAATTTCTGGAATTAAACTACAAGACGTTTAGCATCCATGACGCCCAAATAAACATCCGGTTTATTCTGCCGATGTGGTTTATGGCAATATGGGGGGACCAGCCTAGTATCCGGCGGGGTTGCCGGTTCAATTCCCTGAACCAACGGTAATGACTGAAGTGCCCTTGAGCAGTAAGGCACCTAACCCCCAAATGCTCCCGTGGGTAGGGCTGCCCACTGCTCTGGGCAAGTGTGCTTACTGCCCCCTAGCGTGTGTGTTCACTAGTGTGTGTGTGTGTGTGTGTGTGTGTGTGGGTGTGCGTGTGTGTGTGTGGGGGTGTTTCACTTCACAGATTGGTTAAATGCGGAAGACAAATTCATCTGTGTGCAAACCCAAATGGCAAAAAATGGCCCTAAACTCTCTACTCAGGGAATGATTGGCAGATGTAGCAGAGTTTTCCGATGTGGCTCTTTTGAGAACAATGGAATATCCGGTTCACCGTCTACCACAAATATGCAAACACAGCCTCAGTGGTCATTGCTGGTTCTATTATCTTCTGATATTTACTGTACTGGTTAAGTGATGTTCTCTCAGTGTGTTGTCAGCTTAGTGGTGTTAAGTCTTCACCTCCCTGGGCTTCCCCCACGAGGAACGTTAGTTGTGCACAGCCCTGTCAGAAACGCATATAGTGAAAAACTGCCAGACTGACCACACGTTACCTATCAGCTGAAAGTCACAAGCAGTGGCCATTCTAGAGTCTGTTGGGGTCCTAGACAAAACCTCTTGGGGCCCCCTCCGACCAGTGTTCAACATTATTTCATCACCCACTGGCCTGGACTCCCAAGCAGTTGCCTGCCTTGCCCGGTGGCCACCTGCACATCTGGTCACAAGGGACTGCAGGGTCCTGTGTCCAAAGGGTCTCGTGTAGGGCTGCAGCAATCTTGGCTCACAAAGTATGGCACATATATGTTTGGCATCACCGATCAGCTTTCAGGGTCGGCCAAGTTAATGAAATATCATCTGGTGGCATATATAGTTAGTGGGCCAACGCCATCAGTACATCAGCTCTACTGAAGGGTTCTTTAGTGGATCAATAGTGGTTCTTTTATGGCACCCCTGCTATTAGGAGTAGTGCATGCATGGTGTCTTTTCACTGCCGTGTTTATAGTTTTGATTTAGCCGTAGGATTTCAACATGTTTTTGTGTTTATACATGTTTATACACTGACAACTGCACCTCCTCTTCTCACATCGGCATTCAGCGCACGCTCTGTAAACACTTCCTTGTTGTTAATCATGGGTCATAAAGGAGGAGGGGATAATTGAATTCTCTCCCTCTGAGCTGTTTGATCTTCCAACCTCAGTAAAAACTCATGACAGACTTTGAAACAGGAGGTCCTGCCTTCACACCGAACCTCACGCAACAGCAACATTTGCTAAAACGCGCTCCAGTTATAATGATCCGTCTGACAGTAATCAACAGATATGAGGTAAACACCAGTACATCTGCAGTAAAGACGCTCTGATCTCCATTCATTGGATGTGAAATGATACAGTGTGCTTTTCTGTTTACACAAATGTCTATAATTATATAGGATTCTGTGCAGGATGAAACACTGTTGAGTGAGCGAAACCATTTGCTATTGTGGAGGCTAGCCGTGCTAATAAGTTCCAAAACTGCAAAAATATCAAGTAGTTTTATTGTCAATACTTCAATATGTACATACAGAGGACTGAAATTGCGTTACTCTCCGTCCCAAGGTGTAGCAAATAAACATTTAACGATAAATAGATTACAACTAAAACAAGAACAAGAGTATATTCAATGTAATAAACAATAAACATAAAATAGACTGACGCAAGACATACGGTAGAATAAAATAAGGGCCCTGAGATAGACAAATAAGACACTGAAGACAATAAGGACGATAAGTGACGTACACTAGCAGAATTAAGATGCAGGATTAAAGTGGATATGACGGTGCCAGTATAACCAGTAGTGCAGGTTGAATAACATTAAGGCTGTTTAAAGTGATGAGTGCAAACCAGTTCGGTGTCAATGGGGGGAATAAGTGGGAGTGCAAGGATAAAATCCTAAAAGCTGTTTAACGTGTGTGCATCCCAGTTGGGTATTGATGACATTACCAAGTGACAAAATCTGAAATGTAGTCAATATATCAAATTGATTTAATTATAGGACTGGTATAAGAATATTATAAGATCTTCCAGCCAGTTTTTCGAAGTTTATTTACTTGTTCCGAGTAATGTTATCTTATGAAAGTGTCTAATTATGAAACTGTCCGCTGGCAGATCGTTTCACTTGTTTCGAGAAACAATACTCAAAATGAATAAAATGTTCTGCCAATAGAAAAACACACATTCATAAGATAAAACAACTTAAAACAAGAAAAAAAAGTTGAGAAATAAGTTATTATGGATATGACATTACCAAAGCAGCCTTCCTATAGAGAAATACAAGATATTTTGACTACATTTAAAATTTTTTCACTTGCCAAGAAAATGTTTTTACAGTGTAACTAGCTTTTATTACCTTAGCAAACTCCATGGTTTAGCAAACACATGGTTTAAGTTTACATGGTGGACTTATTGGTGATGTAATAGTGCTTGGTGAGTTTATCTAAAGAATTAAATTAGTGTTGCTTTTTATTTTGCATTGCATGAAGTGATATCTTGGCAAGTAATGTATCGTATATCTAGTTGGTATATCTTAAAATGATCCTTTTGAGATTGTTTTCAGATTATTTTACTCTGTAAACATTCTCGATATTTATTTCTTGGTTTATGTGATTTTATTAAGTGCAAATTTTCTCACTATACTGGCAGATAATTTAGCCTGTTTCAAACACGTTTGTTTTAGTAAGCAAATAATTAATTTTATAATTATTATTAGAGTATACAGCGGGTGAAATAGGTATTGAACACGTCACCAATTTTCTAAGTACATATATTTCTAAAGGTGCTATTCACATATTCTCACCAGATGTCGGTAACAACCCATCCGATCCACACATGCAAAGAAATCAAACCGTAGATATCCGTAGATTAAGTTATGTATAATAATTAGGAATGACACAGGGAAAAAGTATTGAACACATGAAGAAAGAGAGGTACAAAAAGCCATGCGAAGTTGCAACACATACTGATGGCACTGGTTACAGAAGAATTTCTAAACTACTGAAGGTTCCAGTGAGCACTGTTGGGGCCATAATCCGGAAGTGGAAAGAACATCATTTCGCCATGAACCGGCCACGACCAGGTGCTCCCTGCCAGATTTCAGACAGAGGAGTGAAAAGAATTATCAGAAGAGCTGTCCTAGAGCCAAGGGCCACCTGTGGAGAGCTACAGAAGGACCTGGAATCAGCAGGTACAAGTAATGACTCGACCGCTATGGCCTGTATGCACGCTCAGCACGCAGGACTCCACTGCTGAAGAAAAAGCATGTGGAAGCGCGTTTAAAGTTTGCTCAACAACATTTAGACAAGCCTGTGAAGTGCCGGGAGAATCTAGTCTGGTCAGATGAGACCAAAACTGAACTCTTTGGATGCCATAATACACACCATGTTTGGAGGTCAAAGGGCACCGCATATCACCCCAAAAACACCATACCAACAGTGAAGTGTGGAGGTGGGAACATCACAGTGTGGGGCTGTTTTTCAGGATATGGCACTGGCACACTTCATATAATCGAAGGAAGGATGAATGGACAAATGTAGCGAGACCTTCTTGATAAAAAATCTCCTGCCATCTACCAGGATGATGAAGCTGAAACAAGGGTGGACATTTCAGCGAGACAATGATCCCAAACACACAGCCAAGGAAACTCTTAGTCGGTTTCAGAGAAAGAAGATAAAGCTGCTAGAATGGCCCAGCCGATCACCTGACCTGAAACCAACTGAACATCTATGGAGGGAACTAAAGCTCAGAGTTCATAGAAGGAGCCCACGGAACCTTCCGGATATGTAGAGTGTTTGTGTGGAAGAATGGGCCAAAATCACACTAGCATGTGACTAGTTTCTCCATACAGGAGGCGCCTTGAAGCTGTCATCACTAACAAAGGCTTTTGTGCGAAGTATTAAATAAATTTCAGTAAGTAGTTCAATACTTTTTCCCTGTGTCATTTCTCATTATTGCACATAACTTCATTTATGGACATCTATGGTTTGAATTCTTTGCATATGTGGATGGGATGGGTTGTTACCGACATCTGGAATTTCATGTCAATAGCACCTTTAGAAATATATTTACTTAGGAAATTGGTGACGTGTTCAATACTTATTTCACCCGCTGTGTGTGTGTGTGTGTGTGTGTGTGTGTGTGTATGTATGTGTATATATATATATATATACATACATACACACACATAAGATTTTTCTTGCCAAAATATCATATTTTTTTGCAAGGGTGTAAGGGTACAGGTGTAAGAAAATACCAAAAATATAAAATATCACAATATTTATTTTTGTGATGCTGTATCGACACAGTATCAGTCTTTTAGCTAATAGTTTACATGTATAGATTGCTATGTTTAAACCTCCGATCACTAGTGTTGTAATCCATTTTTACAACAATCCATTTAGACTCCAAAGTAAACAAGTAGCATAGGGATAACCCACTAACATGAGCATTAGCAAACCTGTACATATGGTGGTTTGTTTTTATGCTTTTAGTTTAAAAATGCCAATATATTGCCTTCCTAGCAACATTGCAATAATTTGCAATATGTTCAGTCATAACCTTTTTATGATGCATATCATAATGCTTGCAAATGCAAAGCCCTGCTTCAGCGTTGTCTAAATATAATATATTTTCATGCTGAGATTGATTTTAGTTTATAAAAAGATTACTTAGAACTTATTTTTAGACACTTTTAGTTTCTCACTCTATTGGCAGATAATTGCGCTTACTGTAGAAGAAATATGTCAGAAACAGTCATACCAATCTGCCAATATGGCCAGATAATTCAATTACTAACATCATATAATAACTTTGCAACACTTTTAAAAATTTGAAATATTAGATATATAGACTAGATTTGAAGGAATTTCTGGCTTCTTGGTTGCTGAAAGTTTGTGCAGCGGAAAAACGGCCTTGGCGTATTCCGTACAAACACGTAGCAAACTCAACACAGCGCATTATTAATATCTAATGAATTTAGTTAATGTGGTCATTTTGCACAACATAGTGGAGATCGATTGCTGGGTGAAGTACGATCATGTTGCGAGCTTTATGACGTTTGGCACACGCCAAACACACACAAGCAGCCTGGAGGCCTCATTTATGCAGCTATTTGAAAGCTCTCATAATCATCGTATAGCTCTCCGAGGGTGAGAGAGAGAGAGAGAGCGAGAGCGCAAGCCATGAGGTGGGAATCCTCATTTGTATGTGCGGTGGTTGATTAGTCTGGCCTGTCAGGCTAATGATAGATCAGGGATAAGTGCTAATGGAGTCGAGCCATGTCCCCCCGGCTGGCCCATCACCAGCTTCACCGATCAGCTTCAGACCCAAACCATACAAACACCCCAAATGTACACCCCACACGGTTGTCAGTAGCCCCCCCGAAGCTACGTGCTGACGTGCTGTTCCGCTCCAGCGGCCCTGCTGCTCGGCCGCGGGGCAGCGGCGTCCTCCCCGCTCGCTCTTTGACCACGGGAGGAGGAGGAGGCTGCTGCAGAAGTAGATCACCTGTTTTTGTTTTTCTGCTTTGTTTTTATTCCTGCGTGTGTGCTGAAGGACATTGCTGTGTGTGTGTGTGTGTGTGTGTGTGTGTGTGTGTGTGTGTGTGTGTGTGTATATGTGAGATGAATGCTCTGGACACCTGACCCCTCGAGGTGTTTGGCTACAACCAGGATTATGAGTATGAGGCCAGCCCTACTGTTCTGCTTTTTACAAGGTTGGGTCGTCCTTCCCCTGCATTATTGTTTTAACTTGTGCTTATGCTGTATGTATTAAACACACCACCGGCATTTTTTAGCTTTTAGCATGCTCTATAATCCGGAGCAGTTTTGTTATCCACTCGGAACGAGTATTTTAGCTCATACAAATAGGTTTGTGGACTATGTTTATTGTGTATATGTTTATTATTTATTATCATCATAATTTATTAAGTACACTACATTGCCAAAAGGATTCACTCGTCTGCCTACGCATATGAACTTGAGTGACAATCCAATTCTTAATCCATAGGGTTTAATATGATGTCGGCTATAGCAGCTTCAACTCTTCTGGGAAGGCTTTCCACAAGGTGTTCTATCGGGTTGAGGTCAGGACTGTGCAGGCCAGTCAAGTTCTTCCACACCAAACCCGCTCATCTATGTCTTTATGGACCATGTTGGAACAGGAAGGGGCCGTCCCCAAACTGTTCCCACAAAGTTGGGAGCATGAAATGGTTCAGAATCTCTTGGTCTGCTGAAGCATTAAGAGTTCCTTTCACTGGGACTAAGGGGCCGAGCCCAACTCCTGAAAAACAACCCCACGCCATAATCCCCCCTCCACCAAACGTTATACCAAACTTGTAGAAGCGGTCTGCATGTCTAGGTGCTGGGTTTTATACACCTGTGGCAATGAAAGTGATTGGAACACCTGAATTCAATTATTTGGATGGGGGAGTTAATACTTTTGGCAGTATAGTGTATATTTCTCATTATTGGCAGATAAACGTGCCTGTTTTAAGACACACAACAAGTTATATTCCAAAATGGTGATCAGTTAACAAGTAGAAATGCATTGTAGTTGACTTATAATAAGCTTTACAACAATCTAACACACATATTAAATCTGATCACTGTATTTAAGATAATGGCACTTGTGAAGATGCTGTGTTTTTGCAGTGTGAGTCTGTGAGTCTCTTTCTGACTCCCCTTGTGTGTATGTGGGTTTCCCTAGGGTGCTCTGGTCTTTTCCCACAGTCCAAAAACATGCAGTCAGGTTGAATTGGAGATGTTAAATTGTTCCCCAAAGTGTGAACATGCATGTCTGTGTGTCTGCCCTGTGATGGACTGGTAACCCACCACCCCCGCAACCCAGACGGATAAGCAGCTTAGAAGATGAATGAATCAATGCAACTAGGTTCTGCAACTTTACATCAGGACACATGCAGTGGCAAACCATACCACTCTTATTCAACTTGAAAAAATGTGAAAAGTCATATATGTCACATCTGGTAGACTTGTTTCATCTAGAATCACACTTTTCCCAATCAAATCAAATCAAAATCAAATCAAATCACTTTTATTGTCACGTCACATTTTCACAGGTGTGAAGGTGAGTGAAAAAAGGTGCGATGCCCCTTACAGTACTTAGGGATAAGTACCAACATAAACAGGAAGTGACAGAGGAATCACTTAGTCATGCTTTGGTTTATAACAAGTGGGTCAATGGGAAAATGGGAAATGAATATGAGGCATAATCTAAGCAGGTTCCGGGTAGTTGCTAGGAATGAACAGTGGTGGCAGCTCTATGTCAGGACTCCTTACTCGTTTACAGGAGTTGCTGTAAAACTAAGGCATACAAGCTCAAATATAGTATGTTAATATGTGTTACAAGCATTTAATAAAACATATGGAGTTATAGAGACTTTAACAAGCTTCAAATGTCCTCGAATGGCCAAGAGTGTTAACACAAAGCAGTTCTAACTTGGCGCTAACATACTATGAGAAATCCCATAGTAGCGCTAAATTAGCATGATTACAGAGGTGCTTATTGGCCTAGTTTTGACACGAGGTAAGGAGGAGTTCAGGTAAAACATGAGATGGCAAGCCAAGGTGCAGTGGTGAGGGAGGCTTAATTGCTCTGTGAATGTCAGCAGAAAAGGTGTGCGGTGTGACAGCAGGGCTTTTTTTTTTTTGCGCTGGTCTTATTTCTCACTGCTCCTCCTGTTGTGTTACTCATTACTGAGCTGAGACTCTCACGCTCGTGACTTTTAAACCAGATGATTAAAACACGGCGCACACGCACCGCTGTTCCACCGGGCCGCCCCGAAGCTGTAAATTGCAGAGAGATGTGACTCGTGCCAGACAGTGGCACACAGAGAGAGCAGCTATTTGCATTCTAAGCCTATTTGTCCTCATTAAGCCCCGCCTCCTCCCTCCGGTCCCTGACCCCGCTGTTCCGATCTCTGATTTGTCTCCAGCGCAACATGTCTGTGGGCACTTTAATTAATAAATAAATTAATAAAGCACTTTAATGACCGACTGCCCAACAGCCTCTGGAACAGGAACAAAGGCCACTGACAAATGAAACCCACTTTCACCCTTGGGGGGTGGGGGAGGTGTGGGGGGTTTCTGTGCATGCGTATGCCTTCAGTTACCTGTGTTATGAATAATTTCTCCCCGGACTTCAGTGCGAAATATTTAATAAACTAAGCTGGCGGGCAATAGGCCGGTTAGCTGTAATTACAGACTTGCGATTAACTCCACTCCTCATCGACTTTCTTCAGTCATAATGACTGGGCACTGGAAATATGCTCCTATCTGCAGGTGGATAATAGTTCCAGGTAAAACTGTGATGCATTTGTACTTTCCTGAGTATTTTGAAGCGGTTGGTCAGTAATGTAATTACATTTCCCTCTGCTCCAATTTAGCCATTAACGTTTAGCTTCTAGTTCTCTTTTTAAGGCTTTAGTCTGTGGTGTTAGTCTAGGTCCTGTTCTGCTTTTCATATTAGACCAAAAGAATCCAAAAAAAGAGCAGAATAGAGCAAACGTCAGTTCCTGTACTGATAGGTGCTTGGCTGGTAATCTAGCGTACCGGGGATCTTCCCATGTGATGAGGCTGACATCATTTAGCTTATTATATTTAATGAATAAAAAAATAGTCAATGACCGGCCCATAAATCCCATTCGTTTATTAGTCCACTGGGGTGGACAGAGTGAGTAGGAGACTTGTGTAGGGGGACAGAATGAACAGACTTTGTGTAGAGGGACAGAGTGAGCACAAGGAGACTACTGTAAAGTGGCAGGGTGAGCAGGAGAAGAATAGTGCAGAAGGACAGAGTGAGCAGGAAAATAATAGGACAGAGTGAACAGGAGGAGACTAGTGTAGAGGGACAGAGAGAGCAGGAGAAGAAAAGCATAGAAGGACAGAGTGAACAGGAGGAGACTAGTGTAGAGGGACAGAGTGAGCAGGAGAAGAAAAGCATAGAAGGACAGAGTGAACAGGAGGAGACTAGTGTAGAGGGACAGTGAGCATAAGAAGAATAGTGTAGAAGGATAGAGTGAGCAGGAGAAGAATAGTGTAGAAGGACAGAGTGAGCAGGAGAAGAATAGTGTAGAAGGACAGAGTGAGTAGGAGGGGACTAGTGTAGAGGGACAAAGTGAGTAGGAGGAGACTAGTGTAGTGGGACAGAGTGAGTATGAGGAGACTAGTGTAGAGGGACAGAGTGAGCAGGAGGAGACTAGTGTAGTGGGACAGAGTGAGTATGAGGAGACTAGTGTAGAGGGACAGAGTGAACAGGAGGAGACTAGTGTAGAGGGACAGAGTGAGCAGCAGAAGAACAGCGTAGAAGGACAGAGTGAACAGGAGGAGACTAGTGTAGAGGGACAGTGAGCATAAGAAGAATAGTGTAGAAGGACAGAGTGAGCAGGAGAAGAGTAATGTAGAAGGACAGAGTGAGCAGGAAGAGACTAATGCAGAAGGACAGAGTGAGAAGGAGATTAGTGTAGGAACAGAGTGAGCAGAAGGAGACGAGTGTAGAGGGACAGAGTGAACAGGGGGAGACTAATGCAGAAGGACAGAGTGAGCAAAAGGAGACTACTGTAAAGTGACAGAGTGAACAGGAGAAGAATAGTGTAGAAGGACAGAGTGAACAGGGGAACAATAGTGTAGAAGGACAGAGTGAACAGGAGAAGAATAGTGTAGAAGGACAGAGTGAGTAGGAGAAGAATAGTATAGAAGGACAGAGTGAACAGGAGAAGAATAGTGTAGAAGGACAGAATGAGTAGGAGAAGAATAGTGTAGAAGGACAGAGTGAGTAGGAGAAGAATAGTGTAGAAGGACAGAGTGAACAGGAGAAGAATAGTGTAGAAGGACAGAGTGAGTAGGAGGAGACTAGTGTAGAGGGACAGAGTGAGCAGGAGGAGACTGGTGTAGAGGGACAGAGTGAGCAGGGGGAGAAGAGTGCAGTTGAAGCAGTATTGAGGAGTATGGTCACTTAGTCTGTGTTAAATAGCACAGCTTAAGCTACTTACAGTGTTCTAGTGTCCAGTACAGTACAGTGTTCTAACACTAACATTGTGTTAGCATTGCGCTTGCTAAGCCCACAATGCCCAAAATATCTCCGTAATATTATTCTATTTATTAGGCGATAATGGGGGATAAAGATGCACAGGATGCTGTATAATAGTGCCTGTAGCTCTACTGTGCTAATATGAATGCCTGCTTATGTGTTAGCCTACAGCTAATAGAACTAATTAACTGAATAAAACCTGTTTTATGATTATTAGTTAGCAGGTTTGGTAAAACCTACTGGGATATATGTGGTATGGACGGCTGTTGTTACTGTGTGTGTTGTAGCTCTTCAGGGAGTCAGTCAGGAGCGAGGTATTACGCTGGTCCACTTGCTTTGGTACACTAGTCAATGGCACTACTCAGCTGTGCGGTGGTGTATGTATAGTTATACAGTAGGTAAGCATATTTAAGAGGACCACAATGATGGAGCACTGATGATGGACGGTGACTGCTTGGGCCAGAAATGCCAGGGCTGATTTCTTGTCCCAGTCTATCTCTCTGCCCCCCGCCACCCCCCTCATCTCCCTCTCTCCTTCTATTTTTCTTCCTCTCTCTCTTCCTCTCTTTCTTTCTCCTTCTCTTTGTCCGTTTTTCTCTTGCATTCCCTCTTATTTTGCCTTTCTCTCTGTCTCTTTCTCGCTCTCTCTCTCTCTTGCTTTCTCTCCCGCTCTCTCTCTCTCTCCCTCTCGTTCTCTCTTGTTCTCCCTCTCTTTCTCTCTCTCTTCCTCTCTCCACATCTCTTTCTTTGTCTCTGTCTTTCTCCCCCTCTCTTCCTCTTTCTAATCTTGCCTTTCTCTCTCTCTCTCTCGTTCTCCCACTAATCCCCTCCCTTCCCCCTTCTCTCTGTCTCTCTCTCTCTCTGTCTATCTCTCCCTCTCCCTCTCTTGTTCTCCCTCTCTCCCCCTCCCTCCTTCTACCTTTCTTCCTCTCCATGTCTCTCTCTCTCTCATCTCTCTCTCTCTTGTTCTCCCTCTCTCCCCCGTCTGTCTGTCAGTCTGTCTGTCTCTCTCTCGCTCTCTTTCTCTCCCTCACACACCTCTAATATCCTTTTCTCTAAGGCAGTTGTTTAGTTTTGTCTAACACTACATTTCCTGCTCTCTCTCTACCTGTTATAGTTGAACCCTGATATACACTGTTTAAGCTAATTGCTTAGCTCCGCTCTGAAGCCCCCCCAACCCACCAACCCCAGTTGTTAACTCTGCCGTGTGTAGAAAAAGGTTAGGATACATTAGCATTTAAATTAGCTGAAGAGGAATGCTAATAGAGAGAGCTAACTCTGACAGCTGGGGAATCTACACTGGCTGTAAAATATTGTAGAAGCTGTGGAATTTCAATTGGTTTCATCATCTTACTGTAATTGTTCGTACTTTTACATTATTACAACTTCTCCAATATCACTATGAAACATGATGTTATTAAGGCCGTTATCATTCCCTGAGTGGTGTTGTTTGGTCATCGTACATTATGCCACATACCCAATATCATATACTACTGTCAGTGCTGTGTCTCTGAAATTAGCTAAGGGTCCATATCCTACATTTTTCTTGTGATTATTTGGTCCACTCATGGCATTTGTGTGGTCTGATTTAACAAAAACTGTCATTTTTTCCATGACCATTTCCCTGACGCTGCGTTCACTCTAGCAGGAGACAAGTAGCTTACATCAGCCCAGGTTTGTCTCTTGTGGGTGTGTTCACGGTCGCTCGCATTGTCGCATGTGGCCGTGTACAAGGTCCAGGACGGCTAGCTAGCTTTGAAAGCTCATATTTGTATGGAATTTATATGGAAACCAAACTGCATGCATTCGTGGCTAGCTTTATTGGCCAGTTAGCATGCCTGCTAATCTAACTAGCTATCGATTGACCTAACTCACTAGAGACACCAACAATATCCGTCACTTTCCTCCACACTTAATTTTTTCTTCAGATGTATATGTACAAAGACGCATCGTATAAACTGGGGAAAGACGAAACAGCGGTTATGAACTTCTCCTCCATGTTTACCACCACACTGCTGAGAACTGGAACCAAATACTGGTGGTTCAAAGAGCAGGAGCTGGAGACCTCGGATCTCCAAGTCTCTGACTGGTCCGGAGAATCTGCTGGAGCCAGTCGTTTACAAAGTCGTTTGCTTTATGATATCGTAATTCATTTGCATAAGGTTAAGAAAATCTCAACTCCATTTGTCGATTGTCGCCCTATCCACAGCACCCAGGGAACAGTTGGGGGTTAGGTGCTTTACTCAAGTCGTTGCTGTCGGTTCCCTAGTCTCCAGCCCACGACTGACCCCCAAAAAGTCTTGGCTGCACATTTTGTACTCCCATGGGGAATGACTGGTCGCTTGTTGCTCTGTCGCCTGCTGGTGTCAGTGCTGAGTTAGAGTTAAACAGACTATGCCTGTAAGGCTGGTGTATGTAAGTGAGCTCTGTCCTGATTGGCTGTGCCAAAGAGTCTCAAAGAGTTACACTCCTTATAACTCCATCACGGTTGAGACCTAAACTGTTGTATTCTGACCAGGTGGACATATGTAACTATATGGTCTTCGTGATATCACAAGAACAGTAAATGTTAGGGGTTTACAGTAAACTGTATTTGCCGGTTAGTTCCATTATACGGACTGTATAGAGTAGAAATTGAATAGCTCATGTTTATATGCTATACCAAACTCCTTTATTTCTAAACAGTTAGACAAATAGAAATGTTTCCCTGATATCGGTCCTTTAATGTGAGATTTGACTCTAATTTTGCAGCATTTCTATTGGTCCAATCAATATTAAATATTCATACAATGGCAGGGCAGCTCTAACAATGTAGGAATTAATACTACATACAGCTCTGGAAATATTGAAGAGACCACCTCAAAATGATCAGTTTCTCTAGTTGTACAGTTTCTGGGTTTGTGTCGGACCAAAATGAGCAGTTCTGTTTGATTCTATACCCTACTGGAAACACGTCTCCCAAATTCCACATCAGATATTGTATTTTAGATCTGTTTATTTAGAAAATCACTAATGACCCTCCAGAAGCCTGTTTTTAGAACCATGCTCGCTGTGCATTTCACCCCAGCCACCGCTCGCCAGTCTTTCTGTAGGTCACTTGTGGTCATCTTACGGTGGTTAAGTGACATTGGAATCAGGTGGCCCTCATCATGGTCAGTAGAGAGTGGTGTTGGCCCTCTGCCAGTCTGTAGCTGTGTTGTCCTGTGTGTTTGCTGCTTGACCATGTTCTTATGAACCAGACGCTCACTGTATCTGCCAGTAAAGCTAGAACCCAACCTTCTGTTCCTCACTAAGAACCTGCTGTACATGTGGAGCTGCTGATTTAAGAAGAAACTGGAGTGGGCTCTTATTGATTTCCAGAGCTGTATATGAGAGATATCGAGAGTATTTGGTTTATGTATATGTTATCATGTACAGTTTATGGATGATTCCACTGAATTAGTTCAAACTGCTTTTTCACAGTACACAATATGAAGTAAGTAATGATGAATTCATTCATTTTGACCAATTTAAAGCCCATACATTAATAGAAATATACACAAAATCATCATTTATTCATCCCTCGTTCAATTCAATGTTGGTCTGACCTGCTTTCGTCCACTTGTCTTTTTTCCATCCCTTGTTTCTCCCATTCATTTTCAACACCATTCGAACTCTGCTGTTTTCTTTAATCTACAGCCACCAAACTGCACATACTCACTCCCAAACTCTAATCCACGACCATACTGACCCGCACTCTTCTATGTGATGTTTATTCATCCCTCGTTCCTCTCATAGACTCCCACCAGCTAGCAGCAAGCTTAAGCTACTAGTTTCTAATTGTCCTGGTATTCAAATATAACCAAATGCTGACTGGATTATCCTAACTGAAACATATACAGTATCATCATTTATAGGGCACTTTCTCTATTGGGATGCATCCGCCCCTTTTCCACCCCTACAGAGGAATTACCACTATGACAACAGTGGTACTTTAAGTGGGGCCTCAATACATACCGCAGTAAATCAGCACTTATTAGATGATTATGTGTAAATGTAATATAAGCTGTATGCCCTATATGACTATGCTGTAATTTCAAGCTGGTTTAATAATAGTAAGTCACGTACCTATAATAAACCCTGGTGCTTTCATTGTAAAGGATAGAGCTGTATGTAAATGGTGGTCAGTGACTGACAGAACTGCTGTGTGCTGATGTTAAACAGGGTTATTCTCTGTCTGACTGTCTCCGCCTGGCTGTCAGCTCCTCCAGATGGGCTTTAAATGACAGTTCACAGTATTATAAATCCAGATGGCTGTATTTTTATTAGATGTTGGCCACATCACTGAATGCTTGTTTTAGCATGAAGCATCTGGATAATAAAACACATTTAGTCTTTCTCTCATTCAGAACCGGTCTCAGGTAAGGATGTCTCCCTGTACAATACATTTTAAATGAACATCGAGTCAACACTACTGTTATCCGTTTTCTTCTTCTTCTTCTGCTTCTTCTACATCTTCATCTTCTACATTTTCTTCTTCATCTTCTACATCTTCTACATCTTCATCTTCTACATCTTCATCTTCTTCTTCTTCATCGTCTT
>CM067476.1:37961577-37979060 GCA_034552555.1 Semaprochilodus insignis
TCTTCATCTTCTACATCTTCTTCTACATCTGCTTCTTCTACATCTTCATCTTCTACATCTTCTTCTTCATCTTCTACATCTGCTTCTTCTACATCTTCATCTTCTACATCTTCTTCTACATCTGCTTCTTCTACATCTTCATCTTCTACATCTACATCTGCTTCTTCTACATCTTCATCTTCTACATCTTCATCTTCTACATCTGCTTCTTCTTCTTCTTCTTCTTCATTGTCTTCTTCTACATCTTCATCTTCTACATCTTCATCTTCTTCTTCTTCTTCATCGTCTTCTTCTACATGTTCTTCTTCTTTTTTTTTCTTCCTCTTGTTCTTGTTCTTCTTCTTGGTACACATTTTTTGTCCACTAACTAGTCCCACAGTTTTTCGAGATATTGACACCGTTCCAACTCCAGAATGTTCAGTCTGATCGGGAATGGTGTGCTTGTATACAGCTTTTTGATCCGATGTTCAGACCCCCGAGAGCAAATTCAATGTTGGTCTGACCTGCACTCTTTGTCTTTTTTTCCATCCCTCATTTCTCCCATAAAGTCTCATTCATTTTCACCACCATTCAAACTCTATTGTTTCCTTTAACCTGACAGCCACCAAACTGTATGTACTCACTCAGGGCAGATCCCCAAACTCTAATCTAGGGCCATACTGATCAGCACTCCTCTATGTGATGTTCATTCATCATTCCTCTCATAGATTTCCATTGATTTTTAGCAACATCTTACAAACCAGCTAGCAACAAGCTTAACCTGCGCAGTCACTCTACATCTTCTTTAGTAAATGCACTTTTCTAGTTTTTAACTGTGCTGGTATTTAAATATAACATGATGCTGACTGAATTATACTAACTTATCTGATTATGACCAAAGTTTGGGGCTCAGTTATGAAATAGAACAAATAACCCTTCAGTTTAATTGGAACATCTGTTTAATAAACTGTGGTGGTATTCTGTATTCTAGTTTTTCAGGCAAATTGGATATGTGACACTGTCACTAGCCTAGAACTGAATGTCCATTCTTTTTTTTAATGTTTTTTTCTGCATCAGCCACACACTGACTTTGACAGACTGTGCAGTTATTTATAGCTTTTTATGATCATCCGTTATTATTATTATTTTCTTTAATTGAAAATGAATTACAGTCTGTTTAATTACTTCTACACTATTGGGTTATCACTGTCCTCTTTAGTAGCATGACCTATAGGTCAAACTAGGTCGTCACATACACTGATAGCACCTGTATGTGGTCTGCAAGGCCTCTCTAATGGTCCATCAGGTCAGTGTCAGTCAATTCATACAGCGTCTCAGCTCACACGGCAGCTCCTCATATGTCTTCATCTCATCATGACAGCTGACAGGCAGCTCTGCAAGCCTTTAGCAGAGTTACTAACCAGACAGCAGTGGATGTAGCGCTGCCTCTTTGCTGAGCGGTTGTTGGTCCTAGTTGCTTCTGTTTCACAGTAATGGCACCTACGGTTGGTTGGGGCAGATCTAGCAGTGTAGAAACATCCCAAAAGGTTCTGCTAAATATAATAATCAATATTACTATTGTGTATGATAATATAATACTTAGGTTGAGGCATACAATTTGTAATACACAAAGACCTTCAGCAGTTGTGCAACCAATTATTGATTATAACTATAATTAAAATGATAATTATAGTCAAAATTTACATGTGCAGCGCCTTATGAATAACTTTAATAATAAATGGCTAATATATTCGACCATATTAATCACCTGCCCATGTAAATGCTAAACCACGTAAGTTGCTTCTGTACGCATGTGATATTAAAGTTAAAGTAAGGGTTTTATGATGGTGTTGGTCAATCTGTCTGATTGATGATCCCATTTTGCTGCAATATAAAAACATAATATCACAATATATGTCTCATGCCGGACAAAGTCAGATTGACACACGCTGAGCTAAAATCAAGGCTGGGTTTATTTAACAGATTAGCAGTGAGGTTCAACAACTGAACCCAGGCAATCAAAGGGACAGGCAAAGTCATATAACAAGAGACAGGCGAGAGTCGAAATACCAAAAAGACAATCAGCGAGGGCAAAACAAGACCAGAGGAAAACCAGAGAAGAGAAGAGCAAGCCAGAAAGTCAGAACAGGGTCAACAGAGAATGAACGCTCGGTACGCTACAGAAATGTGGCAATACTTCGCAATGGGTCAGTATGAGAGAGGAGTATATGTACAAACAGACTAAATTGACAACAGGTGTGATCAATACTCGGGAGAGGCCGATCTAGGAAACAGGGCGGGATTGGTGGGTGAGGGACATGTGACTGTGATGTCACCAGGTAGGGGGTTCTGGGAGATGGAGTTCTGGGGATCGGAGGCAGAGAAGAAACCCGGAAGTGTGATGATATGTTAGCGGGATGCTCAGCATATTAAAATATGTTTAGAATTACAGTAATATTGTATCGTTATGTATTATGATAATACTGTATTGGGGGTCTGGAGGTCTATTCCCACTTCTAGTGTTTATAGAGGCAGTGATAGGAACCAGGGGTCATCAAGTCCACGTACTTTTAGCCATATAGTGAAAACTGACCAGAATCTTGCCACAGAATTCCTTTCCAGCACTCCGTTGGAGGAGTGATATGAACCAGAGCTCATGATGTCCACATACTTTTGGCCATATAGTAAATATTGACCAGCTTTGCCACAGAACTCGTTTCCAGTACTCTGCCAGGGCAGTGACAGGAACCATAGGTCCACATACTTTTGGCCATATAGTGAATACTGACCGGCTTTCCAGTATTCTGCTGGAAGCAGTGATGGGATCCAGAGGACATGATGTCCACATACTTTTGGCCATATAGTGAAAGCTGAAAGGGTTCTTTTCCAGCACTCTGCTGGGGCTGTGGAGGTCTGTCTACTCTCACCACTGAAAGCCGCTCCTCCTCCTGTAAAGTACAGACTTATTTTCAGCTGGACACATTTTAGCATTTAGAGAAAGGCTGGACGCACACAAGCACTCACACACCGGGGTCATTATGGCCCGCATGGTGTTGAGAGAGCAGACATTCCCCTCTAAACCCATTGCCCACCCCCCCTCATAGGGTGAAATTGCTGTCTTTATCCCGGCTGTGTGTAAAAGCTCTACCTCCGAAGCGGCTCGTTTATTACCTGCTCGCAGGTGCAAATGGAGCAAATCGCTGCTGTCCGTCAGACGGTGGGAGGCGCGAGCGTGTCCCGCTGAGCCGCTGACCGCCACACACATGTTGTTGCCCGGATTCCCGAGGCTTTTGACCGCTCCCTGCTCGTACACGTGCATCCTAATGCCCCAGAAATTGTCGGAGTGCCCTCCCTTCGCAGAGGGGCCACCGACACAGCATTAAAAAGCTCTCGCGTGTTAATGCGGGTCCCTCTGATGTTAAAGGGGGTAATGAGTGGAAAGAGCAGCCGGGTGCAGCTGAATTTAGGAGACTAAGGCCATCTACTCTCCCTGCTAGAGCACACTGCCTAATGAAGCATCCCGTCTCCTCTCAACATGCGCGCACACACACCCTACTGTAGACTCTACATGAAGGAGCACAGCTGTTCCAAACCATCCTGAGCTCCACCCTGGATGCAGATCGTGTTCACACTATGAGGTTTCTCCCCTGCTACTATAATCTCTGGGTCAGAGATTCACAGCAGACAGAGAGTTCTGGCTCTTTCTTGGGTTCGGCTTTCAGTGGAATGACAGATTCAAGCTGGAAGGACATTTCAGACAAAGAAAAGCACCAGCCAAACTACAGCTGTGTACCTACAAAGAACTAAAAGCTCATTTTGGCTTTGAACCGCCAGGACGGCAGGCAGGTCATTAACAGCCTCCTAATTCTCCCTGATGGTGGGCACCAACATTGCACAACTACCCTACGAAACATGCTCACAGCCCAGTACAGAATAGCCAACACCTCAATACAGGTTTAAGCCAGCAGTCCCAACTAGTCTCTCTTACGGCTGCCAAGCCGCTACCCGAGGTGCTGCACGTTGGCTGCTCTGCACTGACATGTTTGACATTACACCAGCAGATAAAGCTGAAGAAGGTCGAAGGTCTTTTTTCTCCTGTCATTATTAAGTCACCCCCACCCACCGGGCCCGCTACAAGTGGAGGGTAGAAGTGAGAGAGAGAGAGAGAGAGAGAGAGAGAGAGAGACCCCGTGTGATGTTGTGAAGGTGCTGACTGTGCTGTGAAGACCCGCAGGCAGCCGAGCTGGACCGAACCAAACCAAACAACCTCATGTACACCTGTCAATCACTCCGTGAACTTCACAGTCCAGACAGAGATGGGGGGGATTGCGAAGTTGGGAAACAGAGAAATGAAGAGAGAGAGAGAGAGAGAGAGAGAATAGAGACGGCGAGAGAGAAGTGAGCAAACAACCCCCAACATTGTTTCTGTCTCTCTGTCTTTCTCTCTTTCTCCCTTCTCACTCTCTCACTCTTCTTTATTTCTTGCTCCCCCTCTCTTTTTCCACTCCTCTGCTACATCTCTCTCTCTTCCCTTCTACATCTCCCTCTCTCCCTCTCGACATCACCCTTTCTTACCTTTCTCCCTCCCTCTCCCCTACTGTCTGTCAACTTCTCTCTCTTCTTCTCTCCCCTTCTCTATTTTCCCTTGTGCTTCTTTTTCTCCTTCTTTCTCCTTCACTCTCTCTCCCTTTCTACTGTCTCTCTCTACTTCTCTCTCTCTCTCCTCATCTACTCCTTTATCTCTGATTCTCTCTTCCCCTCTACTTGTTTCTCTATAACCCTCTACTTTTCTCTTTTCCCTTCTACCTCTTTCTCCTTCTCTCTCTCCCTTTCTACTTCTTTCTCTCCCTCTTTCCCTCCCTTCTCTCTTCTACTTTTCTCCTCTCTCTCTCTCCTCTCTCTCTCCTCCTCTCTCTCTCTCTCTCTCTCCCGTCCTCTCTCTGATCAGTGCTGTGATTATGTGAGTCCAGATCTGCAGTTCTTCTCTACAGTTTGTAGATAATGTGCCTCAGATTATCGTCACTGTGCAGATGACAATGCAGATAATTTGAGTGGCCATTATAGAGAGAAACAGGTCGTCTCTCTTTCTTCAATCAGCAGGGAGGGGGAGAGGATAGACAAGCCTACTGAACCACATCATCAGTCCCCAAATCTGCATTGTTCAGACAGGACTTCACAAAGCAGGGGTGGAGCTACTCGGGTAGGTGGGGTCATCACACGCCAGTGACAATATTACGGTCGTCCTGGGCAAAAGTCAGAGTTCCCAGATTTGGGTGACATTTTCCAACCTCAAATTAAATACCATCAGAAGTTGTTGGTTGATGTTATCACCATGGAAACATGAGCACGGCTCCATGCCAACATTGGTTGCTTATTCCTAGGCGCTACTGAAGTTCTCTCCTCTGGTTGATAATAACAGGGGTGTATGTTTTAGGCTGTGGTCCCCTCACTGTAGTGACCTTTAAGGAGCTCATATCCTACATTTCCCTTGTATTTCCTGTACCCTTTTATAAAGTCCACTTAAAGTCCACTTATAGCAGGTTACATGAACCTCTCTTTATCCCCTTAAGAGCATTAAGACACTGCCTGCCCAAAGACAAATGTGCATGCTCTAATATTTTGCTGGATCCTCTTTAGTCTTATTCACGGTGAACATACACCATTGCAAACTTCACAACCTTCGTTTCCATCCAAAGCTGCATTCATCTTTTGGCTGAGATCTTGTACTGACGATGGGAGAGTCTAACCACTCACTAAAAGTCTTCTCCAGAACATCCCCAAGACTTCTAGTGGGGTTAAGGTCAGGACCCTGTGGTGCCCAGTTCATGTGTGAAGATGGTTCCTCATGTTCCCTGAACCACTATTTCACAATTGGAAAAAAAATTCGCAAACGTCTTCCCACATGGTTGCATCGGTTAAGCTCAAAAGAGCTGTAATCACTGCACTGATTATCTAATCAAAGACTCTTAAGTATTTACTGATTTCAATCCAAATAAGCTGACCAGACCAAAAATGAGTCACTGAGACGTACCTAATAGCGTGTGATACCTCCACGAGCACTAATAACAGCTGTGATTTAGCATGTACTGGACAAGTTTCTGGATGTAGGCCACATCAATGTTCAGACACTCTTATATCAAAGAATTGTACAGTTGGTTCCAGATTTGGTGGATGCTTTCCCTGGCACAATTCCAAGGAGAATTTCCTCTAGACTGGGATTTTAGACACTGCTGGTAGACCCGTATGACCATACGCTTCCATACACCTGCAGATTCAGCTGCTTCCTTCACACTATGGTCTTTGGCACGTCCAAATGCAGTCTCTCCTTTTAGCCAATCATTAACATCTGCTCTGGAGCCATTTTCCACACATGGAACGTGACAAAAAGCAAAATTAATGTTTCAGTAATATGGGCCCTTTAATGCTTGCTAGCAGGTCCCCCCCACCCTAAAACGAGATTCTGGCTTTGATACTGTCGCAAAGTCTTACAGAGGTGGCGTCAGAAGTTCTTCTGCTGGAGAAGGTGGTGTGCACTGTAGTGTAGAACAATTCATCATCCTTGTCTTTTTTATCTGAGACATCTGCGTCTTCTGGGCCGCCGGACATGATTTTGTTCCTGACTCGCTCGTGGCTCCGTTTTCCAGTCCCAGCGAGGGTGTGTGTCCTGACCATCTGTCACTGTGTGTGTGTGTGCGCGTGTGCTAAATGACACACATTCCTGTTCAGCTGCTGACATGCTTTGACGTTCCCTTTAGAAAACATGAATGGAGAGGAGAGGTCCACCGCTTTTTCAACATTCCTACATGATGAATTGACTGAGATGTGAGCAGAGTGATTCAGAGTGGGTTCAGATGTTCTTTATAGTGGTGGTGACGGGAACCAGGGGTCTCCATGTCTACAACACACAACACGGTTTGCCAGTATCCCTTCACCTAAACCCCATAACATGGGGTATTAACTTATGCCATAACGTAAGTAATAACTTTTTGGTGTGGGAGCTCTAAGAGGTGGACATGTGGTTCCCATTACCTGGCTTTTAGATACACTGGCAGATAGATAGATAGATGAATGGATGGATGGACAGAGAGATAGATGCATGAATAGATAGATAGATAGATAGATAGATAGATAGATAGATAGATAGACATACAGATGGATGATAACTACATAGATAGATAGATAGATAGATAGATGAACATATGAATGGATAGATAGATGAATGGATGGATGGACAGAGAGATAGATGCATGAATAGATAGATAGATAGATAGATAGACATACAGATGGATGATAACTACATAGATAGATAGATAGATACATAGATAGATAGATAGATAGATGGATGAATAAATGGATTGATAGATAGATGAATGGATGGATGGACAGAGATGCATGGATAGATAGATAGATAGATAGATAGATAGACATACAGATGGATGATAACTAGATAGATAGATAGATAGATAGACAGAGTTAGCTCTGATACTCCAAGAGCAAATTTAGGGCAGCGGCTGTTGAGTTGGTCCCTGAACAAGGCATACTGGGAGGTGTAGTCTTAGATTAGGGCTGTCGTGCTGGAGAAGCTGAAACGTCTGGATGATCGGATGTGCTCCTGAGATAAAAAGTCCGACAGGGAAATATCTTTCCTATTTAAGGGTTGGCTTGTTGTGCGTGGAGGTGTGTAACGGGATATTAGGAACACACATACGTGCACACACACACACACACACACGCTGTGGGATATGTCGCTCTGAATCTGGTTGGCTGAGTGAAGCAGTAGTTGATTGGAAAATTGGGGAGTGCAGAGGAACGAGGAGGAGTGACATGTTCAGTGAACACATGCGGAGAGTGAGTGTGTGTGTGTGTGTGAGAGAGAGAGAGAGAGAGAGAGAGAGATAGAGAGAGAAACTTCCAAAGCTTTACTACTTAGCAACTCATGCTAGCCTTGCTACACTTGGAGGACATTTGACCCACCATATAATTTTATATTGAAGAATAAAACTGAACTGAAACTATTAATTCTAATCAGGAAAAACATGAAGATTAATACATGCTTAGATTAACACAGTAATTAAAGCTATACACTCATCCTCAAAAGAATAGCTACACAAATAGCTGCACCCAGTAGGAGTCAGCCAACAGGAATGAAACTTGGTGGGTAGGTTTGACATCGTGAGACATGTAAATGATTCATGTTTCACGCTCGGCAGCGCATGTGGTGTAAGTAAAGACAGGCCTTACGAGTCCCGCTTTTGTCTTGGTAGTGACGACCAACAAATCGCTGTGTGGAGGCACCGTGGTCAGCACCAAGATGAACGGTTTGTTGTCACGTGTCAGTCTATCTGCAGGAACTGTGTGCGAATATTTAAGCTGCATGGGATGGATTATCACAGGACACCATTAGGAACCTCTACAGCTCCATGCCGAGACGTCTGGCATGTTGGGTTAGCAAACACGGTGGCCCGACGCCATACTGAGAGACACTACTTCTGTATGTGTAGCTCAATAAATATCGCTCATATCAGTCTAAATTGATCATAATTTATTGTTCCTGGTAGCCTTTATCTTCCTTCCCAATAGCACTGCAATCCCACACGTCCTTCTGGGTGCAGCTATTCTTTTGATATTGAGTGTAATAAAATAAAAATATAGATGTATAGATGGATATAGACATAATCCGAAGATCAGAAATCTTTCTGTTCCCAGCTCCTTTACTGGAACTCTACATGCAGAGCATTTACTTGCCCTTGACTATCATCATGCCAGGAGACAGGAAGAGAGAGAAATTCAACGGAGAGGAAGAAAACCAGAAGGGGAAAGGAAGGAGCACAAGAGGGGAAAAGATAGAGAAAGAAAAGAGGGGAGATGAACAGAAGAGAAAGGAAGAAAAGAGAAGGGCAGAGGAAGAAATGGTATAGGGAAAAATAGTTAATAGTCTAATAATTAGACATAAATAAACCCAAATAATACAGTGGCTGCAATATACGGCATATAGAAAGACGCAGCTCTGCATGCAGACACTGAGCGCTCTCTCTCTGAAGCTCTGCTGCCCGACTCAAGCAGGAGTTGGTTGCATTCTTTGGGATTTCAAAGGAACAGGCAACCCCATCTGCATCCCCTGCCCGGAAGTATGTCCCAGTGGACCTCATCCTGTAGTCTCTCCATCCCTGAGAGTTGGGGAACAGAAGAAGTGTTGTTTCGAGCCTTTATCAGATGCAGTATCAGCTTCAAACCTGGAGCTCAGTCGGAATAAGCACCTCTGACTGATTTTGAAGACATGCTTTAAATGAATGTGTCAGCGCTTCTTTAATCACCCGACCAAACTGTAACCAAGTGCATGTAACTAATTACTAATTCATTTGGGCCTAATTAGTCAGTAATTCATTACATCTTATTTAATTTAAGAGCGTTCTCACTGGTTCTCACTTCATTAAGAGGTCGTACAGTTTAAAGAATCAAGAGGAGTGAAGCTCCTGATAGATAGATAGATCTATCTGTTGTCCATACTGACCGTATAGGAGCACTCTGTAATTCTACAGTTACAGACCCTAGTCAGGACCCCCACAGGACCACCACAGAGCAGGTATTATGTGGGTGGTGGTTCATTCTCAGCACTGCAGTGACACTGACGTGGTGGTGGTGTGTTAGTGTGTGTTGTGCTGGTGTGAGTGGATCAGACACAGCAGTGCTGCTGGAGTGTTTAAACACTGTGTCCACTCACTGTCCACTCTATTAGACACTCCTACCTTACTGGTCCACCTTGTAGATGTACAGTCAGAGACGATAGCTCATCTGCTGCTGCACAGTGCAGTGTTGGTCATCCTCTAGTCCTTCATCAGTGGCCACAGAACGCTGCCCACAGGACACTGCCCACAGGACGCTGTTGGCTGGATAGTTTTGGTTGGTGGACGATTCTCAGTCCAGCAGTGACACTGAGGTGTCCTGCTGTGTCTGATCCACTCATACCAGCACAACACACACTAACACACCACCACCACGTCAGTGTCACTGCAGTGCTGAGAATGAACCACCACCCACATAATACCTGCTCTGTGGTGGTCCTGTGGGGGTCCTGACCATTGAAGAACAGGCTAATACAGTATACAGAGAAACAGATGGACCACAGTCTGTACCTGTAGAACTACAGAGTGCTCCTATATGGTCAGCGGAGCTGATAACATGGACAGTGAGTGCAGATGCATTCTGTGGGAGGATTACCTTGAAAAGCATCCATGCAGTAATGCTTAGAATAGATCAAGTGCATGTGCATCAACCTGTCTAAACCCATCAGTGCAGCACAGGCTCTTTAAAGCGGTGGAGAGGAGCTCTTTAAAGCAGCTGAGGACCTGTACAGCCAGTGGGAATGCCCCTCTGCTCTTTCACTCACCCGCAGCCACGAATGACCTCCTTTACGCTGCACGCTCGGCCTCCTGACCCCAGGTGCGTCCGTAAGTGCCCCCCCCCCCACCCACAGCCCCCTAACCCAGTCGATCAACGCTACAGCCAGAAATGTCGGTTTCCATCCCCTCCTCTTTACTCTGACTCTACCTGGAGAGGATATACCCTTCTAATATGATCACGTCCGACAGGAACAGAGAGAGAGGCAGGGAAGGAGAGAAGAAGGGATAGTGGGTTAAAGGGTAGATCGACATTAAAGGGCCCATATCCTATTTATTATAATACTCTATTATAATACTTTTTTCTGGGATTCTGTTTAAGGGTTGTTTTAGTTACTGGTATATGCAAATGAGCTTTGTTCTGATTGGCTGCCCTGCATTGCGCCTCGTTCAGGAAAACAGGCTTGGCTGAAATGCTGCACGAAGAAGCATATACATGTGCAGCATCACAAAAACTGTGAGTTCAAAATGAGGACTGGTGCAATGCTTTTCATTAAAAAAGCTGACCATAATTTGGTTTTCTGTCCAAGGGGGCATGTTAAAGACGAGGGGCTAGAAGAATATGGGACTGCTTCACCCAGGGTAGCTTGAATGGGTGAATAAAAGCGAGTAGACAGCGTCTCATTTGAATAATGGTTTTGTAATAATTATGCAGCGATTGGCAAAGAGTCTCCATGGTGTTATAAGCTGATGTAAAAATGTGGTTCTGTATTTTACCTTATGCTGATACAGCTGAACCAAAAATCATCTTCTGTAGCCTACAAGAAACAGAATAGAATTGCTTTCAGACTGTGTTGCCAAACAGCCAATAGAGGAAACCTAATCGCAAGCATGGATATTTTGGATATTGCTGAATATCCTAGCCCAATACCTGCTCTGAGGTGGTCCTGTCGGGGTCCTAACCATTGAAGAACAGGGTAATAATGTAGAACTACAGAGTGCTCCTATATGGTCAGTGGAGCTGATACACTGGACAGTGAGTGTAGATACATGTGAAAATTAATTAATTCACTTATTTAGAATATTGCTCAATATCCTAGGACTAACTTAACACTGTTGCCTCCCTATAATTCCAAACTATGATTCACAAGTATGGTGCAAGTATGGATATTTCCAGGCCATGGCGGGATCTCTCAGATAGCCCCCACTCTTTCAGCCAATCAAATGCTAGCATGCCTAAATTAGTTGTTTTGGAGACATGGCCTTTCCGAAGCACATCGGAAAGTGTCAAATATGACGTAGGGACTATTTTATCCTCCCAACATACTGGTAGGGGCATGTATGATACGCAATCCTACACCCATGATTGCAAGGACAGTATGAGAGCTACGGATGGACACAAGTACATTATATAGCCAAAAGTATGTGGACACCCCTCTTAATTGTTGGGTGTAGGTGTTTCAGCCACACCTGCTGTTCACAGGTGTCTGAAATCAAATAATGGCAGTAGAATGGGTCATACTGAAGAGCATACTGACCTGAAGGTGGCCCTGTCATAGGGTGCCATCCCAACTTGTGAAATTCTGGCCCTGCAAGGTTCTGCCACAAATTGCAATGAATTTCAGAACTACTCAAACTGTTAACGGCCTTCAGAACTCCCATACAGAAGAGCTATCAGCATTATTAGTGGTATTCTCAATTTTGGGTGATGCGCTCCCGCTACAGCAGGCAGAAGGCCAGGCTGTTTGACTAAGTCTCGTCAGTGACACAGTTCAGACATCCAGAGGGACAGAGACGCGACATTAGTCACCGTCAAAGCCTTCGGTAACACAAGCTCACAGTCTGTCTCGGTGACGAGAGAGGAGTTCAGGGCTGAATTGGCTCCCTCTGGCTAAAGCGAACTGATTTTGTCTGCTCCGTTCTTCCATGTACCTCTGAGTGCAGAAGTCAGAGAACACAGATAACCATCCAAATGACCCCAAACACATTCAGTGGTGATGAAGTCTGGACTCTGGGATGGTCAGCCCATTGTTGTAAGAACATCAGCAGCTTCTTTTTTGATGTGTGTGTCTCCTTTTCTCAGCTTCTCGAACAGCTACACCTCCTGTTAGACCTCCATAGCACTGAGGTGTCTTCTCACAGTGGAAGGATGGAGAGAAACACCTGTGGATGATCTCAGATCTGGAGCAAGACTGAAGCTTGATGTTCTCCTCTCTCTCTCCAAAATGAAGTGCTGTTTATCCAATGGAGACAGTTTTGGTGGTCTACGCGGTGGTCAGTTTGTTTCACTTTGACTATCTGCTTCATTATGCAAGCAGATCATCTTGTATCTGACCTCTGGTAATGAAATAATTGAAGGGTGGTATTTTGTAGAGTGCTGTGTGGGGCAGGTAGAGAGCAGCACGGTGCTCTGTTTCCAGGTTGATGTGACTGTAGGTGACAGTAATATTAATGTTTACATGGAGCTGTGAGTTGTTTGCGTTTGCGTAGCAAAGCAGTAAAATATTAAAAGTGTCGTATCAGCACAGTTGGGCTGAACTGGAAGGCGGCACAAATTCTGCTAAATATTCATAGCAATTTACAGAGGTGCGGGGGAGTTGAGGGGGGCACCGATGCTGTACACAGCTCACTATTTCATGTCACTGATCTGTCACAGTGTTAGATGGGGGTCGTCTGCTTCAGACAGTAATGAAGTGTTTATATGCACGACTCCGTTTGAAGGACACACCCACCCTCGGGTTGAACACACCTAAGTGATTGCACGTTGTTACTACCCAGTTGGAACTCTTTCTTGGCCAAACTGCATGTTTTGTATGGTTAATGCAGTTACTTTATAAGCTCAGCAGACAAAAAAATCAGTCACCTTGTGCGAGGTGTGTTTAAGGTGGTAGTAACTTCAGGCTCCTGCAGATGGCGCTGCATGAGGATGATGGGGCTATAAATACCTGCAGGGTGTGAGTGAAGGGATTCATAGATTGAGAAGAGGTGCTACAGTGCAGTGAAGGTCTCGTTCCATGTGTGGAAAATGGCTCCAAAGCAGATGTTATCAAATCCCAGTCCACAGGAAACCCTCCTCAGAATTGTGCCAGGGAAGGCATCCACCAAATCTGGCCCGACTGTGCAATTCTTAGATGCAAGAGAGGCCGAACAATGATTTAGGTGTGGCCAGTAGAGAGTTTGGGGCCATTTTCTGCTATTTGTGTTTACATACAGAGGAATTTGTCTTCCGTGTTTAACCCATCCGTGAAGTGAAACACCCACATACACACACTAGTGAGCACACACACTAGGGGGCAGTGAGCACACTTGCCCGGAGCGGTGGGCAGCCCTATCTGTGGCGCCCGGGGAGCAGTTGGGGGATGGGCGCCTGGCTGAAGGACACTTCAGTCGTTACTGTCAGTCCAGGGAATCGAACCCTCCGGTTAGAAGGCTGGTTCCCCAACCTCCAGCCCATGTCTGCCCCCAATCTGCCTATATCCAGAAACTTGTCCAGTCCGTGCCAAATTGAATCACAGCTGTTATATTACACGCTATTAGGTACATTTAGAGTAGCCGCGTCTGTACTGGTAGTGTACTTCCAGGACCGGGTTACGTGGTCATTGTGAGTAGGTGGGGTGGGGGGGGGGGCAACCGGAAACCATTCTTCTTCTCGTCTAACCAGCTGAAAGTCCCGGGATGGGGGTGTTGACAGACTCATTTAAGCAGACAGGAACTATACCCCCTTTTCCCTCCATTCACTTAAACAGGCATCTGCCATATTGGTGTAATCTTCGGAGGCGGTGATTAGGAGTATGTACCGTGCTGACTCTAACCACTGCATTCTTTGGCCATAAAAACCTGGTCTTAAAGGGCCAGTTAATGAGTCGCTCAGCCCGACAGCCGCAACCTGAATTAAGACTGAAACGCTTCCTACTTGCTTGCAGGTTTTTAAGCTCTAATCTGAGACTCAGAAGGCCACACTGAAAATGTGTGTGTGGTCACTTTAGAGCGATTAGAGGATGTTTTGCTTGACTGGCAGTCTTCCCATCATATATAATAATTACACGGATCACTGCCTTCATGCGTTGGAAAGTGAGAGAGTGAGAGAGAGGGGGAGAAAGAGAGAGAGAGAGAGAGAGACGTGAGGTCTAAATTTATTACACTATATTTAATATGATCTCCTCCATGGCAAAATAAGTATGCCCATCCTGATGGGATGTGGTGAGCATGTCTCCACGCCTTACTGCACTCGTCTGACTAATCACTCCATCCGCTCCCTCCGCCTCACCTTTCATCCCCCCCTCCGCTTCCCACTGCTCACCACATCCGTTCCTCTGCCTGCTCCCTCCTCAGAGCTCGCTGCACTCCTCTGATTCATCCCTCTATCCCGCTATTCATCCCTGCACTTCTTTAATGGCTCGTTCCATCCTTTCAGTCCCTCCCGTGCTGTCCGACTGCTGACTGCGTATACAGAGAAAGAGGGAGAGAGAGAGAGAGTTTATATTAGTCCCAGTAGAGGACCTGTAGCGCTCTGTAATGAGGACCTGAGAGAGAGAGAGAGGGACGTAAAGCTGGAAAACACTGCAGAACTAGCCTTTCCCCAAACCCTTTCTCGCATGCTGACACGGACTTGTTTTCGGACAGCGTGAGGACATGGTGTGTGTCGCGTACCGTGCCGAAAAAATGCTATCTAATTTAATACACGATTTTTCATCAAAAACTACATGATCAGCATAAAGGCCCAGTCACGCTTCGGCATTAGCCAGCACATTTTAACAAGCAGAATTACACTCGTCAT
The DNA here is from genome assembly GCA_034552555.1 of Semaprochilodus insignis. NCBI lineage: Eukaryota > Metazoa > Chordata > Actinopteri > Characiformes > Prochilodontidae > Semaprochilodus > Semaprochilodus insignis. Next base: position 37,976,671 of record CM067476.1, read on the forward strand.
CAAAAGAACAGTTACACCCAGAAGGAGGTGTGGGACTGCAGTGCTATTGGGAAGGAAGATAAAGGTTACCAGGAACAATAAATGATGATACATTTAGACTGATATGATCAATATTTATTGAGCTACACATACAGAAGTAGTGTCTCTCAGTATGGCGTTGGGCCACCATGTTTGCAACATGCCAGACGTCTCTGTATGGAGTTGTAGAGGTTCCTAATGGTGTCCTGTGATAATCCATCCCATGCAGCTTGAATATTCTCACACAGTTCCTGCAGATGGTGCAGTAGGGGTGGAGGTGTAGCGACACTAGGCCTTCTGGACGTGTGACAACAAACCGTTCATCTTGGCGCTGACCACGGTGCCTCCACACACGGATTTGTTGGTCGTCTCCACCAAGACGGGACTCGTCACTGAAGATGACCCGCTGCCATTCTGAGTCACTCCATGACAGTCTGGCACGACACCACTGCAGTCTTTGGTGATGAAGCTGGACTCTAAAACCTGCTGCGGCAGTGGTTTATTTACCTCCTCCCTTTCTATTTCCCAATGCATTGTGGGACAACAGTGTCCATCATTACCGTAAAAGTTAAAAATGAACTAGCTCTAAACGTGCCTTGTGGATTTTGGAGTATACTCAACTGTGACATTCATAACTATACTCTATACTACATAGTCAAACACTAATTAGTATTAAGTGTGCAATGGGGACACACCATCAGTTTTTACATGATAGGGGGGCTTTAAGAATAGTATCTTCATAAGACTGAAATATGTTTATAGTAGCTCTAGACTGGTAATTAAGCAGGAGGGCCTCAGACAAAGGAGCAAAAAGATGGATGAAAAATTATCATAAGAATGAATTACTGAAATTAGTTTAGTGGATTTCCTGTTAATTAGCCTCCTGCATTGTCTCTGCCCGCATGAAGCCGACCCCAAATGTCAGCCAGAGAACCGCTCTGACTGCACCAAACCCAACTGCAGCAAAGTAATTGTCCCTCCACAACATGCAGCAAAGTTCTCTATACAAACTTTTTACTGCGAGATATGAAACTGATGTTTATGTTTTGTTTATCAGTGCGGCACTCTTTCTCTTTCCCCGGATATTTCTCCCTCCTGCATTCTGACAGTCCGTGCGCTGCGGGTACTCGGAGTGAACGCGCTCCATTCAAGCCTTTCAGGGGAGGTGCGCTCTGACAGTGCTTCTAGTGCTCCTCCTCAGGTATATATTCGGCATTTTGTTAAAGTGTCCTGTGAGCTTCAGGAGCTCTTTTTGCTCCCCGGTTTGTTTCATTACTCACTTTTTCCAGCACTTTTTCCGGCTTAAAGCAGAAGCTCATTAGAAACACGCAAGCCATTCCAACCAACATGGGTTGCCATCAGCACTGGCTTCTTGTTTTGCTGAGTGACGAATCCGGCTAATTTCGGCTATTTTCCAAAGTCCAAGTATTCCAAAGTTAAAGTATACTGTATCCTGCATTTTCCTATTGTATTTTTTCCCAACTTCAGTCATACAAAACCAGTCAAAAACAGCCATAATGAACCTTTACATGACTATTTATTGGTGATACTCAACTGCTGTGTGCTGTGCTGGTGCAGCGCTGCAGTAAAGTAGTGATCTAAAACTCTTCATTTAGGCCTTGTACCCACATACACAAGCATTTTTAATGCATAGCCTTTTATGTGTTTTGCAAAACTCCTTCCAGGGCAAAGATATTTAGAAACTCAGTAGTGTAGACGGGGGAAAGTGAGTTTTTGGCTTGTAACGTTGAGTGTGCACCATTGTCTTTTGTTTACATGAGGCGGTTTTGTGAGATGGTGGATGTGGCCAAACCAGTGCTACTTTTAGCATTGCTAGCAGGACTTGTTACATGTTCACACATAAATATACAGTTACTCTTACACTATACTGAAAAACAGAGGGGTCAGAATGCGCTACAGAGGTCACTGCTATATACAGCACTCCCGCCACACAGGGGCTGCGTCCCCACCTGGACACTAAAGCACTAAATAGTGTGTAAAGTAGTGCAGCAGCAGCGTTAAAAGTGCATTGCTTAGTGTAGCTGGAAAGTGAATAAGTGAATGGATTGGGACAGAGTCAGGCTTCTGATCGGCCAACATGGCTTTACAGTTAGGGTTATATTAATTCTGCTGGTTTGGCCGCTCTTGACTCTGACAGTGGACAAAATACCAGACTGTAGGTTAAACGACCTACAGTTTGAAGGGTGCTGGTCTGAAAGACTAAAATATATCTGGGATTATTCATCCACCACAGTGCATGCTCGTAATTGGCTTTGTAGGGCCAGCAATTAGAGGTCATGTGTCCTACACTGAGAACCTTTTGCCACTTTCTAGATTGACAAATCCCAAGTGCAGCATGTCAGTGGACCAAA
>CM067476.1:37989050-38053917 GCA_034552555.1 Semaprochilodus insignis
TTCATACTTACACTGATATAACCACACCCACTCACCCAGCCTTCATACTTTCACTGATATAACCACACCCACTCACCCAGCCTATATACTTTCACTGATATAACCACACCCACTCACCCAGCCTTCATACTTACACTGATATAACCACACCCACTCACCCAGCCTTCATACTTCCACTGATATAATCACACCCACTCACCCAGCCTTTATACTTTCAGATATAACCACACCCATTCACCCAGCCTATATACTTTCACTGATATAACCACACCCACTCACCCAGCCTTTATACTTTCAGATATAACCACACCCACTCACCCAGCCTTTATACTTTCACTGATATAACCACACCCACTCAACCAGCCTTTATATTTTCAGATATAACCACACCCACTCACCCAGGCTATATACTTTCAGATATAACCACACCCACTCACCCAGCCTTCATACTTTCACTGAATAGCCATGGCCACTTACTTTCAAAATCCAAACTATAACAGCCAAAGTGAAGCATTCCACTATTAGCTTGGTGCTAACATAGCAGGCAAATCCTAATAACCATGCTAGTGGAAAACAAATGGAAAGCCTAACACATAAAGGTATAATAACAGGCCCCTATAAACAACAAATTAATAACTAATAATCTAATAATCTGATCTAATAATAAACATGTTACCACAATATATATTACTTAATGGCAAATAATGAAAGCACTGTGAATTCTTTGTTATATTTAACTGTAGTATTATAATCAATCTTTATAAACACATAAAGAGGCCCAATTCATAATTAATAATGCCCACCCCCTATGTTGTGGCAGTCACTGAGGGCAGTGGTCCTATGCAAAATCAACACCCCAAAAAGGTTTTTCATCACAGATGAATGGTGACAGAGTAAAACACAACATTCAAGAGCTAAATTATATGTTATTTAAATTATATGCTTCACAACATAAAGAGCTCAGAGAACTGAAATATCTGTCCTTACAGCCACATTGGTGCACCATCTGTTCAGATTTGGCGGGACCATACAACAAGATGCACGGGTGGGGGTAGAACGTCTCCATTAGTCTGCATCGATCGCTGGATTAATTAAAGCTATCTGAGCTGTTATCCGTGTTTATTGAACCGGCCATAATAGGTTTAGTTCCAGACCGGGTATTTGTCCGCTCGCATAGAAACGCTGCCGGCGGGAAGGGAAAAACAAGGAACTCTGGAAGACATATGCTGCTTATCGCTGACGTAATTAAACCAACTGAGATGACAGTAAATTTAATATGTCCTAACAAAGACCTTAAGAAGTGCAGGAGAAGCTCAGGCTAAAAACATTTAGCTGCTGTTGGTGTGCTCTCAGCTTCCTGCGCCTGCTCAAGGCACACTGAGATGTTGAAGTCTTCTTCTAATGTTCCAAAGAGAGCAGCTATCGCCCAGAGCAGCCTCGTAGTCGCGGCCACAGCAGGAGCGCTTGTATGATTTTAATTTGTTGCTCCGACTTTCCTCGGCAGGCCGGCTGTGAGAGCTGGGAGTTGAAAAAGTTCTTAAGAGAGATAAAACATGTGAGAGCAGGCAGGCTTGATAAGTGATGTATTATATTTTCCAGCTTTGGAAGATAACACCGCTTCAGAAACCTGGAGTCTTTTGTCCTTATCATGGTCTTATTTGACTTTACCGTGGGGAGAATCGGAGTTTAGTGAAGACACCAGGGCTGTACTGCAGAATTATACTGACGTTCCGGTCACAACAGCATTCGCAGGTGAAGTTTCACCAGCGAAACTGCATTCCTGTTAATAAACGATTTCGCACTGTATACTTCCAGGGTGAATATACACTCCTCATCAACAATAATACCTGCACCCAGAAGGACGTGTGGGATTGCAGTGCTATTGGGAAGGAAGATAAAGGTTACCAGGAACAATAAATGATGATAAATTTAGACTGATATGATCAATATTTATTGAGCTACACATACAGAAGTAGTGTCTCTCAGTATGGCATTGGGCCGCCATGTTTGCTAACCCAACATGCAAGTCGTCTCGGCATGGAGTTGTAGAGGATCCTAATGGTGTCCTGTGATAATTCATCCCATGCAGCTTGAATATTCTCAGACAGCTCCTGCAGATTGTGCGGTAGGGGTGGAGGTGGAGTGACACCAGGCCTTCTGGACGTGTGACACGTGACAACATACTGTTCATCTTGGCGCTGACCACGTTGCCTCCACACACGGATTCGTTGGTCATCTCCACCAAGACAAAAGCGGGACTCGTCACTGAAGACGACCCGCTGCCATTCGCTGTCACTCCAGCCGACAGTCTAGCACAACACCATTGCAGTCTTTAGCGACGCTGACGTGGTGTTAAGGCCATCATCGGAATGGTCTGTGTGCATGTAGGTCTGCATCATGCAGTTGCCTGTCATTGGTGCTGGCACTAACATGGACTCATGGAGGGCATCATTGCTTGTTGAATGTCAGCAATTGTGGCTGTTGGGTCAGTCAGGTACAGCGATGAGGCCCATCCTTGCTTACATGACATGCACGGCCGAGCATGAAACTTGAATCATTTGCATGTCTCATGATGTCAAACCTACCCACCAAGTTTCATTCCTGTCGGTTGATTCCATCTGGGTGTATCTCTGGAAGTATCATGTCGCAGATAGATAACATCAAGCTCATCACATGGCCACATGGAGATTGACATCTGTGCTCTTTTGTTTTCCTTTTGCTGCCGTCGTGTCACCAAACGCTTCTTTAACTACAGCAGATGTTATCAGTCTGTTCTCCATCTTTATGCGCACTACATCTCTCTGTTCATTAAGTGCCGCTTGTTTTGACGAAGGTGCTACACGTTAGAGCAGATTTGAGAAAGCGTGTCTCGCTGGCGTGCCTGCGGAAAAAAACGCATCTGCGCACGAGGCCTCCTCCTCCTCCTCCTCCTTGCTGCGAGCTGCTCTGCTCCCCTCAAACCTCTCGGAGGAGCAGCTGTGAGGGAGGGGATAGGCTTTTTCACCGCCTGTGACGAAGATGGAAACTGTTGGTTGTGTGCTTTGGGCGGCTTATCAATAATGGATCAAATTGGTAGGCAACATTAATTAGGTGCTAGATGAAGAGCTTGGGTTTTGGAGTTTGTGTATATGCGCATGTTCCCTCGTCTCAGAGGATGCTGAGCTCGTGCTCCGGTCTGCATTAATTGTTTGACACTCTTTAGTACGGAGTATGACAACTAGGGGCGACCGATATAGTAGTTTTTTCTGGGGTGATACTGATTATCAGCAGACAAGAAGACCAGTATGATGAGCTGGTATATATTAACTGGACATAAATATTGTGAATGCTGGAATCTGAACCAGCAGCAACATACAGCACACTCATCATCAGAAAAGACTTTTTTTTTTTGCAATGCAACATAAAAGTTACCAGGAACAATAAATGATGGACGATATTTATTGAGCTACACATACAGAAGTACTCAGTATGGCGTCAGGCCGCCATGTTTGCTAAGGTCGTTGCATGGAGTTGTAGAGGTTCCTAATGGTACAGTAGGGGTGGAGGTGGAGTGACACCAGGCCTTCTGGACATGTGATGCGTGACAACAAACCGTTCAGCGGTGACCACGGTGCTTATACACATGGATTCATTGACCGTCTCCACCAAGACAAAAGTGGAACTCGTCACTGAAGATGGCCCGCTGCCATTCTGCGTCACTCCATGACAGTCTGGCACGACACCATTGCAGTCTTTGGCGACGCTGACGTAGTCTGGTTGCATGTAGTCCTGCGTTGATCAACTGTCTGCCAATGGTGCTGGCAGGTTGACATCTGGAGGGCATCACTGCTTGCTGAATGTCCACATTCGTGGCTGTTGTGTCACTTAAGTACAGCGATAAGGCCTGTCCTTAAGTCACATGCGAGGACGAGTGTGAAACTTACATGTCTCGCATATCTCATGCTGTCAAACCTACCCACCAAGTTTCATTCCTGTCGGTTGATTCCTTCTGGGGTTTTTTTGCACTATTTGTGCAACTATGCTTTTGACAATGAGTGTTTAAAGAAAGTAAAAGTGGGCCCAGTACAGAGCCTTGTGGTACACCATATTTACTAATGGAGTCGTGTGCGTGAGAGTGAAGACATGAGTGAACTGTACGGTTTCAACAAATCCATAGTGCTGTGGGAGGGACACTGAGACCGGCTACCAAAGCTTTGATTAGTTGACACATGCATAGGTCAGCCCGTGCAGTAAGGCTGTGACATTAAGCCAGAAGAGATTTTTGTCAGTTGTAGTTTGCATTAAAAGTTTGCACACATCACATGCAAGTTTTGTTTTTAATCAGCATGCGGTTAAAATGGTGTTTTTGATTATAGGGGAAAATGCTAAATATCAGATCTGATTTCCCGTTTGACGCTTAATGAAAACGTCCGTCTGGAACGGGACCTAAAAGAGCGTTGTCACTTCACCTCAAAGTCAATTAGGAAGAGCTGAAAGAAACCTAATTTTTCGTGACTCGCTGTCTGGAGCCTGATGGGAACAAAGTTCCCGGCCGAATTCTGCACGCTGAAAGACGCCTCGATCGAGTAGACTGATAGAACTCGGCGGCGAAATTGTGAGCACTTTATTACTGGCTTAAAAGGTCTGATTGAATGTCTTTGATGCACTTGATAGAGGCCATTGACACAAAGTCTGTTCTTTTACAGAGACTCAATTTCTCTCTGCTTTCACGGCGGATTATTCTCCTTTTTCGTTTTTTTTCTCCAAGGCTTTTTATCTTCCCGTTTAATTTCTGAGCAAACCGAGAGCCTTGCGACGACTATTTGTGTTGTGAATTATGCAGCAATAGAAATTTAATTAACCTAAAGGCAAGGAGTTTCATCATATCGAAACATACATATTTAAAATGGCTGTGATTTGCATGACTAGGACAAATGGAGGTGGGCTGAATATGTGGCTGCAGTTCAGCTTATCCCCGAACCACCTCCAGGATGGAAAACAAACCACAATAGGAGAAAGCATGAGCGATTGTTTTAGAGCCTCTCAGTGATTCCTTCTGTCTCAGTCCCAAAACACGCATTACAACGAGTACATTTAATTAGTGCTATCTCATCTCGGGTTTTTTAATCCGTAGCTCCTGGCAAACATGAAGCTTAATGTGGTGGAAAATCGTGATTTTAGAGGAGATGAAATAATGACGCGAGTCTGTGGCTTAATCATGTTGACATATGCGATCTGTCCTCTCGCTCACTTGCGTGGCTGTGTGTGTGTGTCCTGCAGGCAGCTGTTCGTTTGAGGAGCACTACAGCAAGTGTGGGTACAGCGTGGCTCTGGGGACCAATGGCTTCGCCTGGGAGCAAGTCAACACCTGGGAGAGGCCTACAATGGACGCTGCCGTTCCCACAGGTGCGTGCACGCTGGGAATTACTTTCTGTCTTTCTGTCGGACTGCAGCGCTTTTGACCCTTCTTCTCCACCACCGGGGGCACTGATCAAGACTCATGTCCGATTCCCTTTTCATTTAAAGAACAGGCAGCAAAAACATTATTATCCTGCTGCCGTGCATCCTACTGCAGCCACCTTGCACTCCAACCCTATATTAAAAATACATATGCTAAATATGTAAAGGTTGAGTAGATTTTTCCCCTTCTGGTTCAACTATTTATGCAGCTATTCATTTGACAATGAGTGTATAAAGAAAATAAAAGTGGGCCCAGATCAGAGCCTTGTGGTACACCAACACATATGCTAATCATATCGTCGCTGTCCAAAGAAAAACAAGTATCTCCAAAATGGCAACTTTACAGGAGAGGCCAAAAACCTCATTTAACTCTAATGTAAGTCAATGGAACCAGACATCTTTCCAAACAGTTTTGGGCCATTTCTGTTGGTCCATTCATGATGAGATTCTCACTCCGTGTAAACAGCAGCTGGTGTGTTCAAATGACGCATAAAAGTAAAAATGGACCAAAGTGGAGATACATGTTTTTCACTGGACAGCGACTATATGCTAAATATGTTACAGAATACATTCTTCCCCTTCTGGTTCAACTATTTGTGCAGCTACTCTTTTGACGATGAGCGTATAAAGAAAATCAAAGTGGGCCCAGAACAGAGCCTTGTGGTACACCATCTACACATAAAATGTGGCACAACTTTTGCATAGGCATAACTCCCGCCCCCGCCCCCGCCCCCAACTGCCCCAATATATTCAGTTCAGCAAATAAACAGGAACTGTGCATTAAACTGTGCAGAAGCGTGTGCTCTGTAGAGGATGTGTTAACTTATTTACACTTAGAAAATCAACAAAAACATGGGATATGACCAGGGGCGCCCAAACTTCTGCATACGATTATGCATGTCCAGACATTTGTAAACTCCAGTGTTTCCTCTGAAATGAAGGGTGTTAATAGCCTTCATTCGTCTGGCAAGGCTTTACACTAGATGTTGAAACATTGCTGTGAGGATCTAATTGCATACAGCACCTACGGGAGCATTAGTGAGAGACTGAGGTTGGGTGATCAGTTCCAGATCAGTCCAGCTCATCCCCAAGGTACTGGATGGAGCTCGTGTCTGGCTGCTTGTGCAGAGCATCCCATTCTGTTCAGTCAGTGCTTTACTATGGGGTTTATACAAGCTGTGTCAGGAATGGACTGTCCGGATACTTTTGGCCATTTAGCGTGCTTTATTTACATCACAGAATCATTACTACTATCGATCCTGGTCGCCTCCCAAGTTGAGTCTTATCTCCCCCTTATTAAGACTCCCTCTTCCTCTCCAGGCTGGTTATTCTGAGAACACGTTCTCTCTCTCTCTCTCTCTCTCTCTTCCCTCACGCTGTGCTCAGTAGGCCAGCTCTCTCCAAGGCTGCTCCTCTGTGTAGCTCCGTTTTTGGTTCACAGTCAGACAAATGGCAATCAAGCCCGCTGTCACTCTCACTCAACCGTCTCCTATAGCGCTCAACAGCCCCGCACCGCTCCGCGCCCCTTAAAGCCAATAGAGTCGGCCTCGGAGCCCCATCTTCGGCTGCCAGCTAACTTAACCTCCCTCAAAATGACTGACACTCTGCCCTCACACTTCACCGCTACAGGAGATTGCTTACACACTTGGCGGTGAGGACAGAGACGAGCAGTAAAAGGTGCCGTTGGAGGCGTAGGGCGCTGTAACAGGGCCATACGGGGACTCATATTTGTAAGATGGGTCTATTATCTGCGGAGGATGCAGCAAGCTGGCTAAAGATCAGCCCTTGACCTTTCCCAGAAGGCAGGGCAGGTTTGGGGGGTAATGGGATACAGGATACGAGGCCGCCTTGCGAAATCGAGGACATCAGCTGTCACGAAATGAAACCAGGCCAAAAAAAAAAAGACACAACAACATCAAAGTCTGTTTTATTTATCTCTTTTTAAAGCGGAGCAACAAGCAGAGCGTGTTTGATAAAAATATGCGAGCGCTTATTAATAAATTAACAACAGGAAAGGCACCATCTGCCTGCGTGTGGAAGTCATCGCTATCTGATTGTCTAATCAAGGGTGGTTTGGAGTGGAGGGATGCGGGAGGGGGAGTTTAGTGGGCCGCTCCGTCGCTCCTGTGGAGACACAGGGCCTGCAGATTCTCTCTCTCTCTCTCTCTCTGATTGAGTCTGTCTGGCTTTTAATACAGAGCTACTTGAATTAGATGCCAGAGATGGAGGAGGGTTGGGGGTGGGAGTGATGGGGGCTGAAGAGAGGAAGAAGAAGACCCATCAGCTGGGAAAAGAGGGCTGTTAGTATGTTCTTGCATGACAGGTAATGTAGCCTGTCAAGATCATGTGCGGATGGTCCGTCTGACATGTTTCGGAGAGAAGCTGAAACAGCCCAAACATCTGAATGATTCATGTTGCATGTGTCTGCTGGGCCTTAATACAGGCAGCACCGTGAACACAGCAGTAGACCTATTGATCTGGCTGTCTGAGCACAGCTCAGTTCCAACAGGTCATTGTGAGTTCTACGGTGATGTCGGTGATCCACTTTCATTGTGGAATTGAGGAGAGTCCAGTGCTGATAGGCTGCATCATGGAGGGCAAAGGCATTGTATTGCATTCCCACCCTCTCACCACAGGGTTACATTTGCTATGTCTTAAAGGTACCAGAGAACATTTACAGAAGTCATGTGACATTGTTTTGGGTGAAAAATGCCAGGACGGGGTTTTACACGCTCATTTCCACCCCATGATTTGGTCCTAGAATTAAACCAGCTCCGTGTTTGGTGAGCTCTTGAATAATCTGATGAGCTCTGCTCTGATTGGCTGGTTTACAGCGAGACGCCACAATGAAAGAAGACTATATAAAACATGCCTCTGTGTAAATAAGCTCCACCCTCCTACTGTTTAGTTAGCTATGCTAGTTAGCTTGCTAGTAGCTAACGTTACCTATACTAGCTACTGGCTTTCCATCTGGACATCAACACACAGTAGATTGAAGTTGTTCCTCACTATGGAACTCCCAGTTTAAGATGATCTGCTTCAACCGCCAAACACGGATACAATCACACAGCATGGCTGCCACTTACAGGCTGCTGTTGGGGCTGGGATGCTAATAAAGGTGGAGCTTCTCCTCTCTTCCGTCTCCTCACGATCAAACGCTGAGCTGAGCTGCTCCATATTTCTTCATGTGGTTATTTGATCTAAAAACAGCGATAACAGCATCATGTTTTTGATGTTGACATTCAGACGTTTCCTAAAGAACATATGGAGTGGTTGTGCATCTTAAGCTTGGTACAGAATTGCTAGGTGGTTGCTATGGTATCCCAGGTGGTTGCTAAGATGTTGTCAGGTGGTTGCTAGGATCCTACCAGGTGGTTGCTAGGTGGTTTGCATGGTTTCCCAAGTGGTAATAAGGGTGTTGTCAGGTGGTTGCTATGCTATCCCAAGTGGCTGTTAGGGTTTTGCTAGACTCCTGATGGTTACTAGGTGGTTAGTATGCTATCCCAGGTGGTTGCTAGGGTGTTTTTAGGTGCGTTACGCAAACCCAGGTGGTTGCTAGAGGGTCGCTGGCATTTGCTATCATGTCCTACATGGTTAATATGGTGTTACAAGTGAACTTCTATCACTGTAATAAAAACTGGGTGCACAAATATCTGCAGCCAAAAATTTGACAATTAATGATGACTGCACGAAAAACTGGATGTCCAATCAAACAGCTGTGCACAATCCCATCAATCCCGACCACCCCGAAAATTTTGGAATTGGAATGGTGTTGATATCTTGAAAACCGCAGCTTGAGTTAATGCACAATAAGGATAATAACAGAACGAAGTATTTACTGTTGATAATGATATTATTAAATTTGTCTCATTATCATTGATGAAATAAAAAACCCTTTGCCGACTAGAGTTTTGGCCAGGAATTATGTTGACCGTATTAACGCTGCCTGTCTAGACCAGTGAGTGATTGGAGAGCTGAAACCGCAATCTTGGCTCTGTATGAGATTTTGTGTATGCATGGCTTAAACACTCACTGCTTGGAAACGGTTGCTGCCTCATGTGCGGGAGAATATGGGAAAGGTTCAATATTTCACGTTCCTTTCCCAATTGCTCACAAGCCGAAATATAAATCTCCAGCTTCCATTTTATTCCTCCATGCACCATGGGTCACATGCACTGACACAATCCATTCTTCCCAGGCTCGTTCCTAGGCTAGCCGCGGCGCGGAAAACGCCATTCCACCCTGCTCTGAATGGATGGACTGGATAAGCCGTATGCGGGCTCGTTGGCTCATTGTGCTTGGCAAGGAGGCCGCACATCTCATCAGATACAAACCTCGGTGTTCGCTCAAGCATGAGGACACACTGTGTGGTTTTAGTTTCTGAATGTGGGTAAAGACATTTCATTCTGTGTGCCACATTTTATATTTGTACGTTTTCATTTAGTGGAGTTCAGGACAACAATCCAGGACAGTTGTTAACCGTACTAAAGAGCCAAGGTCTTACGGTATGCAGTGTGGAGTTACAGCAGCTTTAAGCTATCACAGTATCACAATGACATATTATAAATGCCTGCATACCACTCACAAGGCCTGGGCTTTGCTGTGAGCGGCTGCTATGCTACACACTTAATTAGACTTTTCAACCATGCTAGCTCTCTTTGAGCTCACAAAACATTAGACTGGCTTGGTTTGTTCCCACCCAAGTAAGCCTGCGTTCCCAACATGGTTGTCGTTCTCCGTGTTAGTAATTCCACTAACATGTTTAGCATTGCTAGCTTGTTTCCCTACTTTGACCCTTTGACCTATGCGTAGTAGTCCAGGCTGAAGCCCAGTTGCAGCGTGCAGTATGTTGTTCTGATGGAATCCGTGACTGAAGTGCTCTCATTAGCTTTTAGCTGTCCAGCAGACTGCGCTGAACAGACAGATTTGCGGTAGAACTTTGGATAAATCAACCAGCAGCAAACTAACAAAAGCAGCAGCAGCTTGGTGGAGCTTCAGTTCCCCCTTGAGATCCGCCACTGTAACAAGAACCCACTAGCTGTATGAACGAGAGCGAGAGGCTACAATCACAGATGATTTCAAGCATCCGCTTGTTAAGACGTGACGTATCGGCCTTGCATCCGGGTCCAAGCCTGTACTGCATTGGCTTAGGCTCTCACCTTTTCAGCATGCCGCCGTGCTGTGTTCCTTGTTGTTTGAATAGGTCAAAATTTTTTATCATTCTAGCACTTTCCTCATGATGAGAAAGAGAATTGGAAGTACCTGCAGTTGATATGGTACGTTATAGATCTTAAACCAATGAAGAAAACTAAAGTTTGGTGGCAGTGGGCTCTAATGTTAGCTAGCTTGCTGATTTAGCTAACATTAGCACCCACTGGCAAAACCCAAACTGGCCCTTGGATACCCTTGATATAGGCTGTAGGTTTTACAGGGTGTTTCGTGCTATGAGCCCACATCTTTGTGTTTCCCTTGTCAGGCATGTCGGTCAGGCAAGGGCTGATGAAGATATCTAGCTTAGCTGGGCAGCACAGAAAATGGGGCAACAACCGAAACATATAATGTGGGTTCATAGCAAGAAACACACTATAAAACCCACGGTCTATATCAGGGGTCTCCACAACGGGCCAGTTTGGCTTTTGCCAGTGGGTGCTGTAGTTAGCTAGGTTAGCTAGCTAGCTAGCTAGCTAACATTAGAGTCCACTGGAACCAAACTTTGTTATCTGCATTTGTTTAAGAATTGTAATATTGCCTCCTCAGTGACAAACTTCTCTTCCCTTTCTCAACACGAGAAAAGCGATAGAATGATGGACTAGGTTTTTTTTTTTGGACTGTTGTTTGATTTTGGGATCTGAAGGAGCGCTTAGATTGATTCGGAAGTGGCTATTACAGATTGACTGCAGATATGACAGGCAGTAGATATATGTATATATAGAACCATGACAAAGGGTTTTGGTAGTGTATAAAGCCGCTTTTGCAAAGTTATGCAAATTAGACAAATGCATGTTTCATCATGGTCAACACAAAATAATGGAATTAGTTGCGATTTATTATATACGATAATGCAACTAGTTGTAATAAACTTCATAAGAGCAAGTCAGACATGTTCAATAATTAGCACCGCTCAGTAACTGCATTATTCTGTGTAGGTAATAAATGACTCAGATTACTTTGTTATTGTGTATAATGTGATTAATCGTGACCAATTTTTGTGCATAATTCTGGAGCAGTTTGAGGTAAACAAGCATGATTTCCAGGCTCTTGCCAGAGACAGCCTGCTTAAACGCAGGCATATTTAAGGGAAAAGGTTGACGAGCCCGAGCGTTCCACACACGTCTGTGGATTTTCATTAAGCCTGAAAATGACAAGCGGCGGTGAGGAGCTTTATCAGACGTAAGCCGTTTCCCATGCGTGCCGCTTCAGAACTGAAACTCAACACGCCCGTCCGTTAAGACGTCCTTAGGCCCCCGAAGTATTTTTAGACTGCGGGAGTTGGATTCAGGGTCATCGGTGGCGTCTTTGAAGGGGAAGAGAAAAAGCTCCTGTCTTTGTATACCTGCAGTGGGATGAAGGTAGACTCCGTGTCTCAGACGCTGCGGCCATAAAAAGCATGGTTTGTTTGCGAGCGTGCGACTGCTTTGTTCGCACCATCTTTGAGGAAAACAAAGAAGCCTGACCTAAATTTTTCCTATTCCTCTTTTCATTCTCCTCTCCCTCCACCTCATGTTTCAAATTTCCTTTCAAGAAGTTCCCAAAAATCCGCTTTCCCATCACCTCCCTATTGCTGGATGGGGCTCTTAGAGTCAATCGCATACTGACGAGACCCAAAAACAAAGGCGCCCAAAATCTATTATTTTGACCTGACGCGTTTAGATATTTACTGCTCGACCGTGCCCTGAAAACGAAGGTCTCTCTCCGCGCTGAGTGGTTTGGCGAATGGTAATGGAGTTGGGAATTATAGGCTGTCAGGGCAGAATTGCATTAATGCCGGCCGCTGGGTGGTTGTCGGGGCCTGATGAGGGTAAAGGGGTTAACTAGCCTGTCTCCTTATTTTTGTTCTTGGTGATGATTTGAGTGCTCTTATGGACAGCGCTGCTTGATTGCATGTCTGATTTCTTTTTTTTTGGTGCTCCGCGAGAGCAGAGAGCTGTGTGGGCGCGAGGTCGGCAATTGATGGAAAATTGACAGGGAAGGAAGTGAGAACGTCTAAGTGACCACACATAGATACACACACAAACAGACCTCGGTCAGAAACATGGTCAGTTCCCCAGCAGTCAATCACTGAATCGAAGTTAAAGTAAAAGTTCCAAACTGACTGCTCACTCCACAATCCATACAATCCATATACCGCAGAGCGGGTAGTATGTGGGTGGTGGATCATTCTCGGCCCTGCAGTGACATTGACGTGGTGGTGGTGTGTTGGTGTGTGTTGTGCTGGTGTGAGTGGATCAGACACAGCAGTGCTGCTGGAGTGTTTAAACACTGTGTCCACTCACTGTCCACTCTATTAGACACTCCTACCTTGCTGGTCCACGTTGTTGATGTACAGTCAGAGACAATAGCTCATCTGCTGCTGCACAGTGCAGTTTTGGTCATCCTCTAGTCCTTTGCACAGGACGCTGCCCACAGGACGCTGCCCACAGGATGCTGCCCACAGGACACTGCCCACAAGACGCTGCTAGCTAGATAGTTTTGGTTGGTGGACGATTGTCAGTCTAGCCTAATGCACAACACACCACCATGTCAGTGTCACTGCAGTGCTGAGAATGATCCACCACCCACAGAATACCTGCCCTGTAGTGGTCCTGTGGGGGTCCTGACCATTGAAGAACAGGGTAACATAGTACACATAGAACATAGTACACAGATGGACTACAGGGTGTTAAAGATATGAAAACTGTTTAGATTATTAACAGAATATGCAACTTTTGCTTCATATCTGGCAAAAAAGGCTCTTTATTCAGACACACTGGGTAACAAGGTAACAGTAGAACGCTTTAACTCTGCAGCTCAGATACTCAAACCGCCAGTAATTCACAAACCGATGATTGACTTGCTGCATGAGCTGGCTTTTGTCCTTGGGTGCTCTGCAGCATAAAAGCAAGGAATGAAAGTTGAAGGAAATGATGAAGTAATGATGTTGATTGACGGGTATTGTCCCTGTTAAACAAATCGATATTATAAAGAATCAAGCTGTGTGGTAAACCAATTGCATAAGCGATGCTGTTGTTCTTTAATTGTACCATTTCAAAAGCAGATGGTTACATTTCTCAGCTCAATAAATGACCCATTCATTTTCCTTGTTAGCATTGCTGATATGCACAGTCATGACTGTACATTGATGTCACTGCAACAGCAACCAGGTAACACCTTTTAAGTCTGACACGGTAGCATCTAGGACTCAAACACTATTTCACATGGTTGTAAAGCTAATTCGCTCTTGTCTCTTATGGGAACAACTGGTACCATGACTCCTTGGACCACGCCACATGTTGCCAGTCCTCTAGAGCCCAGGTGAGGTGCTGTGTCCACTGTTGTGGTGTTAACAGAGCCATTCCGGTGGGTCTTCTGCTCCCATGGAACCCAAAGAACGCTGAACTGACCTGTGGGATATGGATGTGTGGTCTCCTGCAGTGAATGTGGATGTGATTTCTGTTCACTTGTCTGTTTGCATGGACAATTCTAGCCAGACACCATCGTTCATGATCATTAAGCACCTGTGGACGCCCACTGCGCTGTCCACTGTGGGAGGTTATGCTTCTATGATGGATTCCCCCGCTATCGTACCTTGTTCAACCTCAGATAATTCATGTAGCCTTGCCGTAAGCACACTAGCCAGCGTTCAACCTCACTCACAAGATAATACCTCACAACTTATACAGGTATGGGCATTCCCATGCTGTCCCCTGAGGTGACATCACCTTTTGGTATGTCAGTTTGGAAGCGTAAGCAGCCCATAAGACAGATGACGGCTATCGGAATAAGTCTTGACAGATGTTTATGAAGGTGTCATGTAGCCTCAAGAACACCACCCTACAGTAAAGTACAGTAATGCATCAATGTCACCGTGCTATTGAATCGCCTGCAAACAATGCATTCATTGTGCATAGCAAAACAACAGGCTCCAAAATAAGCTGTGCTAATATTCTATCTTTTTGCTGGCAGTAATTCAACCTAGTAACTCAAAGTACATCTACTGTCAAGCTCACTGACAGTGCATTGTGTGCCGTTCACTTCAGCGAGCACGTTATTTAATAAGGACTTATCATTTAGGAGTAAAGCCTGAATGTATTAGAGAAAGGGAGGGAGAGGGGGACAGAGAGATAAAGTGGTGTGATCCATCCCTTTTAAGAGATGAGTATGTGATAGAGACTTGTCCTTTTGACTGACACTAATTCCCCCGGCACGACTTCACTTCACACACATCTCTCATGTCACGGCCGTACGACAGGCCAGCGAACCTTTGGGAGAGAACGTCAGAAAGAGCCATTTGAACACAAGGCTTGCTCTCAAACCACTCCACACTGTCCACCCCCGCATAGCACAGCCGGGATAAGAAGCGTTTAGCTGTGCCCGCCGGGACTCGGGTCCGAACGGGTGTCCTTCAGAACGCAGCTGACTGTGTTCTCATTGGCCAGGAACAATCAGGCGTGTAATTAGTAGTGCACCATAAGTAGGAACTCATAGTCCCAGTGCAAACGCCCCCAGTATCAAAATTACCTTTAACGAATTATGGGAAAATGAGAGTAATTTGCTTGTTTGCTGTGTCTCAGCCCAATTGGTGCACTAATGGCTGAAGCACATTAAGTTATGGAAGCTATCCATGAGTCACGGGTGCAAAAATTGCCTAAGTAGCGAGATAATGGGTCCAGTAAAGACGTTAGGACCCCGTTACAGGTCCCTAGTGCGCTTGCCCCAACTGCACCACTGCGGCGGCCAATCAGGCGTCTTCGTGGTTCAGGTCAAGTTTACGGTTACAGAATTTGGTTCTTGCTGTTCCAGAAAAGTCAGAGGGACTCCCTAAGAACATGAGGAAGAACCACAGAGAGGAAACCAAGAAAAGTCTGGCCAATTAAGATACAAGCTGTACAAACAGAATCCTGATAAAAGTAGTACAAGTGAGATTAAACAGATGCGCCGGGATCAGACACAGGAAAGATCTGTGAGATAAGCTAATAAGCAACGTTAGAAGTCTTTCAGAGACTGTCAGAAAAGGATCTGGACTGGGTTGCACCGGTTTTGCGTAAGCTAGTACTTAAGTTTGAGCGTAAAGTCCTCAGTTCCAATCTGTCCTTTTACTAAGTTCGATTGCAGGACCAATCCTCGGTGGTGGACGAAGTACACAAACCATGTAGTTGAGTTAAAGCAGAGATCCCCAAGGTAAAATACTCCTCCAGTGTCAGTAGAAGTTCCTTTAGACCTCCACTGGAGTAACAGTACTAAAGTATTTACCTTCAAATGTACTTAAGTATGGAGAGTAACATTAGCATGACTTATTATGGCTCTAATGTCCTATTATCATTTCTGGAAGGAGGCAATTTAGTATCTCCGGTTCACCTCACTGCATGTCTTTGGACTGTGGGAGGAAACCAGAGCACCCAGAGGAGGAAACCCACAGGGACAACATGCAAACTCCACACAGAGAGGACCCCAGGCACTCCAGCCTGGAATCGAACCCAGGCTCTTCTTGTTGTGAGGCAACTCACAGCGGCACCAAGCTGCCCCCTCATACTCCGATATAACTAAACTCCATTATAATTAACTTCAGCTAGTACAACAGACCCCATGTGGATTACTGATAGTAAATGCAGAGCGTTAGATATGAGGATATGGCAGGAAAAAGCTCTTACGCCCAATATCTAGAAACAGTTTAGGAGTTCATGCAGGGATCAGCACTGGTAGGCTTTTCCGAGTGCTCTGAGTTGTTGTGTTTATTGGCTATTCATCAATCAATAAATGCTATCATCTCTTCTTCTACGGTAATCATAAGAACCAATATCGTCTTATTGTTTTGCTAACCAGTGTGGACCAGAGGAAGACGGGTTCCCCTTCTGAGTCTTTGTTCCTCTGAAGGTTTCTTCCTCTTGCCTTTTTTCCATGCCCCTGTAGGCCTTGGCCTGCTCATAGGGGGCTGCTTTGTGACAACCCCTGTTGAAAAACTGACTTGACTTGCTGATATAAAGCAGAGCTAAATTTAAAGCAGCAGGTCAGCGTGTTATAGGGACGTTCTTGGGTTTTACAATAGGGCTTAATGTTATTGGTTGTGTGCAGTATTCTGTAGTACAGCATCCGGTGGTTTAATGGCATCCACAGTTTGATATTGTTTGCATTCATCAATTCTGCCACTCTGTTTTCCCCACTGTTGCTACAGTTATATGGCTGCAATAAGATACACTCATCGTCAACAGCATTGGAAGTTTCGATTTCCAATGCTATTTGGAAGGAGGATAAAGGTTACACAGAGGAGGACAGTAGGAACCCTGAGTAATGTCCTTCATCCGTTAGTAAAGGTTACCAGGAACAATAAATGATGATAAATTTAGACTGATATGGGCAATATTTATTGAGCTACACATACAGAAGTAGTGTCTCTCAGTATGGTGTCGGCCACCATGTTTGCAAATGCACCATGCCAGTCGTCTCGACATGGAGTTGTAGAGGTTCCTAATGGTGTACTGTGATAATCCATCCCATGAAGCTTGAATATTCTCACACAGTTCCTGCAGATGGTGCGGTAGGGGTGGAGGTGGAGTGACACCGGGTCTTCTGGATGTGTGACATGTGACAACAATCCACATCTTGGTGCTGACCACGGTGCCTCCACACACGGATTCGTTGGTCGTCTCCATCAAGACAAAAGTGGGACTCGTCAATGAAGATGACCCGCTGTCATTCTGAGTCACTCCATGACAGTCTGGCACGACACCATTGTAGTCTTTGGCGACGTTGTCGTAGTGTTAAGGACAGTCGTCGTAACAGTCTGCGTGCATGTAGCCCTGCGTGGTGCAGCCGTCTGCCAATGGTGCTGGCACTAACAGGATGACTCATGGAGGACATCACTGCTCGCTGAACGTCAACAATCGTGGCTGCTGGGTCAGTCAGGTACAGCGATAAGGCCTGTGCATACTCTTGTCACATGCACGGCTGAGCGTGAAACTTGAATCATTTGCATGTCTCATGATGTCAAACCTACCCACCAAGTTTCACTCCTGTCGGTTGATTCCTTCTGGGTGCGGCTATTCTTTTGATGATGAGTGTATTTGGCTTACTAGCAGTAGCGCTAGCTACCTTCTGCATCACCAGCTAATGGAAAAAATGATCAAATCCCCAAAGCAACTGTGTTTATGGTCACTCCAGAGGCTACTACCGCACTACTGCACAAGGAGAGAAGGCATTTCTACAGCGGACTTAGCTAAGTTTGTCATTTTGGCTGGAGTGCCCCTCTAACTCGGAGACAAAGGAACAAAGAAAGAGAGAGAGAGCAGGACAGCGAGTGAGCTTGGTGTGTAATGAGCTGAGCGTGTAATAGAGTGAGAGTAGCCGTGAAGTCAGGAGAGACGTAGGAGAACAAAAGAGGTGATAGACGGAGAGATAGTGTGTGTGAGAGAGAGAGAGAGCGCGTGAGTGATGGAGGGAGCGCGGAGAGAGGGTGGTAATGGATTGGGCGGCACATCGCGGCACACGCCAGGCTTGTTTACTGACTTCCAGGCTTCTCTAAAGCAAAGCCGCTCGTCTGGAAGAGACCGCCCGCATCTCCCACCGTGAGCTCGCTTCTCAGCTGCCTGGCTCACTCGGGAGATCTCTCTCCACCGCTCTCTCTCTCTCTCACTCTCGTCTCACCCTGAAGTCATCACACCTTCTGCTGACACGCTGTTTTCATTAAGCCTCGATCTGGCCCTCCGATGGCTCGCAGAAAGCACACAGAGGCTGAGAGGACAGTAGGCACCCTGAGTAATTCCCCTCATTCATTCCTTTGTTATTTTAAGGAACTAGTGAGGTCAAAGGCTGCTGTTTTTTTTTTCATTTGGATCTGCTGGGTTTTCTCTGCAGCGGCGTAAGTGCACCAACACCTGAGTGCTTGTTTATCAGTCAGAAATCTTGCATGGATACAAGTGCGCTGTTATTCTCACATTCACCTCCATCTAAGCCTAAAGCTCAGTGGCAACTTCTATTACTTGATTACTTGATCCCTTATTACCCTACCTGATCTCTACCGACAGCTGAACCAGGGCTCATGTGGAAGCAAACTGAGGCCTTGTACACACGTCCACGTCCACATGAAGATGCTGTCAGGCGGCGTTAAGAGCATGCCAAACCAGCAGGCAGCAATATAACCCTAACCGCAAAAGCCATGTTGGCCAGTCAGAAGCCTGGCTGCATCCCAAACCATGCACGTATATACTTTACATGCTACACCAGTTAATGCACTGGAATTACTTATTATGATGGGAATAGCCACCCCCTCCCCAGTATGCCGTTCGTGTATTCTCTTCTACTGGGCTGATTTGCCGTGTGATAGTACGGAGCTTCTTGTGAGCCGTTTAAACCGGGGTTGTTTATTTATTGTGAAGTGTTCATGTGTTGCAGCTTCTTAGTAAATCTTCCAGAGTAACAGCAGAGGCGAGAGACTCGCACGTTCTCCGGGTGAGAACAAAGAAAGAGCATCTGCACACTTTTTTATTCCCCCCCAGAAAAAGCCTGAATTTTCTACACCAGGTCGCAGCCCTCTCAAGAATGAGCTCTCTATCCCTCCGTTCCTTCATCCCTCCATCCCTCCTCCTGCTGAGGCCCCATGTCTCGTCTCTTATTCATTCCCATCTAGATGACACTATTTACTGATCATTTCGGTGCTGCTAACAAAAGACCTTCTGATGTCTGTTACATGCAGCAGGCGAGGGGGTTCTGTTGTAGGAGCTAACCTTGAGGAGCGAGTGAAAGATGCGTCCTATTTTATTTTTTTTTTGCATCCAGGAGGTGCTCGTTCTCTTCATCTCTGCTTCACGAGTAGGACGCTAAAATGGATCACTGTACCTCTCTGCCATTGTTGGTCTAACAAAGCATTTAAAAGTGGCTGCTGTCAGAGGAAATGGACGAGAGAGAGGGAGACAGAAAGGTAATAACTTTTTTACGGCAAGGATAAGGCGGCATTTATGCGGTGCTTGCTTGATCAGATTGGCCAGCCTTGGCACTGCTATGCCGTAAGAATACTGATAGCCTCTGTGGGCTGCTGGACAACGTTATTTTGTGCCTGTGCCATTGATCAGTGTGGGTCATTCTCATCTCTGTTACCATCTACTGGAGTCTTTCCACGGAACAACATCTTCCACATGTCAGTCTATTACGTACACCTATCACTTTTTAGGTTTACTTTCTATGCTGCTTTATAGATCACCGATATAGTTAACTCATATAGTTTATAACTACTGACTATGAAGACAGCCCCATTAGGTAGAAGGCAATACATGCAGCAATTTACCTCATTTATCAACAAAACCGGACTGCCATAGGACCACCACTGCCCAGATATTATGTTGGTGGTGGCCAGTATTGTGGTAGTGGTAGTAATGACTTCTCTCAAACTGTAACACCTTAAAGGAGCAGTATGTAAGATGATGCATTTAATTTAATTTGAGTTTTTCGGTTTAAAACATTCCAAAACGAAGTGAAGAGAGTGTTGCAGAGATATGTACTGAAGTTATCATGCTAACCAGCTTGTCCAAAATCTCTTGGTCTGCTGAAGCATTAAGAGTTGCTTTCAACTAAGGGGCCGAGCCCAACTCCTGAAAACAACCCCACACCATAATCCCCCCTCCCCCAACTTTACACTTGGTACAATGCAGCCAGACAAGTACAGCTCTCCTGGTAACCGCCAAACCCAGACTCATCTATCGGATTGCCAGACGGAGAAGTGTGATTCGTCTCTCCAGAGAACACGTCTCCACTGAGTCCAGTGGCGGCATGCTTTACACCACTGCATTCAGCGCTTTGCATTGTACTTAGTGATGTAAGGCTTGGATGCAGCTGCTCGGCCATGGAAACCCATTCCATGAAGCTCTCTACGCACTGTTCTTGAGCTAATCTGAAGGCCACATGAAGTTTGGAGGTCTGTAGTGATTGACTCTGCAGAAAGTTGGAGACCTCTGCACACTATGTTATAATCCCACTGATAGTCGACTGTGGAATATTTAGTAGGGAGGAAATTTCACGACTGGACTTTTGCACAGGTGGCATCCTATCACGGTACCACACTGGAACTCACTGAGCTCCTGAGAGCGACCCATTCTCTCACTAATGTCTATAGGAGCAGTCTGCATGTCTAGGTGCTTGGTTTTATACACATGTGGCCATGGAAGTGACTGGAACACCTGATAATTTGGATGGGTGAGTGAATACTTTTGACAATATAGTGTATGTATATATTCATTTATTATTGTTATTATTCACCCCCATTACTGATGTCAACCCTCTGTACAGCACTTTGAGCTGCCAGCGGTATGAAAGGTGCTCTATAAATAAACATTATTATTATTATTATTATTATTATTATATCGTATATCGTTTTACTAGAAGTGTGTATAAGTACGACTATTGTATCAATATTAGCCGTTACTGATTATTACACTGGTGATTTTGATAGCTGATACATTCATATCAGATTTGATCAAGGGTTATGAGATTTGATCCTTAGCTCGAGTGCAGGATGCTCAAGTTCGTTTCTCAAAGAGGAATGATTGCAAAGACGTTTGACAGCTGACACGACCGGGCCATCCATCCACTTCTTCACTGAGTCTAATCACAGTGATACCACATCAGGGAATAAAAGATGTTGTGTGTATCAATTTATCATCCCAGTGCTTTACATTCCGTCACAATACATTCATCAGCTCTGAGCAAACTAGAGCCGACACATTTAATCACCGGCTCGGAACTCATTAGCCGTTAGTTGCAGTGTTCTTCTGGCCTGAAACAATTATTATGTGAGTTTAAACTCAGAGAGCCTGTTCACTCCGCAGGGTCAGTAATGTGGGCGAGTCCACCGGACAAAAAATGAGTGTTTAAGGTGGTAGTAACTTCAGGCTCCTGCAGATGGCGCTGCACGAGGATGATGGGGCTATAAATACCTGCATGGTGTGAGTGACGGGATCCATAGACTGAGAAGAGGTGCTACAGTGCAGTGAATGTCTCGTTCCATGTGTGGTAAATGGCTCCAGAGCAGATGTTAATGATTGGCTAAAAGGAGTGACTGCATTTGGGCGAGCCAAAGACCATAGTGTGAAGGAAGTAGCTGAATCTGCAGGTGTATGGAAGCGTATGGTCATACGGGTCTAACAGCAGTGGCTAAAAGAGAACTAACTGTACTTAACTGTATTCTGAGAAACCTCTTAGATTCATTTAGAGATACTTAAGTACATATTAGAGTACAATTCTAGTACATTAAAATATACCAGACCTGAACCATTTCACTCCAAACCACTGTGAATGACTCAGACACTCTGAATTCTGCAGAATGTGAGATGGGAAATGAGTGGAATCCTCCTGTAAAGACTCTTTGATTTGAAATAATTCTCTCCTGGTTGGATCTCTATGTCTGTCTGTATGTCTCTCTGTCTGTCTGCATGTCTGTATGTCTCTCTGTCTGTCTGTATGTTCCTCTGTCTGCCTGTCTGTCTGTACATCTCTCTCTCTGTATATCTCTCTCTCTGTCTGTATGTCTCTCTATCTGTCTGTATGTCTCTATCTGTAGGTATGTCTCTATGTCTGTCTGTATGTCTCTCTGATTGTAGGTCTGTCTGTATGTCTCTCTGTCTGTCTGTATGTCTGTCTGTCTGTATGTCTCTCTGTCTGTCTGTCTGTCTGTATGTCTGTATGTCTCTCTGTCTGTCTGTCTGTATGTCTCTCTGTCTGTCTGTCTGTATGTCTCTCTGTCTGTCTTTATTAAACTGGGCCGTATATGAGTCACTCGCCATCACATTGCACCAAATTACCTTAAACAAATAAAGGAAATTCTGCTAACATTAGCCGTCTCCAATATATATATATATAAAAAACGATTTATTGAAGAGATCAAACGCGGGCCGGCGCTCTGCGAAATTCTATTTGCGGCTGCTTTTTCTCCGCTGAAATATTTTGAGCAGCGATAATCTGACCGGAAATATTCAACTGGACTGGCAGTGAAACGGGGCTAAATTAATTTAGTGATGGTTTAATAAATGCAGGAAGACATATGAGACACTGTGAGGCATTTTTAATGATGAGAGGAGAGAGCGAGCGAGAGAAAGAGAGAGAGAGAATGTGCTATCACTCTCTACAGATTGGAGAACAGACAGTCAGGCTTGGAGCGATCAGCGGGCCACTTTGCTGCTCAAATTAATTACAGCGACGGAACTGCACTCAGGTCAGCCTGTAGCAGAGCCACACAGATCAATCATGACAATCGTACTGTGGAGACTCTAATTCTGCTACAGTCAAGCTTTCCTGGATTCATATGCCTTCCATTCTTGGTGTGCTACATTGTTGGCCATATAGGGGAATTCAACATTTCAGTCATCCAGAGAGGTTTGTTGTGATACTCAGATGTTCTTTACAGTGTACGGTGATGGAACCAGCGGTCACCATGTCTGCAGCTCAAATATAGACCTTTTTACACATCAGTGTCACCAAAGACTGCAATGGTGTCTTGCCAGGTTGTCATGGAGTGACTCAGAATGTCAGTGGGTCATCTTCAGTGACGAGTCCCGCTTTTGTCATGGTGGAGATGACCAATGAATCCGTGTGTGGAGGCACCGTGGTCAGCGCCAAGATGAACAGTTTGTCACACGTCACACGTCCAGAAGGAGTGGTTTTGCTCCACCTCCTCCCCTACAGCACAATCTGCAGGAACTGTGTGAGAATATTCAAGCTGCATGGGATGGATTATCACAGGACACCATTAGGAACCTCTACAACTCCATGCTGAGACGTCTGGTATGTTGCGTTAGCAAACACAGCGGCCCGACACCACACTGAGAGACACTGCTTCTGTATGTGTAGCTCAATAAATATTGATCATATCAGTCTAAATGTATCATCACTTATTGTTCCTGGTAATCTTTATCTTCCTTCCCAACAGCACTGCAATCCCACACCTCCTTCTGGGTGCAGTTGTTCTTTTGATAGATATATGGAAGGTTGGTGATGGTAAAATGTGGAGATCTGAAATATTAAGTTTTTTTGGGAACTATGTTACCGCACAACACCCTACATGTATCCCTCCACCTTGAATGGACTTTAAGGCCAAAGGAACAAAAGTAAAAACATTTCATGTATTAACTTTTAGTGTTAGCTTTTAGAGGTGGACGTCTGGTTCCCATCACTTCCAATGTGAATGTAGATTTTTTTAATTAAGGACATTTCATTAGTTCACATTGCTTTATATATGATTTATGTTCCCAATAATTTCAGCCTTATGGTTACTTTGTAATGGATTCTGTGTAAATATTTCTGGCCAAGCTGGTTGGAGCATTAATCATGAAAAACGTCATGCATAAATGCAAATTAAATAGAGAAATATATTGATTAAAAAGTGACGCTAAACTAAATTATTTCTATGTTTTCTATAGCTAAAAAGATTGTGCAAATTAATTGTTTGTATTTATCAGCCATGATTTCCGTAATAATATCGGACTGATAATTAAGTTTCTCCGGTTATCAGGAATGAACAGCTCGGGCTCTGATATATCCGGCATGTTTTAACCATTAGATACAGAATTAGAATTCAGATCTATTCGCCGTTTGTGGTCACGCACACATAAGAATTTGTCCTGCGTATTTAACCCATCCGTGTAGTTGTACACATACACACGCACTACAGGGCAGTGAGCACACTTGCCCGTAACGGTGGGCAACCCTAGCCCCATAATCAAGAGTATTCATAAGCTCACCGGACAAAAAATGAGTCTCCTTGTGTGTTTAAGGTTGTAGTAACTTCAGGCTCCTGCAGATGGTGCTGCACAAGGATGATGGGGCTATAAATCCCTGCGGGGTGTGAGTGACGGGATCCATAGATTGGGAAGAGGTGCTACAGTGCAGTGAATGTCTCGTTCCATGTGTGGAAAATGGCTCCAGAGCAGATGTTAATGATTGGCTAAAAGGAGTGACTGCATTTGGGTGTGCCGAAGACCGTAGTGTGAAGGAAGTAGCTGAATCTGCAGGTGTATGGAAGCGTACGCTCATACGGGTCTACCAGCAGTGGATAAAATCCCAGCCTACAGGAAACTCTCCTCGGAATTGTGCCAGGGAAGGCGTCTGGCACTTCCGGCCCAATTGTGGACCAATTCTTTGATGCAAGAGTGTCTGATCACTGATGTGGCCTTCATCCAGAAACTTGTCCTACTTGATGATGCGCAGAACAATCTTATAGCAAAACGAACCATACTCAGACCTTGGAAAGTGGGCTGGTTCCATTTCGGGCTCATTTTAGAGTTCATTTGACGTCTTCACATGTGACCCAGCAGTCTGAGATCAACAGTCCCAGACCTTGTCTGACATTCTTGTTCAGATCTTCATTGTCAGGATTTTTTTTGGTATCACAAGCCGGAAAACTGTACGTGGAATGTGACAAATGGCGCAAAGGTGCAGCTTTAAGGCCAAAGAGGGACTCCTAATTGAAACATACGATGCGCGTCACCGTCGATTTTCTGCCATTCTTCAAACGCCACAGCTCACTCCGCGCTAGAGTATTCATTCGTAATGAGGGGGATTCAATACGCGGCAAGGCAGTTGACCTTCTGCGAATACAATACAGCAAACATGAAAGACGGAGAAGCAAGCACGGAGAGGCACGGTGAGAGAAGAGAAGCAGAGGAGAGAGAAGAAAACATAATTGTCCCCGAGGTAGCTGAGAAGTGAAATCTGTCATGAGTTTGGTAAGAGAAAGGTCAGGACGTTTCAGAGGGTTTACTCGGCCGGGTGCCCGCCCACACACGTGCACATCTATGTCTGCTGCTTAGCGTCTTTGGAGGGCCGCTCTTAAATCAAGCTCATTGTTCCCTTAGGCCCGCACGGCCAACAAAGGCCACAGCCGCTTAAAAACAGACAAAACGAGGCATTCTGCCTGCTGATAAGCAGCGGTCACGACACGTACACACACACAGCTGTCTGCATTACTGTCTTTATCAGGGTTACCCACTCAACTACACTATGCAAATGGAACAGAGGTTGGCTTGAAGTGTTTCTGAGATTTCCAAGATGTACCATGGAAAACGAAGCAGAGTGTGATTTAGTGTTTCCAAGATTTCCGAGATGTTCCATGCAAAATGGAGCAGAAGTTGACAAAGTGTGTCTGAGATTTCTGAGATGTTCCATGCAGAATAGAACAGAGGTTGACTTGAAGTGCTTGAAGAATAGAGCAGAGACTGACAAAGTAATTCTGAGATCTCCAAGATGTTCCAAGCAAAACGGAGCAGAGGTTGACAAAGTAATTCCAAGATTTCCGAGATGTTCCATGCAGAATAGAACAGAGGTTGACTTGAAGTGTTTCCAAGATTTCCAAGATGTTCCTTTAAGTGACTTTATACCTTAATTATCATTTTATAAAATCATATTTGTCATTAAAACACCCAAAGGTGTTTAGGTGGTGACAGTTCTTAATGTTCCACACTGATTTAGAGACCACGTTTACTTCAAAACATGTCATGAGGGATGGACTGCAATGCAGTCACACCTGCTGCTCTGAAATGGAGGGGCGTGGCTAAAATAAGCTGCCACCTACAGACTAAAACACTGTATTTCAGTGATGAATCTTTCTGCTTCACTTAAAAACAATATTGGAAAGAAATACACATTAGAAAATGTGCGTATTATATTCACAAGTGTAAATTTAGGGGTTAGGATTTTGGGACAGTCACCTCCCAATGGAAAGAACCCTATAAATGATCTAGAACCTCTAGTAGTATTTGAACCATTTGGGAAGAATATCTAATTGCGATTTCTGATCAGTATTGCGACTGGGATTTAAATTGCAATTATTTTCTGGGAACTGGAGTCCAGACCTGTTATTTGGTCAGTAAGACCAGAGCATCCCTTTTTCTTTAAGTCAGCTGTGGTTGTGATGTCACAGCATATAGTTGTTTGGTTGCCTCTGATTGGTCTAACTTATCTACATGCAGTTTACAAGCTCTGATATCATGCTAACGTCCCCTACCTAAGACACTCATTTAATTAAATAGCCGATAATTAAAATAGCAGCTCTTGCGATTTGAATATTGCCTTTTTTAAACTGCGATTTCAAAATAAAATCGATTCACCTTTGAGCCCTTCCTGCTAGTAAATCGAACTGTGTCTGGCCGATTTCTCCTCCACTTCCTAACCGTGTTGGTGGATAACCTAAAGTGTAAGGACTATAGTCCAAACCAATGGGAGAGCTTGCTTGGCTATATCCAGCTATATACTGGAGAACTTCTCATTGGGACGTTTGAAGGTTTTCAGCTGCTTGTATTTGTTTGGTGGCTGTTTGTTACAGAGGATGAGGATGTTTTATGTCTCTTTTTATGGGGTTGGGGTTGGGGGTTGAGTATTGAATGCAACCAAGCAGCAATCTGCACCAGATTGCCAACTAAGGCACAACACAGAACAAAGCCTGTGACGGTTCCTTTCAGCGCATTACACACTATCACTGAGCTACATGGAACCGTGTTTATGTAGAGCTATTCAAATGCATAACACTCTCGCCACGCCGCAATAACAGCTCGAGCCAAAGGAGCACAAAGGAAGACTTGTAAAAGTAAGGCCGCGGCAGATAGCGGAGGCGCTCTGGCTTACAGTCAGAAACACGACCTGCGTTCTCTGAACGGAACGTCAGTTGGCCTTTTTTACAGAAGTGTGGAGACTCTGAGAAATGCCAAAAACTCTCTTTCTTCAGTCCTGGACTTTTTCTGCGTCTCTGCAGAACGTTTTTTTCCCCCAGCAGCGTCCACAGAGTTGTTTTTAGCGTATTCCCTTTGCAGAATTTCTTTTCAAAAACTGAAGCACGGTAGAACAATAGTCCCATCAGCGGAGAACAGAGAGACGTACAGGACGAGGCGGCTCTGAAACTTCCCTCCCTTCTCTTGTTTGGAGAGCGGTCGGTGCCCTTTACCTTGTGATTTCTCCATTAGTCCCGAATGAATATCCTGTGTATAGGTCGATCCAATTGTTTTCATCGCTTGTTTCTGTAGCGTCTGCTATTTCATCTACACTGTGTGTCCAAAAGTATCCAGACAGTCTTTCTTACGGGTGGATTCTTCTACTTTAAGGTCACCCATTATTGACACCACTTGTATGAACGCCATAGTAAAGCACTGACCAGTACAGGATGCTCTGGAGCAGCGGCACATGAGTATAAGGTCACCATGCCTAAACCCTGGCATGGGCTAGAGGGGTATAGGTAGGGTGGCCACTTTCATAAACCCAAAAAGGAGGACATGCCACCCTAAAAAGGAGGACATCATGTAGGGGGGTTGGACACGATACTAGAACAGAATTAAAATCATAACCTAACGTGTATAACACATACATGGTTGCTTTACTCACCTAATTTTTTTTTTTTTTTTTTTTTTTTTTTTTTTTTTTTTTTTTTTTTTTTGACTAGCATTTCGAGGGCTGACCTGCGGTTAGCGGTACGCGAGTCACAATGTCACATGACCTTGGTAAACCAATGAAATGCAAAGGGCATGTCTTGACACGAACATGAGCCAATGGTACACACAATATCGTTTGTGAGTGAACATTTTAAATAGTTCATCCCGAAAACAGGACTAATAGGCATCCGTCCAGGTATTGCGCCGGACGGAGGACTGTGAGTTGAAAGACTGGACGCTCCGACCTAAAAGAGGACGTGTGGCCACCCTAGGCATAGGGCCCCCCAGCATGGAGCAGTGGAGCTGAATTTTTGCACCTGGCACACTTCTTTAACATTCCGTTATGATGATCAGCAACCTGATGGTCAAAGGTTTCAAGCCATACCTGTCAAGTTTTGGATTTAAAAATAAGGGACATGTTCTGCCGCGCCCTTCGAGCCGTCCCACCAGCCCAACCGAGGTTCAGTATGCCTTACATTTTAAGACAGGTTTACAAGAAATCTAAAATAACCACCTGGGAACCACTTACAAACTACAATTAGATGATCAGAATCTGATAGGCCTACCTTTGTTTACACTGAAATGCTGTGGACATTCCTACATATGTAATTCTTATAATACAGCAAAGAGGGGTAAAATACGGTGGTTTCCCGGCCAAAATGGGAGACTTGACAGGTATGTTTCAAGCAGCACAATCATTTAATAACCTGGTGAGGTAATACAGAACTCAATTGTGTACAGCCACATGTATCACTTGGACTCACTTATTACGAAGGGTGTCCACACACCACGGCGCCTCGGCACATGGATTCGTTGGTCCATCTCCATCAAGACAAAAGTGGGACTCGTTGCTAAAGAGATAACCCAATGCCATTCTGAGTCATGACTCCATGACAGTCTGTCACAACACCATTGCAGTCTTTGGAGACGTTGATGTGGTGTTAAGTACAGTTGTCGTAACGGTCTGTGTGCATGTAGTCCTGTGTTGTGTCAATGGTGCTGGCACCAACAGGATGACTCATGGACGGCGTCACTGCTCACTGAATATCTGCAGTCATGGCTGTTGGGTCATGCTTATGTCACATGCGTGGCCAGGCATGAAACATGAATCATCCCCATGTCTCACCTACCCACCAAGTATCGTTCCTGTCGGTTGATTCCTTCTGGGTGCAGCTATTTGTGCAGCTATTGTTCGATGATCGGTGTAGATCATCTCAGTTTGGTCCGGTTTCTCAGACTAACGGAAAACTTCAGTCAGTCTGTTGGGTGCATTCTCTCAAGCTCAATTCTCTTAAGCTTGTACACAGTCGAAGAAGCAATTCTCTCCACATACAGGAACACGAGCATGCACTTCTCCTTTAATTTCATTTCAAGTCAATCACCAGCATGCGATTATTTTTAAACCATTAATTGCAAATAAATGGATTCCGAACTGTCGCTGTAACTCCCTTTGACGAAGCAAGAGTGCTATTTGAAATCCCCAGCGATCGCTTCGAGATAATGGCTGCGGCCGCAATGATTGTGGCGCCGAACCATCTTCTTTGTCTTTGAGAATAAGAAAGCAATCAGACAGCTACCTCTCCTTCTGTATCAGCTCCGTGCCCTCATTATAACAAAGGCTGCTAGTCTTCCTTTTCCTTCACAGATACTATCCATTGTCCTACTTTTGGTTTCCCAGTCTCCCTCTCCCTGTTTCTCTCGCTCTGACAGTTATAGAGGAGGGAAAGGCCGCTTATTACCTCAATCTCAGCCCAATCAGACCCAAGGAAAAGCAGAGAGATTGTGGGCGGACATGTATTTCTTTCTTCCTTTCTCTCTCCCTCTCTCTTCTTTTTTTATAGCATCTCTACCTTTCCACCGGGAGCCCGTTCTGACAGAGTGGCTCTTGAGCACGCTTCACTGTCCCCACTCTCTCTTTCCTCTCCTCACTTCCGCACAGATCCTGTCCACACTGGGAGCGTTCAAAGGCCCGAGCGTGACTTTCCCCAGCGGGCGTGTTTTCAGGCGAGAGAGAGGGAGAGAGGAGGGAGGATTTCGGAAAGCGAAAAAAAGGATCCCACGGGGAGTACTCATTAAAGCCGGTGCTCCGCATCCGGACATAACAAACCCCAACCCGGCTCAGTTCCCTCTCTCCAACTGTCTGCCTAATAGACAACGCTGCGGAGTTGGTGGTAGGCTGTAGGTGGACAGGCCCGTGCTAAGTGAAGCTTAAACGTGGTTCATCGTGTCATTGTTCTCCTGCACTGAAAGGCTAGGAAAACTAAGATTCTCACAGTGTAGCCGTAACGCAATTATTAACCCGCGCTTCATCTCGCAGAGGGGCAGGAAGAGAGAGGGACTATGATATGCTGTCATTATTCGTTCAAAGGATATTTTACAAAAATACATTTTAATGCTTCAATACGTTTGGCACTGTAGACTGTGGAGCTATGCAACTTATCCACAGGGTTAATGTGTTTGGTTTGTTTGCAAAAATAGAAATCGCCCTAAAGTACCTGTTTGTGCAGTCTGGTGCTGAAACATACCTTAAAATTAACCTTCCCATTCATAGACTTTAGAATCAGTCTAGTGCACTTTTATAATCAAGTGCACTTCCTGCAGTCAAAAACACTGAGACATTTCAAGAGCTGAAAGCCCGAAATTAATACTACTATTACTACTACTACTGTTACTACTACTATTAATACTACTACTACTACTAATACTCCTACTGTTACTACTACTATTAATACTACTATTAATACTCCTACTGTTACTACTACTATTAATACTACTACTACTACCACCAGTACTACTAGTACTACTACTACTACCACTACTACTAGTACTACTACTAATACTACTACTACTACTATTAATACTACTACTGCTATTAGTACTATTAATACTACTACTACTAATACTACTAGTACTTATACTAATACTACTACTACTGCTACCACTAATATTAATACTACTGCTACTACTACCACTACTACTACTGCTACCACTAATATTAATACTACTACTACTACTACTGCTACTACTACTATAATACTACTACTGCTACTACTACCGCTATTACTACTAGTACTACTACTACTCCTACTACAGCTATTACTACTAGTACTACTACTACTCCTACTACTACTGCTACTACTACCGTTAATCATAGTAATAACAATAATAATACTACTAATAACACTACTACTACTGTTACTGCTACTACTACTGCTGCTATCACTATCAATACTACTGCTACTACAACTACTACTACTACTGCTACTACTACCATTAATCATAATAATAATAATACTGCTAATACCACTACTACAACTAATATTAATAATACTACTACTATTATTACTACTACTACTACTGTTAATACTACTGCTACTGCTGTTAATACTACTGCTGCTACTACTACTACTGCTGCCACTACTACTAGCACTACTACTAGCACTACTACTACTAGTAATACTACTATTAATACTACTACTACTACTGTTAATACTACTACTACTACTAATAATAATAATAACTTATTGGTAGGATATGGGAAAGTCAGGGAAGCCAATGTACACAAGTTGTGAGAATCATTACAAAAAAATAACAAATATAAAATATTTTTGAAATATAACAAAAAATATATGATATTTTTGACACTAAGATTTTTTTGCGGGGAATTACAGCATTATGTAAACCATTTCATAGCTAAAAATCAGTTTTTATTGGAAAGAAAGAGGCAAAGAGAGGTAAAAAGAAAAAGACGTTCTGCCATTATCTGTCCAAAGGATTTTTCACGAAAGATGTTTTAATGCTTTGAAAAGTTTATCGCTGAAGGCTGTGGAACGATGCAAATCATCGGCAAGGTTCGAACTGGTACCCGAGGCTTTTGTACAGTCTCATGCTGGAATACACCTTGTAAATAACCTTCCCATTCATAGGTTTCATAATTAATCAGTGCACTATAATCTTGTACACTTCCTGCACTGAAATATTTCGAAAGCTGAAAGCTTGAATGCTGAACGTTTCTTCCTTACATCAGAGCTTTCTCACCTTATTTTGATACACTCTTAAAGAGTTGGTGCCTGCTGGTTTACAGGGAATATTCTGGTGACTCACAATGTCAGTGTGATGTGAAGCATCATCAGTGGACGCAATACACAATCCATGCAGTTGAGTTAAAGTAGAGATCCCCAAGGTAAAATACTCCTCCAGTGTCAGTAGAAGTTCCTCCCTTTAGACCTCCACTGGAGTAACAGTACTAAAGTATTTACCTTCAAATGTACTTAAGTATGGAGAGTAACAGGAGCATGATTTATTATGGCTCTAATGTCCTATTATCATTTCTGGAACAAGACTCTTAATCAGCTCAGTGTAGGTGAAGAGACTCTAGTGTCTCTCAGTCCACCAGTCTTTAATAGAAGATCAGTAATTAGTCTGACACTGATGTCTATTACAATCACCATCAGCACAGAACACTGAAGGAGAACAGGTTCCATTACCTAGAACTGAGCTCTGTCCAACAGGTCAAAACAAGCTCAAAACAAAGTGAGCCAACACACCACTTACTTACAGTACACTAACACATTACACTTACTGAGTTACTGTACACCGACACACTACTCACAGCACACTAACACATTACACTTACTGAGTTACTGTACACCGACACGCTACTTACAGTACACTAACGCATTACACTTACCGAGTTACTGTACACCGACACGCTACTTACAGTACACTAACGCATTACACTTACTGAGTTCCTGTACACCGACACGCTACTTACAGTACACTAACGCATCACACTTACTGAGTTACCGTACACCAACACACTACTTACAGTACACATTACACTTACTGAGTTACTGTACACCGACACACTACTTACCGCACACTAACGCATTACACTTACCGAGTTACTGTACACCGACACGCTACTTACAGTACACTAACGCATTACACTTACTGAGTTCCTGTACACCAACACACTACTTACAGTACACATTACACTTACTGAGTTACTGTACACCGACACACTACTTACCGCACACTAACGCATTACACTTACCGAGTTACTGTACACCGACACGCTACTTACAGTACACTAACGCATTACACTTACTGAGTTCCTGTACACCGACACGCTACTTACAGTACACTAACGCATTACACTTACTGAGTTACTGTACACCAACACGCTACTTACAGTACACTAACGCATTACACTTACCGAGTTACTGTACACCAACACACTACTTACAGTACACTAACGCATTACACTTACTGAGATACTGTATACCACTGAGCAGCATTAGCTCACATGTAGCTATTCATATTTCTGATATTGACCTAATGCTGACAACAGAGCTTAAACTTCACAGGTCTTTTGCAAGCGTACAGGCAACTGATGTCAGTACACTTGTGTGAGTGAGTGAGTGAGTGAGTGAGTGTGTGTGTGTGTGTGTGAGAGAGAGAGAGTTTGTGTTTGAGTATCACTACATGCATCTGCTCAGGCCACAGTGTTCAAGCTTCCCCAGTATTACATTAGCATACAGCATGCCTAAACCTGTAGGCCAGCTTGTGTGCAATCAGCATAAGAAGCGGCTTCAGGAGCCATTAGCTGATTATAGTTATGGTTTTAAACATTCATGCTTACAAGGCAGCCGGAATGTTACCTGTAAGCACCCATTTCTATAAGCTGTAAACTGCCCACTTTCAATCAGAGGAACCCCAGATGTATCAGCCAAAACAGGTTCTTTAAGTTTATGCTGGAGCCATGATGCTAATGAGGCTAACAAGGAACGGAGGCCTGCTTGCTTCATTTAGCACAGTGCTAACTGCGTGCCTAAATCACAAGATTCAGACTGCTAAGATTAATCAGATCTGTTAGAGATTACTTAACAACTGTGTGTGAAGCAAGTGTGTGATGATTTAGCCATGCAGTTAGCACCATGCTAATTGGTGGGATAGGCTTCCATTACTAGCCCCATTAGCCTCATAGCTCTAGTCCTAATACTAAATAAGCAAACTTCAGACACTAAATATGTCTTGGCTTAGCGTCTGCATTCTTGGTAAGAGGAGAATTACATAGTTTAACTATTGTCTTAAGGCTCTGAACTGAAGTGCACTGGTTTTGTGCCAGTTTAAACTTATCCTGTTCATATGGAAATATGAATATATATATATTCCAAATATATTTACTGAATGGATTTTTTGCAGTGTATGAAAATGCCCAAAATATATTTGTTCAATATATTTCTAAGATGCATCATGTATTTGTATTATGTATATGACACACATGTATGTAAATGTATGTAATATGTGTGTGTATATATGTGTGTGTGTGTGTGTGTGTGTGTTAATTGTACAGTATGTACTATTACATTTCACAGACACTCTTATCCAGAGCAACCTACAACTGTGCCTAGCGTTCCATCGGATAATGTTTCCTAGCTAGTACAAGAAGGTTAGAGTTTAAAACTGGCCTTGAGCTCAGATGCTGCCCGAACAAGGGCCAGTGCTGATACCTAGGAAGAAGAATGCAGAGTTAAATACAGCAGAAGTGAACTACCTGGCAACCCCAAGCCAGAGCTCAGACCTAGAGAGAAGAAAGGTTAATCTCAGTATAAGTGCAAAACAAAGCATTTCAGTATATACATCTATTAGTACTTACTTATTTAAGTGCTTTACAAACAGAGCACTTCATTGAGTACTTAGGTGAGAGAACAAACAAGTTTACAGATTTAACTAAATATACATTAATTATATATTTAGTTTAGTTAAATATACGTATTGCGGTGTACTTTGCATTAACCATTGTGGTACAACAATGCTTATAAAAATATTTCAGATAAATTAGTTATCAAATCATCAGGCCGCATTTTCACAATGTATCCATACTGACAACACTTACTTTTGCCAAAGATGAAAAATGAAATAATCAACATAAGACTTCAAATTGAATTACTGGAACACAAAAGGTATTCCAAGTTTTCATGCTGTATTTGGTCAATATAGTAATATATTCTGAAAGTAAAATTTGATGTTTGGAATGTGGACTGTGGTGTATTTGAAATTGATTTTAAATATATAAAATCTCCATATATTTAGGTGAGGCCAATCACTTACCCGGAGTGGTGGGCAGCCCTATCCACGGTGCCCAGGTAACAGATAAGGGTTAGGTCACTTGCTCAAGGGTTACTGACGGTTCAGGGAATCGAACCGGCAACCCTCCGGTCACAGTGCTGGTTCGCTAACTTCCATCCCACGGCTGCCCACAT
Organism: Semaprochilodus insignis; assembly: GCA_034552555.1. Taxonomy (NCBI): domain Eukaryota; kingdom Metazoa; phylum Chordata; class Actinopteri; order Characiformes; family Prochilodontidae; genus Semaprochilodus; species Semaprochilodus insignis. The sequence continues at coordinate 38,024,350 of CM067476.1, forward strand.
ATATGTGTCCATATATACGTTTTTCTATATAGGTACTTAACTGTGAAATATGGTTGTACCACAAATCCCTAAGTGCTACCATGGGAAGACTGATATTTTCCATGGAAAAAAAAAATCCGAAATAGAAGAAATCAAATAGTTTGGAAGTTTGGGCAGCTTTTGAGCCTCACTGATGGATGTTAACTATGAATGTTAGCCTTATACTCATGTTAAAACTGGGGTGATGCTTAGAGGTGTGAGTTTCACAGGTACAGCTCATAGCATTTAGCTATTAGTATTTGTAGCTTTGTTGCTTATCCATGAAAAGTCCTGATTCGGGTCCTTTTGTGTGATTTTTGTGTTTCTGGTTGGTTTCCTAACACCTACACTTGCTGAGCAGAAGGTTTAACTATTTAGCAGATGCTAAGCTCAATGTTAACGCTAGTTTGTGTGGTGATTTAGTAGTGCATAAGCATATACACACGTAGACACATACCTTACCATTAGCCTAGGTTTGAACCCGCAGCTGGTATAACCGGCTCCTGTTCTGTTGGACATACGAATGAATCCATCGCATGAAGAAAGACTCACACCAATGACCTAGACACACAGCCGCACAGGCCGCTCTGCATCATCCCATCCCCACAGTGGAGATAGAGAGAGATAGAGAGAGGATGATGGAGGGATTGGGTCGCCAAAGGTGTGCTGGTCACGTTCCAGCGCCTCGGCGCAGATCCCCACCCCAGATAACAACAAAGAGCAATCACTATCGTCTGAGCGGAGGAGAGAGAAAAACAGCATGCAGCCTCAAAACAGGATGAATGTCTCCCAGAATTCCTATTTTTTTCCTTCGTGGCCCCACAACGATTGGCCGGAGTTTGATAAATGGCGAGCCTGCGGGCCCGACGACATTTTGGTTGCTTTGGGATATTTTTATACCCGATGGAGTTTTTAATGACAGATGGCTTCTGGCCTGAAACGCACCACCTCCCTCCCTCCCCATCCCAAAAATGCCCATCCAAAAGCCCTCTAAAATTAGCAGAACACTTTATTTATTTATTTATTTATTTATTTATATCTAAACGAGGGACTCACTGACATGGGAGCTTCAGGCTGATGCCGATATTCAGTTGTTGTTGTGCATGCTGTTTATGACATGAACACACTTTAAAAAAAGACGGTTCTTCAAGGGCTCTTTAGTAAAGGTAATTTTTCCATATAGAACCATGAACACTTGTACATGCCTGAATGGCATACATGCTTAAATGGTTGTTTGCATGGTGAAATGGTGCTACAGTATATTGTTCTATATACCACAGGGTTCTACTGAGTTCCAAGCTTGATGTTATAGCAATAGTAATAGTAACATTTTCAAAAATGGTTGTTATCTGGGGTGGGGATCTGTGCCGAGGTGCTGGAACGTGCAATAGTAGAACCCTGTTTTGGTTCTATATCGAACCATTTTCAAAAATGGTTCTATACAGAAACATATTCTCTACACATTTACCATCAATCTTAATGACAATTTCACTATGGACAGAACCATTAAAGCATAGAATGGTTCTATGTGGAACTCATGTTTCTGAAAAGAACCCTTGCCTTTACTAAAGAACCCTCAAAGAACCATCTTTGAGATGCTAAATTACCCCCCCTAAGTGTAAGTGTGTATGTCTGTGTGTCTGCCCTGTGTTAGACTAGCCAACTGTCCAGGGTGTTTCCTGCCTTCTGACCAATGAGCGCTGGGATAGGCTCCAGCACCCCCCATGACCCAGATAGATAATGAATGATGAATGAATGGATGGATGTCGAGCTGTTTAGTAATAATTTGGTATGGTTAATTAATTTGATATTGTACAACAATATTTTGAGGTCATTATTAAAACATACTCGATAGTTTAATTAAATACNCTCTCTCTCCTCTCTTTCTTTTCTCTCTTATACTCTCGCTCGCTCAGTCTCTCTCTCCCCTCTTTCTTTTCTCTCTTATGCTCTCGCTCGCTCACTCACTCTCTCCTCTCTTCTCTTCTCTCTCTTACTCTCTCTCGCTCAGTCTCTCTCTCCTCTCTTTCTTTTCTCTCTTATACTCTCGCTCGCTCAGTCTCTCTCTCCCCTCTTTCTTTTCTCTCTTATACTCTCGCTCGCTCACTCTCTCTCCCCTCTCTTTCTCTTCTCTCTCTTTCTCTCGCTCAGTCTCTCTCCTCTTTCTTTTCTCTCTCTTATATTCTCGCTCGCTCAGTCTCTCCTCTCTTTCTCTTCTATCTCTCTCTCTTACTCTCACTCTGTTTTTTCTCTCCTTTCTTTTCTCTCTCCTACTCTCACTTTCTCTTTCTCTTCTGTCTTACTCTCGCTCGCTCAGTCTCTCTTTCCTCTCTTTCTTTTCTTTCTCTTACCCTCACTCACTCAGTCTCTCTCTCTTCTCTCTCTTACTCTCGCTTGCTCAGTGTCTCTCCTCCTCTCTTTCTTTTCTTTCTCTTACTCTCGCTCACTCAGTCTCTCTCTCTCTCCTCTCTCTTACTCTCGCTCAGTCTCTCTCTCCTCTTTCTTTTCTTTTTCTTACTCTTGCTCACTCAGTCTCTCTCTCTTTTCTCTCCCTCAGCCTCTCTCCATCTCTCTCTTCTCTCTTTCTTACTTTCTCCCCTCTTTCTTTTCTCTCTCTTTCTCTCTCTCTGAGTCTTCTCCTTTCCTTTTCTTTCCTTTTTAAATTTTCTCTTTCTTATACTTTCCCTGTCTCTCCTGTGGACAGTGTGGAGTGGACAGTGAGTGGACTGCACTGCTGTGTCTGATCCACTCACACCAGCACAACACACACTAACACACCACCACCACATCAGTGTCATTGCAATGCTGAGAATGATCCACCACCCACATAATACCTGCTCTGTGGTGGTCCTGTGGGGGTCCTGACCATTGAAGAACAGGGTAATAAAGTGTACAGAGAAACAGATGGACCACAGTCTGTAACTGTAGAACTACAGAGAGCTCCTATATGGTCAGTGGAGCTGATGACATGGATAAAGAGTGTAGATACAAGGAGGTGGACCTGACGAAGTGGACTGTCAGTGTATATACATACATACCTCTCTCAGTTTCTCTCTCTCTCTCTCTCTCTCTCTCTGTCTTTTGCTCTCTTTTTTCATTCTTTCATTTTCTCGCTATCTTTCTGTCTTTCTTCTTCTCTCATATTGCCTTTCATCTTACATCTTCCCTCTCTCTCTCTCTCTCCTTTAATGTGCTATTCTGCTGGATCTCACTGTAGATTTGAGAAAAGAGAGATGTGTTTTTTCTTCTCCTCTGCTGGTGTTAGAAGAGGAGATCCTCTATTTTCCTTTGTGGAATTTATTCTGATCCCTCCTTGTGAACGTGCAACTGCTGGCAGGATTTGAGAACCTGAGCGCGGATCTGTGGCTGCTTCCCTTTGTATGAGAGTAGAAAGGTGTTCTGAAGTAACCGCATGACAAATTTGGTCAGCATTTGCTTTGAAGTGTCTGGGGAGGCTGTGGGGAAGTCCAGCAGGGAACATTTCGTGGCAGCGCAGTGTCGCCTTTTTTCCCCCCCTCTAGAGAGCGGTGACAGGGACCGAGCTGGGCTGCCACTTTTACATCCCTGGACTCCTGTAGAAACTGCACCAAAAGGGTTTGAGTTTGTCTAAGAAACCTATTTCAGAGGAGCAGAAATCCAGTAAAATGGAGATATTGTATAGAGGCTGGATAATGGAAACGGCCCCGCAGTAGGACCAGGCTAGTGCCATTTCCCAACATAGAGCACCCTTCAGTTATTTCATTTCCAGTCAAAACAGTCATTAATTAAGTTCACTCTCACCTTCATTACAGCTTCCATTCTTTTCTGGAGACTCACTTTCTGTTCCTCACAACCTCCAAAGTTCAGTCTTAGAAGTTGGTTCAGCATGTCCTGCTTCTTCTCACCATCCAAATAACCCCCAACACATTCAGTGGTGTTGAGGTTCTGGACTCTGGGGTGGTCAGTCCATTGTTCTGAGAACACCAGTAGCTTCTTTGTTGGATGTGTCTGCCTCCTTTTCTCAGTGAGGAGCTTCTCGAACAGCGACACCTCCTTTCAGACCTCCATAGTGTTGAGGTGTCTTCTCACAGTGGAAGGATGGACAGAAACACCTGTGGATGTTCTCAGATCTGAAGCGAGAGTGGAGCTTGAGCTCTCTCTCCAAGGTGAAAGCTTTAAGTGCTGTTTATGTGATGGACATTCAGTGGGCCTACCAGGTCTTCCAGGTGGTTATTAGGAATCACGGTTTCTTTGTAGNTTTTTTTTTGGGGGGGGGGGGGGGGGGCTGTTAGAACTGTTAGACAGTGTTAGCTAGAACAAACCTTGTTTCCCTTATCCCTTTACCGTCGTCACCAGGAAAAAAGAAATAGAGTTTTTGTTTGGGACAATAATAACAAAGCAAAATAACAATAACAATAACAAAATAGTCAATTTGAATTACATTAACTTAGCATGGGATGGATTATCACAGGACACCATTCGGAATCGCTACAACTCCATGCCAAGAGACATCTGGCATGTTTGGTTATTAAACATGGCGGGCCGATGCCACACTGAGAGACACTACTTCTGTATGTGTAGCTCAATAAATATTGATCATATCAGTCTAAATGTATCATCATTTATTGTTCCTGGTGACCTTTATCTTCCTTCCCAACAGCACTGCAATCCCACACCTCCTTCTGGGTGCACCTGTTTTGTTGGCAATGAGTGTACATCATCAGAAGAGGCTTTTTTCCTAGTCTTTGAACTGGAAGCGGACTGTGCCACCACTATAGGATGCTAGTAAGCCGTTGTAGTTATTTGTTAAGCTGGTCTGATGAAGATGTTCTGGTGTCGGGGCTGAAGGAAAAGGCCTGGTTGATCTTATTTCCGCTTCTACCCTGAGAAACTGCTTCATTACTCTTGAACAGGAGCCTCTGTGCTTTAAATAGCCTGGCTCTACGATAGAGACGGTCGGTCAAATGAGTTCCATTGCTTCTTTTATCCGGACTGTTTGTGGCGAATATTGCGGTTTTTTGATGTGCAGATGAGACACTGTTTACGGCAGAACGAATGCATCGGAAGGTGTTATTAGTCTCTCTCGTCTCTCGGCCTCTGCCTCTTCCTCTCTCCTCAAGCTGGCCAGAGGTAACTCGCGTACCCTCGTAGTCCATTTCTTCCTCACTGCTAATAATAAATAAGCAGCCTCTGCTCATTTTGAAGCATCCTGGTCTTGATTGGAGTCCTCAGCCCCAGCGGGAGACTTCCCCGGGCCTGCTAAATGCCAGCCTTTGTTACACGCAGAAGAAACGAAAGAGGTTTAGAGTGGGTCTTTGTCCACAGCGAAGCTCTCGTTTGTGAAATGATAAGAATTTTTCCCTCAAAAATGTCACTGGGCTTCGTCTCAGTCTCAACGCTGTTATGTGGTGGAAAGTTTCAGCTTTGTGGGCTCTGAATGTCATCTCTGCTGTGGTTTTGTATTTTGGCGCGCGCGTCTGTATTTACAGCCTCGTCCCAAATGCCAAAAAATAAAAACACAAATCTCGGAGAACACAATCTCCACAAACACAAAGGCCAAAATAAACATAAAGCTGCTCTCCTCCTCCAGCTGCAGGTGTTTTTGGGCATTAAATTAGCCTCAGTTAACCACCTCAGAACTGGTACACTTGCACTTTGTTTCACCATTTCATGGCGTCTGTGCCATTCGAGCCTGTGCATATCATCGTGTATCTTAATTTTCTCTGATTTTGACTTTTCTACATCATTCTCGTCTACATCATGCTCATGAAGGTTTTGGCTCTCTCCTGTAAAGTTGCTATTTTGGAGATACTTGTTTTTCACTTACATTCAAATGATAATTCAATAGCTATTGTGTTAAGTCAGGGATTGAAAAAATTCACTCCCCCTGAATGAGTATATTGGAGGGGGAAGCAGGACCTGTTGAAAGCTAAAAGCTATCTCACTCAGGTTTTAACCAGTGTTCAACCTCCTCTTTATCAAAAGGACTACTTATCTCTGATCATACGGACCAGAGCAGTGGTTTCCAAGCCTCGTCCCTCCGCCCTCTTTTTCCAGCTGCAGGTGTTTTTGGGGCAATGAATTAGCCTCTAGTACTTTGTTTCACTACTTCATGGCACCTGTGCCATTCGAGCTGTTTGCACATATCTGTATAGAGAAATAGCCGTCCAGAGAAAAACATGTATTTCCATTTTTCCAATTTTGACTTGTCCACATCTTTCAAGCACATCTAATGTCCTCTGCAGGCTGTGAAAATGTCATGAAGATCGGACCAACAGGACCTACGGACCTAAATGCTTCAAAATTCCTTGGAATAAAAACACTTCACTGTAACTGACAGTGAAAGTAATGAAGGTTTTTGGCCTGTCCTGTGAAGTTACTGTTTTGGAGATATTTGTTTTTCTTTAGACAGTGATGATATATTTGTTGTCTTCAGGCCACTATTTTTAGCCTATTAAATCAGCATCCACACACGACGTTGGGTACGATTGTGCATACCGTAAAGACTGTTGAACTCATATGTACACAGGTCTATTCAACCTACATTTACATTAACATCTACAAATATCAATTTTTAATGTTGTTTGTATATACAAAGCAAAAGAAAAACTTTGGGTAGTCAGTAAAATGCTAATAAAAGCACAAAGCATTTTCCTTTACTAAACTCACTTTTTTTTAATATTGTAATGTTTTTAATATTTAATATTTCACATTGTCAACTTTACTGATTTTCAAAACTTGTAAACTGGCACTTTGTTTTACTGTTTCATGGCGTTTAGCCAATTAAATCAGCGTCCACACACAAAGTTGGGCCGAATTTCTGTTGAAATTCTCTAGACGAAGGACTTTGTTGTGTGTGGTTATGATGTGCATATCGTAAAGACTGATGAATTACTATGTACACAGTTCTGTTTGATCATTTACATTTATGAGGCAGCAATTCAACCCTGTGCTATGGCACTACCTCCACCATGCCTCATTACATCTACACATGTACTTTATTATGTTTTATTTATATTTGCATATTCAAACATGGTCCCAAAAAGTTTGGGTAATAGGTAACATGCACAGAGCATTTTTCTTTTCTAAGCTGCTTTTCACAGGTATTTAATTAAAAACAGCCATAACACGAGATATTTAATATCTCACCTTGTCAACTTTATTTTTAAAACGTTGAAACTTGCACTTATTGCACTTGTTTCACTATTTCATGGCGTCCGTGCCATATGAGCTGTTTATGCATATCATCGCTGTCCAGAGAAGTATCTCCATTTTTTCCAATTTGGACTTTTCAGCCTCATTCGAGCATGTCTGATGCTCCAAAACAACTTGGAATAAAAACACCATACATTAACTTACAGTGACAGTAATGAAGGTTTTTGGCCTCTCCTGTAAAGCTACTATTTTGGCGACCTGTTTTTCATTTGTTGTCTTCAAGCCACTATTTTTTAGCCAACTAAATCAGTGTCCACGCACGATGTTGGGCAAAATTTCTCTAGACAAATGACTTTATTGTGTTTGTTTATGATGTGCATACTGATGAATCTTGGCCCTGACCACGGTGCCTCCATACATGGATTCGTTGGTCGTCTCCACCAAGACAAAAGCAGGAATCGTCACTGAAGATGACCCGCTGCCATTCTGAGTCACTTCATGACAGCCTGGCACGACACCATTGCAGTCTTTGGTGAGGTTGATGTGGTGTTAAGGACAGGCATTGTATCGGTCTGCGTGCATGAAGTTCTGCATCGTGCAGACGTCTGCCAATGGTGCTGGCACTAACAGGGTGACTCATGGAGGGCAACACTCCCTGCTGAATGTCCGCAATCGTGGCTGCTGGGTCAGTCAGTCAGGTACAGCGATAAGGCCTGTCCTTGCTTGCGTCACAACTTGGGAAGGGCTTGTTAATTAGCTGATTAGTGGGATTAGGGGCATTGGGAGCAGTGCAAACACTAACATGTGCGGGACAGGAGGCCTTCAGGACTAGGTTTGGAGGGCCACTGGATTAGCAGTAGACTGCAACTGCTCTATTCCTGTTGATAAAGTGCTGGAAGGGCACTTTAGGAGATGCTTCCAGTGTGTTGCTTATATCATAAACCTCTATCGTGAATATAAGGCTGTCTTCACAATCACAACTGTCAGTACATCTGATACCTTTTTGTAGTTTCTCTGCATGATGATACTCGGGCTTCAAAAATTGTCACAAGAGCTTACATGTACCTGCTGTTTTACCGACCGTGTTAAGACCTAGCACTGATGCCCTCCTCCAGGAGACCAGTAAACCCGAAAACAGAACGCTTTGTCTGCTTGATGTATGTGTTTTGTTCCCCAGCTGGGCAGCTGTTGATTCCTTGCATGAGGCTGTTTTTCAAATCTTATTCTGTCTACTTGTGTAGTCTCATGGAGTGCCGATGCGGGCTTGGCACAGAGCAAGGAGCATCCTAAAAAACCTGTGCGCTTTGAAATGCACTCAATAATGTTGTAACCTTATTTGCTGCGTTGCCCCTCCATCTAAAAAACACTATTTTCGTCTGCGGCTCTTAAAAGAATTCTCCTCAAATGCAATATCGCCCACTGGAAAGAGATTTCAGAGGACCTCAAAAGAAAACAGCGTTGAAGCTCATAAGACAGGTTACACTGATGAACCCGCAGTGGGGCAGATGGTTTATAAATGGAAGAAATTCACCACTGCTCCTGCTCTCGATTGGAGTGGGCGTACTACAAAGATCAGTGAAAGAAGTAAGAAGGAACTGCCGTCTCCTGCCATAAGATAAATGCTGAGGTTAGCATGTAAACAGTGCTATATTAAAAAGAGTACATCAAGTAAATCAATCCTGCCCAACTGAAATTAAAACCCTGTCCAACTAAAATCTAAAGTACACCTGCTACAGGATAAATGTTAAGCCTTCTATACAACAAGAAAACACTGCACATCGATCCTGAAGCCCAATTCTATCTGTGAAGCATGGTGGAGGTAGTGCCATAGCGCAGGGTTGAATTGCTGCCTCAGAGGCTGTTAAGGCTCTTGTTGGATGCCAGTAGCACTCCTGAGGAGGCAATGCCCCTCGAATGGAACACAGAGGCACTCTGCCCTGCACATTTTAGTGCCTTCCCTGCTCTCAGAATCAGAATCAGAATCTCTTTATTTCACCAAGTATGTTACACATACAAGGAATTTGTCTTGGTGAGAGCAACACGTATGACAAGTAACAAAAAACAAATAACAAAAACACAGAACACAGATTATTTACAGTATTAAACTAAAGGAAAATTACACTAAACAATAAATAGGGTAGAGGATAAATTAAAAAAGTACTAAAAGTAATAAAAAGCTGAAGAAGCTGAGAGATGTGAAACAAATTTAGTTGAGAAATATTATATATAGAAAGTTACAGATGACCTGAATATCTACAGAAAGAGAACATCTGTACAGGTGTGCAAATAATCATAGTGCACACCTGGTTCACCTTATCCGCTTATTAGGTATTAACACCAGTATTAACACTAGTATAGTGAACACATTTGGTGTGAGATCTCTTATTTTCGACTGCCAGATCTCATCTTTGAAGTAGGCCAGTGTTTCTTAACCCGGGTCCTGAAGACCAAGAAAACACTGCACATCAATCCTGAAGCCTAGTTCATTCTGTGAAGCATGGTGGAGGTAGTGCCATAGCGCAGGTTTGAATTGCTGCCTCCGTGGGTGCCTCATGTTGGATGCCCGTGAGAATCTTGAGGCGGTAATGGCCCTCAACCAGAACACGGGGGCACTCTGCCCTGCACATTTTAGTGCCTTGCCTGCTCTCAACACACCCGGTTCACCTTATCAGCTCATTAACATGCCCTTTCGGAGTTGGAGGGGGTGTTTTTAAGCAGGGAATCCACTAAAATGTGCAGGGCAGGGTTGAGAAACACTGAAGTAGGCTATCCAGTGGTAAGCCTAAAGCTTAGTTAGCTATAATCATTTATCATGTTGCCTAATTACAGCAAAAACGCAGTTATGGTCCAGATCAATGGTTAGAGATTTCGCTTTGGTGCCTAAGACTATTACACGGTACTGTGCGGCTCAAGCCAGTTATGTGAGGGTAGTTGTTCCCCTCTCAGTAATTTCTTTTGCCTTCATGTCTACACTAATGAGCCAAAACATTACGGTCACCTGTCTTCTATACTCTTGTTTCCCCACATGCTGCATAAACAGCTGCAACCTGACTGTAGCATCTGGCACCAACACATTAGCAGCAGATCCTTGAAAGTTGTGAGGTGGCGCTGGACTTGTTGTTTCAGCACATCCCACAGATGCTCGAAATTTGGAAACCAGCAGCAACACCTTGAACTGTCCATCATGTTCCTCAAACCGTTCCCAAATAGCATAAGACTATGAAAGAGGTCCCTGTTATTGGGGAGTACCATGGGATGTATGTGGTCCGAAACAATGTTTAAGTTGGTGGCATATGTCATCATGTCAGATCCAGAGTTTCCCAGCAGACTCATCAGCCAGAGCATCACACTCCCTGCACCAGCTTTTCTTCTTTCCCCAGTGCATCCTGGTGCCATCACTTTCCCAACTGAAAGCTGCATACACAGCTGTCCATGGGACCCGTTGGACCAGGTGACCTTCTGCCATTGCTCTAAGCTCCTCGTGTCACCATTGTCCACTCCTGTGATGGTGGGCAAGAATCAACATGGGCACAGCTTATCGGTGACCCTAGTAGCCCTCCTGTTGGTTCAGACTACACGGGATAGTCGCTCATAGATGAGGCTTGGGCGTTGGGCGGTTTGTGGTTTGTCCCTTCTCGGACTGTTGTTGTTAGGTACTCGCCGCTGCTGACCCGGAGCCCCCACAGTTTTCTGGCCATAACGATTTGGCCCTTGTTAGAGTTGCTTAGCTCTTCACACCTGTCCATTTCCCCCCAAACCAGCACCTTGACATCAATAACAGACCTCACCATGCACAGCTCCTGCACGATAATCAGTGTTATTTGCTTCATCTCATCAGTTTTGGCTCATTGGTGTATATAGTCTTACTGACAGGGCCTGGCCAGTCACAGGGGTACCAATGAATGTGAGTTAATCAGGAAGTTCTTCAGCAGAATGTCAGGACAATGATTGAAAATGCGGGTGTAAATCAGGGGTATTCCATTCTGGACCTGGAGAGGCAGTGTCAAGCACCATTTGGTGAATTCCTTCCTCAAACACTCATACCGAAGCAGGGAATTAACAGATGAGTGGAATCAGGTGTGTTTGAAGAGGGAGATCACCAGACTGTGCTGGGCTCCGGCCCTCTAGAACCAAAACTGATCAGCAGCAGAGGCTTGAACAGAGGAAATTCCGTATTGTAGAATGGGCAACTTGATTCCGTCATGACTTTAGGCACATTTAATTAGCCAAACTCTCGCACTGGTCTGCACTTTCCCCTCACAAAAAACTGGTTCAGGGTCGGCAAAACCTGAACTCGCTGGTCTGGAACTGTGGAGCCAATTGACGCTGCCAACAGGAGAATGAGTGAAACGAGTGAAGGCAGCAGCAGAATGACCCATCAGTGGACTGCTGTAGAAAGAACATATTCCACCAAAGGACCGTCCACATCCAGATATGTAATCACTCGGTTCTCAAACCAGTGGAAAAGGGGGTCTGTTCTTAACAGGTTCAGTAGATCCTGGAAACCAGCACCAGCTCTGGCACAAGCACTGGCACTTTGTTGGTGGATAAGAGGAAAATGTGATCTGAAGGAAACTGCTCCAAGCAATGTGTCCCTAAATGTACATGCAACTTTGCATCAAGGATACCTCCAAGTGACCTCCAAGTTGATTAAGGATATTACTAAGAAAGGAAGGTCCTGTAGTTAGTAAGTATTGTGCGCATAGGCTTCCTTTGAAACCTAATATTAATAAGGCTCTGTAGAATAAAGCGTGAGGTTTGTTAAACAAGACTGCCCCTTATTTTTCTCGCAAATTAGCTTTTCATAACTGTTGAGAACTGAACCTTTTCTTGGAGTTTAATAACAGTCTGGACGCTCCAGCGAGAAACTATACAGAGCCTTGTTTTCCAAATAGAACGTTTGGAGAGAAAGCTTTTGCGCTAGGCATACGAGGATTGCACTAAATGTATTTAGGGACAGATACGTGAAGATGGCACTAAATTACCGAGCTGATTCCCGAGGTAAATATGCTTTTCATCTAGGCTACTAGGCTTTTAAGGCTCGCCTTCTTCGTCGGGTAAAAGAAATCTTGCCCCGTAGGTTTGCAAATCAGTGCGAAGTCTGAGCGGGAACGTTTTTACCACCTGATGCAAGATTAATTAATTGCATCTTTTGTTCTGAAAGCTTTCCCTGCACGTCCTAATTGGATGTACATTTACACTTGATTAAGAAAAAGTGGCCCGTATCAACAAACACTCGGAGACATAAATCAAGCGAAAGTTCAGGGGAGAAAGAAGAAAGGAGGCGGCGGGTGGCGGAATTCCTACCCCCAGAAAAAAAGCGGTCCCTTTAATCTGATTTCCGATTGGCTGATTTGCAGATATGCATCGGCGCTTGTGGCTTCGTCCCATATAATGACACTTTCATTATTGATTTCCCACTTATCAGATTATTGCCACGTCTCTGGAGGGAGGGGTGCTTCGTGCCATAGCCCCTGTCGGACTACATCAGTCCACCGAGGGCTCATGGGAAAAGGTCAGTGAGGCGAGAGCTGGCATGATTTAAAAAGGTTTCCAGCAAATAGTGCCGTGCTGCCGACGGCTGTCTCTGACTACACGCCAATCAAATCATATTCGGCGTGCTGACGGGACGAGACTGTTGTTGCTGGGGTTGTGGTTGGGGGGGTGGATTCGGGGGAGACGGGGTGGATGAGCGTCTGTGTGGTAATCAGGGCATGGGGAGGCAGATCATGAAGGTCCATTACACACTCAGGACGGGGAACATATGGGCCCTGGCTCAGGCGCCTGCTTCTCGCTTTCTCTTTCGTCTGCTGTGTTTTCTCTTCTATTTGCACGCGTTTCGGCACTCTGAGAATCTTGTAGACATACGCAGAACCTACATTTCCAAATACATCCCTGCAAACGGAATGCAGAGACCATCCTTCACTTGTTTGGTTTCAACTCAAAACACCTATTATGTTATTCAAAAACAAGTAACAATACAGTATATTAAATAAAGTATTGATTTTATGAATATTTATTAGTGTTTTTGTTTAATCGTTGCCTGGCTTCTCCTCAGAAGGGGATTAGTATTTTTGTATACCTTCCAATATCTGCTTTATAGGCACTGATGGAATTCAATAAATGCCTCCAGGAGCCTATATATAAATAAGCTCACCGGACAAAAAATGTGTCACCTTGCACGTTTAAGGTGGTAGTAACCCCTCTGGACGAGGATGATGGGGCTATAAATACCTGCAGGGTGTGAATGACGGGATCAATAGATTGGGAAGAGATGGTACAGTGCAGTGAATGTCTCGTTCCATGTGTGGAAAATGGCTCCAAAGCAGATGTTAATGATTGGCTAAAAGGAGTGACTGCATTTGGGTGTGCCAAAGACCATAGTGTGAAGGAAGTAGCTGAATCTGCGGGTGTATGGAAGCGTACGGTCATACGGGTCTACCAGCCATGGCTAAAAAGGGAAGGCATCCATCAAATTTGGCCCAGCTGCGCAATTCTTTCATGCCATAGTGTCTGAACATTGATGTGGCCTACATCCAGAAACTTGTCCAGTTCATGTCAAATCCAATAACAGCTGTTATTGTTATAAATTAATAATTATAAGGTGGTGTTACCTCAGGGAACAGCTTGGTAACACCTGTACAAGTTGTGAAGTGTTATCTTGTGAGTGAGGCTGAACATTGGCTAGCGTGCTAATGGCAAGGTGACATGAATTATCCGAGTTTGAATGAGGCATGATAGTGGAAAGCCTTGATTGGACTCATGTTGAGCAAACATGCAGGCCACACCTCACTCTCTAGAATGCTCCCTGAACCAATTCTGAACAACTTGGGCTCAATGGAACGGTGCATCATCCTGCTGGAATAACCCGTCATTGTCGGGGTACACAAAGGACTTCAAATGGTCACCAAGCAGTGAAACATAGCGGGCTCCAGTCAGTCACGTGTTAGATGGACCTGTAGACCCAAACCATGCCATGAGAACACACACCACACCAGTATGGAACCACCACCAGGCTGCACATTGCCTTGTTGACAAATGGAGTCCATGGCTTCATGGGGTCTGTGCCGCACACAAGCCCAAAACAATTGGTATTGTGTCGTGACTCATCAGGCCATGCCATGTGTTGCAGGTCCAAATAGCACTGTATACGGGATAGAGTGAGATATATATAAGGTTGGTGCAGCGTCAACAGAGGACTGGTAAAAACACACCTCCAAAAGTTCAGTCTTAGAAGCTGGTTTAGCATTTTCTGCTTGGTCTCACCATCCAAATAACCCCAAACACATTCAGCGATGCTGAGGTCTGGACTCTGGAGTGGTCAGTCCATTGTTCTGCTTCTTTGTTTGATCTCTTCCTTTCACATATTTAGATTGGGCTTTCTCTTTCACTGTGCAAATGGATTGTGTCATATCTCATCTTCTTACAAACTACTCCTGAAAAAGGAGGATGTTGTACTGAAAGGCCTTTTTTAACTGGACAGAAAATAAATGAAGAGGGGGATTTTGCCCAGTGCAGTATGTAATTAGTTATGATACGTTCCATACGCCCTCTTTCTCACATGCACCTCTCTGTCTGCTCCTCTCAGCTGTGATGCTTTATTGGCTTGGCCGCATTCAGTCACAGCGTTGCCAAAGCACCATAAATTAATGGAGGTGCAAAGTAATAATTGAATATTCATTTAAAATTGTAAACAGAGATATATGTTAGTAATTACAGTCCTCCCCACCCCCCGCTTCTAACTCACTCTCTCTCTCTCTCTCTCTCTCTCTCTCTCTCTGCGGTGGGGGTGAAGTGGTGGATTTGGGAATTTGGCGTCTTTAAATGTGTGAAATGGGCCGAAGCCCAACAGTGAAGCTCGGATCGGTCCAGCTCCAGGGACCCCTATGAAGAGTATGTGCTTGTGTTCACGTGAGGGTGGCCCATCTGCAGTCTGTCCACAGCGGGGGTGGAGGGGGGTGATGCTATATCCCTCCCCCACACCCCTACCCCACGACACTTGTTTTTTTTTCTCGCAGCTGCTCCAAACTGCAGCTGACTCGCCACTGTTGTCCCCGACACACAGTAGGAGTGTGTGATATAACACGACTTATATTGTGCATATGGCTCATATCGTGATGTTTTCTGCTAACAGGACAATATTATAAAAAATAATAAGACGAAAAAGCATATTATTAGTGTTAACAACAGCAGTAACAATTGTTATATCTAAAATATGATAAGGGTGCTATTGGTATTTCATATATATGTAATTAAAGTGTGTTATTCTATTGTACTATTAGCAGACAGGTTTGATTGTTTCAAGATATAAACATCTGCCAATAGAATATTTTCACTCGATGAAATAACATGTCTAGAAATGAGGTAAATGACATTACAGCATTCTTACAACAATCTAATAATGCAGATAAATTAGATATACCCCTAGATGATTTCACTTCTTGGGCGTATTTCACAGATGGGCATATTCAAAATCTGGGATAGCCTGATTGTCGCAAAGTCAATATTCTGGTGGGTCCATTAAAACAAACATATGACGTTATGCTGGTATTGTTTAGCTCAGTGTTTCTCAACCCTGGTCCTGCAGGCTCCATGCCCTGCACGTTTTAGTGGATTCCCTGCTTTAACCCCCCTCTGCAACTCTGAAGGAGCTTGTTAATGGGCTGATAAGTTGAATCAGGTGTGCTGGGAGCAGGGAAAGCACTAAAATGTGCAGGGGCAGGGTACCTCCAGGACCAGGGTGTAGAAACACTGGTTTAGCTGCTTCACCCACCAATCAATGAGATTCAGTCTTCTGGTATTCTTAACTAACTGGAGCTGCAGCACTGGTGTGCCTCAGGGTGGCGCTGTAGCATATTGGTTCAGCCATTTGATATCGTCATAGCCTATCAACTGTAACTATGCCTGGGATACCTCTGCAAAACCATATGCAGTGGCATATTTGTAAGCCTGAAAAAATGACCAATTAAGGCCTAAAATAATGGTCCCCCATTACCTAAAATTTTGTGGTCAGGATAATAATGTTTTGAGAAGTTCTCTATTGTCCAGAACATTTAAGATACATTCAGTGCTGAGTAGACTTCAAGTAGCATCTGAAACTGTGAGAACTCTCCAGAAGTTTCTAGAACTGTCTGGAATTTTCTAGAACTTTCTAGAACGGTCTGGGACTGTCCAGTAGTCTACATAGCAGTGCAAATACAGGTGTGTTGAAACAGCCATGTCAGTTGGTGCTCCAGCTGAGTGAGTGGATAGTGGATACAGAGCTGCAGGTAATTTAGAGGGCATGAAGAGGCTGCAGCATCCGGCAGACGCATTCTGCTCCGTCTGTGGCCCAATTTATCAGGACCAGAGTGGAGCAGTACTCAGTGAAAGCATTTGTTAAGATGAGCGAGACCTTCGGCATGCATACTTCGGCATGCCTGTCGGGGGTCAAGACGAACCGTGGGCACCTCATTTCACATGCGAGCACTGCAGGAGAACTCTTGAGGGTGAAGAGGTGGATGATTGCTGCTTGCGTAGATGGCAGAATTTTATCCTGTAGAGTTTTGAGAATTCATTGAAGTTTAAAAACTGTTATTAAGAAATCTGTCACAGTTTTGGACTGTGAAAAAGATACATATATTACATTACAGTAGATATTTTATTATTTCATTGTTCTGCTCACAGAAACAAAGTTTCATTGCTATGGCATGTGAGCTAGTAACCAGCCAACACAGGCTCCCCGAATACCAGGGGGTATTTGGTATACTGCCCTTATCACAGTATCCACAGTATGGTACAATTCATATAGCAGTACCAGTATTCACTACCAGTTCACCTCCCCTTGGTAACATGTGTCCGCTCCTCCTCTTCTCCTCTTCGCCCCCATCTAGACTAGACTGCAGATTACTGCTTTTGGGTTTGGCTCTATGGTAAATAGGATCCTTCTCATCCCCCGTGGGGGGTGGGGGAGATAAAACAGTGGAGGGAGAGAGGCGATGAGAAATGCCTTGACTTTATCAGCCCGAGCAGGAGAGGGCCCAAAGAACAGGGACCTGCCATAATTGCATATTAAAGTGACAACTAGCAGAGCATTCGCTATCTGTCATATGGCGCGTCGTATTATGATGGCAGGAATGGGACGTTCACTGCAGAAAGGCTCCCTGTGGAAACACTCATCAGGAATAATGGTTTACCTCGCCAAGGCTTCTGAGTACTTTTAGAAGCTATGGGGAAATGGCTTCGGGCAAAAAAATAATAATAATAATAATAACAATACAAATGACCTTAGTCTGATTCGAGTACCTCTCAGGGTGTTTTCTCCACTGCACAAGGTAGCACAAACCTTTTAGCACCGGAATACTGGAATCTTGAGAATTGAAATAATCTGATATCCAGTTGACATATCTTAAAATTTGCATTTTGACATTGTTGTAAGCTCATTTCAAGCTTATTTAATTGAGTAATAATAATTTGTTTTAAGTGATTTTAGTAACGCAAATTTTCTTACTATGTTTGCAGATAATTATGCTTATTTTAAGGAATTTGCTTGAAACAAGTCAAATTGCAAATCTGCCAATATAGTGAGAAAATCTGGCATTTCTCATCGCCTCTCTCCCTTCGCTGTTTTATCTCCCCCACCCCCTACGGGGAAGGCTCCTATTTACCATAGAGCCAAACCCAAAAGCAGTAACCTGTGGTCTCGTCCAGATGGGGGCGAAGAGGAGAAGAGGAGAAGCAGCCACATGTTACCTAATGGGAGGTGAACTGGGAGTGAATACTGGTACTGCTATACGAATTGTACTATATTGTGGATACTGTGGGCAGTGATGAGGACAAGGGCGAAATACCCCCTGGTATTCGGGAGGCCTGTGTTGGCTGGCTACTAGCTCTCACTCATGCTTCAGTGGCAACAAAATGCTCTTTTCTGGTTTGGTAATGTGTTCTTTCACAAACTAACTACCTGAGATCTTATACGACCCCCCCCCCCCTTCTGCCTTGAGTAACACTTTACTCTTCTACTAAACTCTTGGGATAACACTACGTAACAGGATTTTAATTCCCGGCTTCTGTGTGTTATATTCCAATGGCTTATGTGTAAAAAGTAAACATGCTATATTCATCAGACACTGTGTTTCTGTGAGCAGGAAAAGTATCTCAAAATGAGAAGCGTAACGCCAGAGGGACTAACCAGACGCATCCAGAGTTAGAAGACAAACAAGGTTTATTCACAAGGCTGTAGCACCGGGCAGCACAGGTGGACAGCAGTAAATAAATGGAAACCAGGGCAAATGTACCAAAGGGGAAAGATGAGGCCAAAACCACAAGACAGTCCGGGTAATAACAAAGAGCAGTCCAACCGAGCAAACAAAACCAAAGGGAAGAGGCAAAGGAGCAAAACCGGGAAAACAAGGCCAAAGGTCAAAACCACTAGTCAAATAGAATAAAGCTGTAGAAAACCACTCGGTAAGCAACTAACGTTGGCAATTCCCAATTCCCAATACCTAATAAGGCATATCAATACAAACCGGACTAATGAGGTACAGGTGTGACAAGTTAGAACCTCAGGGATGACAAGATTGACTGAGATAGGTGATTGGTTGACGGAGAGCACATCACTGTGACGTCACAGAGTGGTGCACTCTGGGAGTTGGAGTCCGGATGAGCGGTTGAGATGGCAGATGAACTCAGAAGCATGACAATAAGATGAAGCTATACCCACTAGATATAAGATCATTTTACTTGCCAAGATATCATTTTTTGCAGTGTTTGTGGTTTCTGGGAGCTGCTCAAGTTTGGCACTAACTGAACCGGACGGTATAGTTGGAAACACTAGTCTCGTGGGGCCAGACGATGACCTTGTCTGGACAAGATTTGGGGCTTGTTTGTTACGCCCCCTCTTAAAACACACCACCAGATCTATGCTCCTTTACCTTTGGGAGGACCTTTTAGCCATGTTTACTTACTTGTACGTTCCATCCATGGAATAACGAAAGGCTTGTTGGGACCATGCTGACGAGCGCACCACCATGCTGACGAGCGCTCTACTTTAAGCACCACCTTCCAAAGACTGGTTTAGAAATTTCCCAGTTTGTACGCACCCTAGTAAGACTATTCCCACCCACATTCAGGATCAACTTTTCCAGGTTGTCGGTATATGCTCTCATTATGGAACCATATATGCCTCTGCAAAATTATAATGACATTTGCAGCAGAAGCTAACGGCAATGTAGCACATTCTTTACCCTTCCTGCTGAGTTAAAGAGTTGCCAAGCACTATTACATCACCAGGACGTTTATCAGAATGTAGTCTGCAGTGTAATGTTTCTCTGTTGATTGCTGTTTATAGAGTTATTATTTTTTAAAAGTCACTTAACCTTTTAACGTTCTTCTCAACTGTTTGGTAGAGCACATTTTAAGTCACTGTATTTTAATGAAGAAGGTGTTGAGCTTAACTCAGCCTGATCGTGCCGTCTCTACCAATCGGCAGAGGTATGTTAGGCTAAAAAGATCCGCTAGAGATCACTGAGTCTTTCAATAGATACGCCTTTACTGTTGTCCTCCATAGAGGAAGCAAGCAGCTAGTAAATCTCTCCACACATTTGGATCGTTATTGGTGGAATTTTCAAAGATGAGCGTATTTTATCGGCACATTATAGTTTTGGAGGTTTTGAGGTACAGAATTATGTAACTCTATACTGCAAACAAAGTGTAATAAGGGTAAAATCTTTTTTTAAAAACATGCGTTACCAAACGGTCTAATTGTTTCTATATGCTAAAAGTTTCTTTGCTAAGCTAATGTAATTCAAATTGACTGTGTGCTTTGTTATTATACGAAAAATAATCGGTTTCTTTTTTTTTTTCTTGCTTGAGGGCATTAAAGGGATAAGCTAGTATGGAAACTGACACTATCAGAATGTATGCTGTCCACAGATACTTTTGCACTTGGCAAAAGTGTAGAAATGTGAGAAGAACAGCAGTTCATTGTTACGTATCAGCCAATAAGTTAAACCATAACTAGGATGCACAGCAGTTAATGAGCCAGTAAAGGCCTCAAAAGCCAATTAAAGTGTTAATCACGCTTATTATGGTGGTCCCAGCTGTCTCGAGCAGGTGGAAAATGAACTAGAACCAGAACCGTTCTTGTGTGCATTAAAAAAAAATAAAACACCCATAGATTCATGCAGCTCTTTCCGTGCTATCTGACAGCAAATCTGCAAATGAAGCTATTTGCAGAAGAGGTTTGAGCCAAAGTCAACCTGAGGAATCTTTTCTGCTACCGCTTTGATGACGGCTGTCAGCCAAGCCACTCTCGGGCAATAGCTTCAAACATATCAGTCTTCTATTTACCATCTGTCGCTTCACAGGCCAGTAAAAATAAACAGCAGTAGATGGGTTTAAGCGCTGTCACTCCATTTCTCGGGCCGAGGACTGGCTGTTGGTCGATGACTTTCGGTATTAACTCGTCGGCACCGGAGGAGCAATACAGTAAGGCTCCTCAGGACCCCATTTAGCTGTCCGCGTACCGCCTGATGGCTAGGAGAGGCAGCTCCATATTACTATTGATTTTGCTGGAAGTGATTGCCCAGGAGCCACGCTTATCTGGAAGAAAGAAACTGGGCCCGAAAGTGATCACTAGTCCTAGTTTAGAAATAAAGATGGGTTTCTATGGAAATATGGGCACTTCACGATAAACATGGAGCACTCAGTGCTTTGATTGTAATTGATTCTTGAAACGACAGGGTATCGGACATGGTGTGACGGCTATTTTCAGCCCGTCTTTCTCTTTTCTGTTCTTTGCATTTGCTGCCAAGTGCTGCTTGTCGCTCGCAACACATTAAGAACCCAACAAACGGGTAAATGAGAATGCCCCCAGCCGTACAGGGAGTCGCCCTGGAAAGTAATTGAAATCAGGTAGTGTTCGCCGGAGATGCTGAAAGGTTGCATTTTTCAGTCTATCTCCCGGGGTGGATTTCGGCTAAATTGGTATTTAATTGCCTTGTTTGGACACTGATTGTGATGTAAACACCATTTCGCTTTTGTAGCTCCCAGAATCCAGGGAGATCTCATATTCCTATTTGCCCAGTTGTCACGGCTTTATGGAAAGTGCGTATTTGTTTGCCCTTAACGTTTCCACGTGAGTCAATACGGCATTAGCAGTATCGGTTTTGTTGTGTCATTGGGCCGCCTTCTTATTTGCTTCACTAGACGGGTCCACCGTGGGTGGAGGGCCGTGAAAATGTCCGTACTTTGCTCCAATGTTTATGAGGCTACCAGTCTGAATTGGCCCTTGGTCCAAAGGCTTCCTTCTAACCTCACCACCTATCATACCAATCAGTGCTGTGAGTACCTGTACGATGCGGTGGGGCCGGAGAGTGAGCTGAATATGAAATGCAATCAGGCCATTCGCTGCTCCCTGTTTAGGGGCCTTGCCTAGATTGGATTAGTGTGTGCAATTGATTGGCCTCATTCTCCGGTTCAAGGCTGGGCTTGATTGATAGATGCATTGTGCGTGGTGGTGTCTTCGACAATACGTGTGATGAATAGGGCGATAGTGCCGTGTCTTCCTCGGCCCTCCAATGAATCACCAGAAGCAATTCATCACCGCTGTGTTAAAAGGTGTCAGGCCAAAAAATAGGGGTTGGATGTGACGCGGGATGGAGCTGCTCCGCTCTTTGTCCCCTTGGAACTGATTCCCTCTCACCTCGCTGACCTAGGACCAGTTTTTCCTACTGACTCTCAAACTTACTGATGAACGAACTGAAGTACTACTGGGAAAGGCTTTGTTTTCCCTGGGGATGGTGGTGGTGGGCGTGCTGGGGGGCGTGATATAATAATTTCACCACATGACGTCTACAATGTTTATGACTCATTTGCACAAGATAATAAATCATGGCATAAGTCACAGATATGGGAGGGGCTACATGCCTCGCCAGAAAAGTTCACCCGCAGCATTCACCTGCTCACAAGTTGAAAGTATGTCCAGTCTTTTGATGTAATCATAATGACCATTTACCTGGCTGTCCCAGGTGCAATGTCACACTGGTTTTGGTGGGGGTATTACAGTTAGTAGTTAACATCGCTGCACAAAACATGTTAACTTCTTACATTTTAAATGTTGGGCTTGATTTGGACCATAAAGAATAGAAGTAGATGCCAGTATACCCAGTGCTTCCATACTGTAGACAGAACACAAACAAACAGCTTTTCCACAGTTTATGATGGAATTTGTACCAACATGGCAGTTCATATAGCCATTATTTCAAAGGTGTATATATAACCTGGAGTTATTTCTTAAATTGATTTTATAGAACAGGATTACTATAATCTGGGGTTAATTTTATCGCTTGTTCTATAGCACAAGATTATTATAGCCTGGGCTTTTTCTACAGTTCATATATTAATTATTATATATACTGTATACATAAATACATATATTGCAATTATATATATATATATATATATATNAAACCAAACCGTAAAACCATAGCAGCATAATCTGGGGTTATTAATATGGTTTGTTTATAGAACAGGTTTAATGTACTAGAAATGTTATTTCTATAGCTCATTTTATAGCATGGGATTAATATAATATGGAGTTATTTCTACAGTTCATAAAACCAAACCGTAAAACCATAGCAGCATAATCTGGGGTTATTAATATGGTTTGTTTATAGAACAGGTTTAATGTAATAGAAATGTTATTTCTATAGCTCATTTTATAGCATGGGATTAATATAATATGGAGTTATTTCTACAGTTCATAAAACCAAACCGTAAAACCATAGCAGCATAATCTGGGGTTATTAATATGGTTTGTTTATAGAACAGGTTTAATGTAATAGAAATGTTATTTCTATAGCTCATTTTATAGCATGGGATTAATATAATATGGAGTTATTTCTACAGTTCAAAAAAACCAAACCGTAAAACCATAGCAACATAATCTGGGTTTATTAATATGGTTTGTTTATTGAAAACAGCATTAGTATAACCTGGAGTTATTCCTATAGTTCATTTTATAACACTGGACTAATATAACCTGGGTAATTTTCTACAGTTAATTTTATAACATGAGGTTAATGTAACCAGAGGTTAATTTCTACAGTTAATATGCAGCACTGGATTAATATAATCTGGGTTTGTTTCTACAGTTAGTATACAGCACAGCGTTCATTAATATAATCTGGGGTTATTTATACAGTTTGCTTATAGTACGGGAGTAACGTGTCCTGGGGTAATTTCCACGGCTTGTGTTATAAGATAAGATCAGTATAATCTGGGGTTAAGACTATCATTAGATGCCATCTTATTCCAGCAACAGTACTGCTTGCTGATTCATTGCAAAGACTAATACTTGATCTCTCAGTAGCAGCAGAGTCAGACGTCTCCTGTTAAGGTTAAGACGCACAACAGCCATCACTAATGAATGTAATATTTTAGTGCCTGAGTTGGAGTATGTGTAATAAATTACTGCCATTTATCACAAATTGGCACCTTTGAGCTGCAGTAATTACAAGCCTTAATCATCTAATTGCTACTCATTTAAGAAATTGAATTACTGTCAACATATGTGAGGAGAAATGTTCGATTTTGGGTTTTTTCCATGGGCCTACTCATTTATTTCTCTTTTTCTCTCTTCCCGTCTCTCTCTCTCTCTCTGTCTCCCTCCATTTCTGCCTTGATACTATATCATTCTGATAATAGCGTGGCCATAAAATGGCATATTGTCTCATAAAATTTGAATAAAATGGATGTAAAGCTGCCGCCAGAAATCGTTTTATGCTGTGTGTAGTCTTTCGGCTCCGAGTCGTTCTCATAACAGGCAGTTATGCTTCAAGTCCTATTGTCTAGATGGATGCGGTATACGTGAGAGAGAGTACATGCCTGACTGTGGGCTTCTAAAAAGCAGATAAAGCAATAGGCAAAGGTCACAATCCGCTATTGTAAACCTGCCTTTACTGCTTTCTAGCCTATAGGCTCGTAGACAAAATGGGTACGTTCTGTTCTGGTACCGCTTCTCAATTTGGCATTCAAAGCCATATGGACTTTTAGTTCATCATCCAGGTTTCACCTCAACTGCACATTAAACTCCATTATCTTGACTGTGGACTCACCGTGTGCATGTTCTCCTCAGGTTCCTTCATGATGGTCAATGCGTCTGGCCGTGCTTCGGGTCAGAAGGCCCACCTCCTCCTCCCGACGCTCAAGGAGAACGACACGCACTGCATCGACTTTCATTACTCCCTCTCCAGCCGGGATGGTCGCAGCCCCGGTTCCCTGAACGTCTACATCAAAGTGGACGGTGGGCCACAGGGGAACCCCATCTGGAACGCCTCAGCCCCGGTCACTGAAGGCTGGGCCAAGGCAGAGTTGGCCATCAGCACCTTCTGGCCCAACTCCTATCAGGTGAGAGCAGCCCACCAGCACAACAGCATTCAATACTGAGAGTTCAGGTTTGTAACTTTGCAGGTTTATATACACAGCTGTTCAAAAGTTTGGAATCACCAGCTATAGGATCAATATAAAAACATATCTTGGCAAGTACAATGATCTTATAGGCTCACAGACAAAAAAATTGGTCACCTGTGACTGAAACGTACCTAATAGCATGTAATACCTCAACAAGCACCAATAACAGCTGGGATTGGATTTGGCATGGACTGGACAAGTTTCTGGATGTAGGCCACATCAATGTTCAGACACTGTTGCATCAAAGAATTGCGCAATTGGGCCAGATTTGGTGGATGCCTTTCCTGGCACAATTCCAAGGAGAGTTTCCTGTAGACTGGAATTTTAGCCACTGCTGGTAGACCCGTATGACCGTACGCTTCCATACACCTGCAGATTCAGCTACTTCCTTCACACTATGGTCTTTGACACGCCCAAATGCAGTCACTCCTTTTAGCCAATCATTAACATCTGCTTTGGAGCCATTTACCACAAATGGAATGAGACATTCCCTGCACTGTACCACCTCTTCCCAAACTATGGATCCTGTCACTCACACCCGCAGGGATTTATAGCCCCATCATCCTCGTGTAGCGCCATCTGCAGGAGCCCGAAGCTACTACCACCTTAAATACAAAAGGAGACTCATTTTTAGTCTGGTGAGCTTTCTCATTTTGTGCTTTCTCATTTTTAAATTCTTAATTATGCTTGTTTTAAGTGATTTTAGTAAGCCAAATTTTCTGATTAGTATATTGGCAGAAAATTATACTTATTTTAAGAATCCTGCTTAAAATGAGCCAAATTATCTGCCAGTATTGTGAGGAAAAATTGGCTTACTAAATTAGCACAATAATCCTAATACTAGTTTACAACAATCCCAAAATGAGAATTTTAAGACATATGAGCTAGATATAAGATAATTTTACTTGCCAAGATCTCATGTTTCGCAGTGTGAGACCCAGGCATGGCTCCACCATCGCCTTTTCTTTCTTTTATTTTTCTTTTCGGAGCACAAAACCACAAGCACATGGCACCTCTGTAGCCATGCCTGACAGTGTCTTGGCCCTCCTCCCCAAATATCATTAAGTTAAACAGTTTATGAAGTAATCTAAAAACTTTATCACAGTTTACCGATCGTTAAAGTTTCCAAACATGTTTTGGGCCCACTTTATATTCAAGTACAAACCAATTCCAACCACGATGCGTTTGACAGTCAAGCTGCTGTTTGTCTAATAACTCAAAGGCCATAATGGAGTTTCAGTGTAATTTGTATTGGTTATATAACAGTCATATGGGGCACGGATATAGCGGTGGGTTGCCTTCGCTCAGAGGTTTGTCAATAAGATTGTGGAGCGTCAGTGTTTGTATTTGAGTGTCCTGTGAAGCCTGCATTAATGAACGCTCGAATGCTCAGCCAAATCGAGCTCGCCTGCCTGAGACCTCCTCACTACGGGACTCGGTTGGCTTGGCAGCGAGTCCGTGTTTTATTTTTACATAGTGAAAGTATGAAAGACTGGAAAACATCTAATTAGTTCCCTTTCCAGTGTCCACGCAGATTTGGGTCTAACAGCGAATTGGCCCTCTCCGACCTGCGCGGGGCGGCCTAATGCACTGTGGCTTCTCACCACTTTGGCTGTAATGGTCTAAATGAGCCTATTTCCAGCCTTCCAGTCTGGATGAATGGCCCCAAAACGACTCTAGAAATGTGGGCTGCTGCAATTAACGCCGCAATTCGCGCCGTACCTTAA
Source organism: Semaprochilodus insignis (assembly GCA_034552555.1). Classification (NCBI taxonomy): domain Eukaryota; kingdom Metazoa; phylum Chordata; class Actinopteri; order Characiformes; family Prochilodontidae; genus Semaprochilodus; species Semaprochilodus insignis. Next base: position 38,050,680 of record CM067476.1, read on the forward strand.
TCACCCCCCACAAATGGACACGGCGAATATGCTCTCGGCCGTTAATTTCAGATGGCTCACCATCCTCGTGCTATGTGCTTTCTTGCCAGCCCCCCCTCCGCCCGTGCCTCTCTCTTTCTCTCACTCTGTCAATACATTTGCTTGTCGGTCCGGACAACCCTCCAAAGATTAGCTATGTAATTGAATTAGCTAATGAGGAGGATAAATATTTAGCCTCTATTGTGAATATTGAGCCTGGCTGTGCGTGCAATAAGTGAATATTTACTCAGGCTGCGCGTCTGTTTGGCCAGCAGGTAATTTTCAAACCTGAGCGTATGTGTGCGCTCACCCGGAGATTTCTGTCATAGCTGAAGGCCGTTTGAGTGTTTGTGTTCAAAGGCAGCTATTTAGGGTCTTTTGAAAAGAAGCTCTCCCTTCCTAACTGAGCCCAGCTCAATGAATTGGCTGTTAAATATTGGGTTTTAATATCTACTGGGGAGTCCCTCCCTGGGATCATAAACCATACAGGCAAAAAAAAAAAAAAACGATCCCGCTGTGCGTTTGATTTGAGCAATGAATGTCACCCAACAGATAAGTGGCCAATTTCGCCAAATGAATCTCTGGCTTAATTGACAAGTTCCCTATCACGGTGAGATTTGAATCCTGGGATGCCATTTTAAGCGCTTCCACGTTTGAAGAGGACACTTTTGTTATGCTGTGAAACTTATGACGCGTGAAATCTGTCATTTCTCTCCCCTCTGGAGGGGTCTGAGGGGTAAAACTCCCAGAAATGCGTGATGATTTGACCCCGATGGGAATGATTTTTGAGGTTTTCGGAGGAAAAGCTCTTCCTTTGGATGCGGAAAGTGGTTATAAACACATTGGTTAATTAGAAGTGACTCCATATAGAGGCCAAATAAGCAGCGCAATGTGGTACAGACTGAGGCAGGACAGCATCACTGGCAGCAGGAGTTTGTGTTTGAGAAAAGTACTATACAGAAATGACTGATATATAGAATGCACAGCTTAATGTAAAAGTAAAACATGAACATCACCATATAAGCATCTACAAGCACATATACAATATTGCTTTTCTTTTTCAACCTGAAGGTACAGTACAGTAATTGCTGGTGTTGCAGAATGCGGTACACAGTACATATTGATATAGTATGCAGTACTCAACGTATATGGAATGGCAGTATGCATATATATCAACAGGTGCAGTATAAGATATACAATACATACTGGTGCAGCATGCAGTAAAGAGTATGTGCTGCTACAGTGTTCAGTATGTAGTTTATAGTGGTGAAGTATGCAGTGTTCAGGATATAGTTTTTAGTGGTACAGTGTGAAGTATTTAGTAAATAGTTTATAGTACAACATGCAGTGTTCATTATATAGCAGTGTTCAGTTTATACTGTAAAGTTGTACAGTATGCAGTGTCCAGTATATAGTTTATAGAGGTTCAGAACGTAGTGTTCAGTTTATAGTGGTCAAGGATGCGGCGGCCAATATATTGTTTATAGTCGTACAGTATGCAGTGTTCAGTATATAGTTATAGTGGCACATTATGCAGTGTTCAGTATATAGTTATAGTGATACAGTGTGCAGTGTTCAGTCTATAATTTATAGTGGTGCAATATGCAGTGTTCACTGTATTGTTTATTGTGGTACAGTGTACAGTGTTCAGTATATAGTTTATAGTGGTGCAGTATGCCGTGTTCAGTATATAGTTTATAGTGGGCAGTGTTCAGTATATAGTTTATAGTGGTGCAGTGTTCAGTATATAGTTTATTGTGGTGCAGTGTTCAGTATATAGTTTATAGTGGTGCAGTGTTCAGTATATAGTTTATTGTGGTGCAGTGTTCAGTATATAGTTTATAGTGGTGCAGTATGCCGTGTTCAGTATATAGTTTATTGTGGGGCAGTGTTCAGTATATAGTTTATAGTGGTGCAGTGTTCAGTATATAGTTTATTGTGGTGCAGTGTTCAGTATATAGTGTATAGTGGTGCAGTGTTCAGTATATAGTTTATTGTGGTACAGTATGCAGTATATGTTAATTAATGGTACGGTGTTCAGTATATAGTGGTACGGTTTGAAGTATACAGTATACTGTGTACTGCGCAACATACAGTATATGGGGTATAGTGTGTGGTATACAGCATATGCTGGTGCAGTATGCTACATACAGTATGCTCTGGTGCAGAATGCAGTATAAACTATAGCTATACTCTAGCAATATACAGCAAGTGCTGGTGCAATTTGGGAAATACAGTATATGATATATAGTATGTAATATACAGTATGTGACATGCAATTTGTACAGTATGTGCTGGAAGAATACATGATATAGAGTATGTGATAGACAGTATGTACTGGTACAGTATATTATATACAGGATGCAGTACACCGTTTGTACCTGTACAGTGTGTTATGTACAGTATGTGATATACTGTGAGTACTGGTACAGTGTAGAGTATATAGGGTATTTAATGATGCACACTGCTAATAAACACAGGCAGGTTGTGACCTCTCTCTGATCAGACTAGGGTTTAACTTCATCTCTGTATCTCAATAGACCGGTATTTCATGATTCTGGCCTACAGGACAGGAAAATAAGCCATTAATACTCACTAACACTGAATGGAGTTGTAGATTTAATCCCTCTCCCACTCCTAATGGCTGATCAGTGGGAGAAGTGGGCCATCAGGGGAAGCCAGCGACTCTATTCTAAACCGCTCTAAAGCGTGGCCAGGTTCTGGCTCTGCCATCTCAGCTCCTGCCAGCTTGGAGAGAGGGGGCACTCAGAGGACCACACATGTCTCCACCACATGGCATGGGCAGCATGGCGTTCCCTCTCTGCCAAACCCATATGTGAAGGCTGCGCGAGAGTGGAAATGAGAGGCGTCTGTGTGTGCGCGGTGTTTTGTTACATTCAGTTAAAACTCGGATTACAATATTGTCACTTAGAAATACAATATGAATTAGAGCTGCATGATATATAATTTGCCTATCGTTGTCGCATTCGCAGTACTGATTTTGCTGATCACTGCAATATGCAAAGCAGCCCTCTACATAGACATGACTGATGTGAGCATCCGGGCCAATCACAGTTCCATCGTAATTACAGAATGAAGCAATATAATTGCAATGCTAGTATTTGCTCATATTATGCATACAGCTGCTGATGGGCCATGCAGTGAACTGTCCAGTGTATGGTACTGTGCGAAAGACAGAGACTCCCCCCCCCCCCCCCCC
>CM067476.1:38053981-38071964 GCA_034552555.1 Semaprochilodus insignis
CCCCTAACAACCACCTGGAAGACCTGGTTGACCCACCAAAACCTCTATCAGACAAACAGCGCTTAAAGCTTTCATCTTTGAGGGAGAGAGGAGAACACCAGGCTCCACTCTAGCTTCAGATCTGAGAACATCCACAGGTGTTTCTGTCCGTCCTTCCACTGTGAGAAGACACCTCAATTCCATGAAGGTCTGAAAGAACGTGTAGCTGTTCAAGAAGCTCCTCAATGAGAAAAGGAGACAGACCCCTCAAACAAAGAAGCTGCTGTTGTGTCAGAACAATCGACTGACCGCCCCCGAGTCCAGAACCTCAACACCACTGATAAGTATTTGAAGGAAGGTGAAAATATTCTGGTGCCTTTGAACTTGGATGACAAGACCAAATCAAGTCTCACCTGCTACTCTAAAGCTCTTCTTTGTGGGCATGTTCAGAGAAGAACCAGTTTGTTGGATAAGACAGTTTAGAAGAAGAAGAGGAAGAAGAAGAGGAATGGCCAGTAAGTAGCTGGATGGAGTCAATCATGAACAAGCCTAGAGGCAGACAGAACACAATTCATATGGTCATCAGTAGTCTGAACCAACTTGGGTTGAAAGAGACTTATTATAAAGCTTGTCCAATCTTGCAAGAGTTGCTAATGAGGAAAGCTTTTGTGCACACACAAAAAAATCATGGATATGATTTCATATGATTCCATTTAATTCCATCCAATTCCATTATAGTTTGTGTAACTTTAACCCTGTAGCCATAAAATCAAGTTTCCCCCTGTTTTGGTTCTTCGACAATAACATCAAGAGGATATACACTACACGGTTCATAAATTCAGACACGGTTACTCATAAAAGGTTCTCCCTATGTTTATCTTAACGCTTTACTTCAGAATAAAAATGAAGAGACCTCAAGCTATAAAATAACACTCATGGAATTATACAGTCCACCTTAAAAACCTCCTTAAAAACCCTTCAACTGGTGGGATGGCCACTAGGGGCACTGCAGAAAGAGGCTAATGAGAAACATCCACTTTCTGTCTCTCAGATTCGACTTCCATTGAAAAGCTTAGAGCACAAGACTTTTCCATTCTAAGTCTTTCAATTTGTCCTTCTGTCTCTCTCTCTCTCTCTCTTTTTTTTTTCTCCCCCACTCTTGCTCACTTTCTCACTTCTCTCGCTCTCCTTCTCACTCCTGTAGGTCATATTTGAGGCAGTGTCCGTGCAAGGGCATCCCGGCTTTATCTCAGTGGACGAGATTCACGTCTTGGCTCACCCCTGCCGTAAGTACACACACACACACACACACTCTCTCTCTCTCTCAGAGCGTCTGCTCGCCCTCATGCTCCTGACTGCACTGCAGGAGCTCAGTCTGTCGCCTGTTCTGAAGAGCCCTCTGAGTGGACACACAAAGCTAGAGTAAACTTGTGTTAGTGTGAGTGAGAGAGAGAGAGAGAGGGGGAAAGAGAGAGAGGAGAGACAGATTGCGGAGTAAAACTCTGAATCCTCATCACTCTTGTTCCGACAGAAGCCCTTTGGCTCAGCTCTCGATTCTCTCTGGACGGAAACAAAACCCCACCCGCATTTGGGGAAAAAGTGCTGCACTCTCAGTGCAACTTCAGATCAGATTAACTATCAGATTAAAAGCAAGATGAGCGAAATTAAGCAGTCCCTTTTAGAGGCTGAATTACCAACCGGTTAGTTTTGACAACCAACTTTTACTAATACTCGTACTAAGGCCATTTGACGGTCATGCAGAACGTCTACCCACAGAACAGCCTGCAAGACGTGCGTACAATGAAAACATACTCCAAGTAAATGAAGTGGAACCGGAGTCTGGAAAGTCAGCGAGGGTATCTTCTTTACTTGCTGTAAACCATGTCCATCAAAATTCAGTAATAGCATCTAAAAATGGGAAATCATTCATGGTTCCTGGTTTCGGAGCTACGCCTATTTCTAGCTTGGAAAGGTTTACTGGTGAATAGAGATGTTTCTGCTTGCTGCTAGCATGGAACTACCCGGTCTAGAGTCAGGACAGGAGAGTAAGAGTGGGCTCTCTCACCAGACCTCTGCCAGATCGAACATGGCTTGTTTCAACCAAAAGAACCCTGGTTCTTGAACTGGTTCAATTCAGGCTTTGTAGAACCTTGGTGCTACTCATGGAACCAGTCTATGTTCACATCAGTTTTACTGGAAGCAAGGAACGTCAAAGGATGCATTAACAGGGTCAACAGAGGGCGCTGCACAGCGTTAATAAACAGTAGTCACAAGATGGCGGAGCGTTTAGGTTACCTGGGAGCGCTTGTGCTGTTATTCCAGATGTTTGTTCATATCCAGAAAGCAAACACGGATCAACTACTGGAGATAAGAAGACGTAGAAGAGGTTCTCTAGCAGAACACTGGGTGTCGCCTTTGTTGCCTTCTCTTTCCTCAACAATTGACATGCCCATGGATGCCGTCATGGTTCGTGCTGGGGGACCTACCATTCTTTGGTTCCAGCTGGGAACAAAATTTTTGGGTTCCGTACGTTTTTATGGAAATATGGAAACGGTTCAAAATTAGGTGCATGAACTGAAACGGAACCCATTCCGCATTGGTGGAAAAAGGCTATGAGTGGACACCATTGAAACGCTCAATGGCAGGTTGGGATGAAGACTTCCGGGACAAGTGCCGAATGAAGATATGAAAGAAATGAAGATACAAAAAGCTAACCTATCAATCAAACAAACAAAATGACACCTGTTCCCAGCTTTTGGAACAACTTCCAAGAGTTTTCACAGGAACTAATACAGCTTTCCACAAAATCCAACAATTGAACAATCAAAGCAAAGCACAGTGAGTAGCAGAGTGAAGAGAGCCGGGCTGGTCTGGTCTGGTCTGGACTGGACTGGACTGGTGTATTTCCAGGTCACGTCAGAAAGGAGAGAACACTGAACGTCTCCCAAGATGGTGGCTTGATGACCTTTTATACAGGAAGACGCCCCCAAGTGGTCAATCACGTACCTGCACACAATTGCATTGATAAGGGGAAACAAAATGGCTGCAGACAGACACAGAGAAAGGTCATTACCACCAAGGGTCATAACATAGCGCTTAGCTTGATAAGCTACTGTTTGTTTCCCATCAGGCTACACGGAAGCACGTATAGCTGGAGCCAGGTCGGCGCTGGCTTGATTTTAGCATCTAGATTACATCAGAAAGTCTGCGAGCTTCTGTGTGCCGAGAGCCTGAAAATGAATTAGGATGTATTGATGGTCTAAATCAGCTGATCAGGGGACTATGAACCACCACTAGCTTCCTGCTGCTGGTACATTCCCCCTATTTGCTGAGGGTCCATTTAAAACCTTTATATCTGCAGCCGGAGTAGATTAAACAGCAGACGTAGCCACATTTGCATCAGCCGTAAAGATTTCAGAGGGTCTATTTTAAAGAGGTGAATTTTCAGAATGTTTTGCGGAGCGTATTGATCGTGTTTTTGTGCGTCCGACAGGGAAGACACCTCATTTCCTTCGGCTGCAGAATGTGGAGGTCAATGTGGGCCAGAATGCAACCTTCCAGTGTATTGCGGGGGGCAAGTGGTCACAAGAGGACAAACTGTGGCTGCAGGTGAGCAACTCACACCTACTCTAAAGCTCTGTTCTTGGACGTCTCAGTGATTGGCAAATAGATTAGAGAGCCTTGTATTCTCCATGCTCGGCTGCTCATGCCTGATCTGATTACATACACTACGACCTGTATGTGTGTGTGTCAAGGTGTGTGGCTGTCTGTGTGTGTGTGTGGCTGGCTCACCTTATATGCATCAGGATGTTTTGGACCCCTCGGCTGCAGGAGAAAGCGGAGGTGCTCACTGAAACTAAATTACCTGCAGAAGATTTTCATCACTGGGAGACTTGTAATCCAGTTGATGTGTCTGTGGTTTAGTTTGGGAGGGTGCAGGTTCCTCTGGCAGTGAACCTTCCTTTAACTCTCAGCAGTGTTGAAGCACGAACAGTGTCCACTTTTCATTTATTTAATTTCTAGTCCGTGCAGCCTATAAATACAAATATGACATATTGTGAAGAACCTGGATACGTAATAATACACCTGCACAAGAGAGGAGTTCAAAAACGAATTAAAATCTAGAGAGAAAATGGGACTTCTAACAACCACCTGGAAGACCTGGTAGACCCACCAACATAACTGTCCCCATTTGATAAACAGCGCTTTCATCTTAAGAAAGAGGACAGCATCACGCTCCACTTGTGCTCCAGATCTGAAAACATCCACAGGTGTTTCTGTCCATCCTTCCACTGTGAGAAGACACCTCAACACTATGGAGGTCTGAAAGGAGGTGTAGCTGTTTAAGAAGCTCCTCACTGAGAAAAGGAGACACACACATCCAACAAAAAAGCTGCTGGTGTTCTCAAAACAATGGACTGACCACCCCAGAGTCCCGAACCTCAACACCACTGCATGTGTTTGAGGTTATTTGGGTGTTGGGAAGAGGCAGATAATGCTAAACCAGCTTCTAAGACTGAACTTTAGAGGTTGAGTCTCTTTGAGGGCCTAAAAGTGACTCTCCTGAGAAGAATGAAAGCTGTACTGAACACTAAACGCTCAAACAGCAGATATTATATTTAGCTGTTGAGGCTTCTGTGCAGCCCTTTTGTACATAATAGGAATTTGGACTGGAAATTAAATTAAAATTAAGATTACAGTGGTGGTGGTGGGAACCAGGGGGTCACCATGTCTACAGCACACATATAGACATTTTATTTACTATCCAAACCATCAGTGAACCTACACGTGTCTTCTGAGTGAAACCTTGATGATAGCAAAATAGTGGTAAATCTGAAATAATATGTTTTCTTTGGGGACTATTTAGCCTCACAACACCCTGCATGTATCCCTCCACCAGGAATGGACTTTAAGGCCAATACCTTCTCAAAGCTACCGTAAAACAGTGATTCAGACATCAGGCAGTGTATTCATAATCATTTCATATAATAACTTTGTGATGGAGCTTTTAGAGGTGGACGTCTGGTTCCATTCACCACCACTGAGAACAGTTCTGACAGCATTTCACACCAAACAATTCTGAATAACTTTGTTTACATCTCAGCCATTTAATTATGTATAACTGTGGATGTGTTGAATATGATTAATGGTATGTTCAGAGTAAATGGTTTCCTCTCCCAACTACTGCCATAATAATCATATCCATATTTTCGGTGTAGTTCTGGCTGATTATGTGACTGATACGTATTTGTCACTCTTGCAGCAATGGAATGGCAAGGACACGTCTCTGATGGTCACTCGCTCAGTGAACCAGCGCCGGTTCTCCGCCACTGTTCGTGTGGCCGACACATCCCAGCGCGGGACCAGCCGATACCGCTGCGTGATCCGCTCTGATGGTGGCTCAGGAGTGTCTAACTACGCCGAACTAAGCGTGAAAGGTAGGATACACAAACACACACCAGGGATCTGAAAATGCTTTCAGGGCTTTCTCTCTTTCGGGGCTGATGTATAGAATCTTAAGCAATAGGGTCATTATGCTTGTGGTAATCAAAATCTGTAAGTGGTTATCATTAGGTTTTGGTTGGAAACAAAGGACTAAAATATTTGAACCTCCAACAGCAAACTATCCAATCAGGATTGTTTTCTCTGTGGTATACAGGTATACATAGCCATGCGAGCTCTCCCATTGGTTAGAACGTTAGGAGCTCGACGAAGGCCTTACATGTTAGATTAGCTACCAACATATCCCAATAGCAGTGTACAAGCATCAAATGTTCATGTTTCATCTATGATGGTGAAATAATGTTAATGTGCAACAGTGTTAGCTTATTGCAAACATGCTATTACAGATCCCATAAAGGAGTGAGCAGAAATTAGGTGGGTTTTTTTTGATCAAGGTTTGATGTTCAAGTCTTGAAGTAAGCTGTAATAGTGATAGCTGACCATTCAGTTAATAATATTCATATAATGTTCAGTAGAATTTGCTCAACATTGTTTTTGGCCATTCTCTGGTTGAAAAGTGGTCTATAAATAAAGATATTACAAATTTTCATATTACGAATTTTATTCTTGTCACAAAATGACTTTGAATAACTATCAGCCATATTTGGTCGCTGCTTTTAACTGTAGACCATTCTGTATTGTTGATAAGCTCACTGGACAAAAAATTTGTCACCTGTGACTGAAACGTACCTAATAGCACGTTCTACCTCCACAAGCGTGAATAACAGCTGTGATTGGATTTGGCATGTACTGGACAAGTTTCTGGATGTAGGCCACATCAGTGTTCAGACACTCGTGCATCAAAGAATTGCGCAGTTGGTTCCAGATTTGGTGGATGCCTTCCCTGGCACAATTCCGAGGAGAATGTCCTCTAGACTGGGATTTTAGCCCCTGCTGGTAGACCCGTATGACCGTATGCTTCCATACACCTGCAGATTCAGCTACTTCCTTCACACTATGACATTTGGCTCAACTAATTTTTTTGCCCAGGGAGCTTTCCTTATTTTGCTATGCTCTTTAATGCGATGTGTTAATTTACTGCTCTGTTCGTCGTCTAAAAAATTATTGTTTATTCCAAAATTGCAAGACCTATTATATTACCTAGTATACTAGCATCATATTCCAACTCTTACTATACATGCACCTGCGATGAAATTGGATTTCTATTATTGAATTCCGGTTCCATAGCAATTCCAAACTTTCCGCCATATGCCGTATCATTGTGATTCAGACCTACATCGCCAAGAAATGCACGCAGATGAAAGCAGACGGGCCCATACTCTAAAACTCTATCGCTAATAGCTATCAACCACCAAACCGGCACCAGCAGGATTCCTTCAGAGTCATTACCCACAAACAGTTCATTATTTCAGCTAGCATCGCTAACAACTACTGCCGGGCTCTCTTTCGGTTCTCCTCCTCTCCATCTCTCTCTCTCTCTCTCTCTCTCTCTCTCTGCCTCTAGGCCAGCTTGTTTCTCCTTCCACTTATATATCAGGAAGCAGGCTGATCATATTGTTTAAGGAGGGTAGGGAAGCAGAAAGACAGACAGAGCTCTTTTCCTCCCTGCCAGGCCCTACAGCCGCTTGTTAGCGAGTGGTTGGTCCGCCTGGCTGGAGCGAAAAGCTAACCACTGTTTGGCTTTCGCTGTGCCCAGCTTGCTTTACCTTAGCCAAATAAAACCTTTAGTGCCGCTATTTACCCCTGTTAAACTGGGCCCGCGAATCACTCTCCTGTGGTGTTTGGAGAGAGAGAGAGAGAGAGAGAGAGAGAGAGAGAGAGAGAGAGGGAGATCATGGAAATGGAAAGAACAAACAGGAGAGTGAGTGGAAAAAAATCATGAAACTGTGTGGACTAGCTTTAACTGAAATTGGGGGAAATGCTGTTAAAGAGGTGGGAAAGGCTGATAGTGTCCATCTTGGCATGATTTGTAGAGCAGGTGATTGCAAATTAACTCTAGATCAGCACTCAAGAATAGAATAAACAGTCAGTCCAGAAGCTCTACTGTCTTGTGTTTCAACCAGTGGTGGACTAAGTACCATGGGGTTGAGTTAGAGATCCCCACCAGGGTAAAATACTCCTCCAGTGTCAGTAGAAGTTCCTCCCTTTAGACCTCCACTGGAGTAACAGTACTAAAGTATTTACCTTCAAATGTACTGAAGTATGGAGAGTAACAGGAGCATGATTTATTATGGCTCTAATGTCCTATTATCATTTCTGGAACAAGACTCTTAATCAGCTCAGTGTAGGTGAAGAGACTCTAGTGTCTCTCAGTCCACCAGTCTTTAATAGAAGCTCATTAAAAAGGTCTGACACTGACGTCAGTTTAAATGGTTACACAAAGAGAAACATTCATTCTGCATCCTCAGGTCATATGTTTAGTGAAGAGAAACAGAGATAACAGGCTAGATAATCAACGTAAAGGTTTTAAAGTTTTAAACTTTAAAACCTCTCTAAACCAAAACTTAGACTTTGAAACACATTGAAAGCCACTGCTGTCTCCAGACTTCTCCTGCAGTAAGACAAGCATTCTTAGATCTCAGGGAAAGGACATGTTGAGAACCTGGAGGTCAGAGATCTAATTGGCGTGCGGGTGTGTAGCTCTGAGCCACTGTGTAGAGGTCCTGTGGATCTGAGCCCTTTAAAGCCAGGAGTTTTAGGACTGTAGCTTTCTAGTATCAGATTCTTGCTGTCACGGGTAGCCTGTCAAGGTGAGATCAGCAGAGCAGTGTCGGCCTAGAACTTCAGAAAGTTATGGACTAGTCTGAAAAACAATGACAGCTGGAGATCCAACTAGTTGTCAAGGAACCAAGCAATGTTTTTAGCCATGTGTGAAAGATGTACAGTGAAGGGTTTGATGGTGACGGAGATGGGGGCGGGGCTTCACGGATAGGTTGATAAACTTCCCACACTTAATCGGACCAGTGTTGATGCTCCTATCCAACGTTATTTTTTACTGCATGCTGGCTAATTGAAGAAACCGAGGAATTCAAGAACAACTGTCACTTAAAGCCCATATAAAGAGCCTAACGTTCTTATGCTCGACATAGAACCACTTTATTGGATATGCAGTAATGCTTATTGAAGGTTAAAGAGGAGGAATATGACCAGCAACATGATGGATGGAGACAATTAGAGGAATCATGAACAAGCCTTAACACCCAAACAGATGACAGGACATTAAGAAGAAACACTGAAGAAACAATTTCAGTATGGCTGAACCCACTTGACAGCACTGTATAACTAACAAATAGGTTGCCAGTTTATATGCCTAATAAACTGGCAACCCAATCTATATACACTCACCTTAAAAAGAACAGTTGCACAAATAGCTGCACCCAGAAGGAATCAACCGACAGGAGTGAAACTTGGTGGGTAGGTTTGACATTATGAGACATGCGAATGAGTCAAGTTTCACGCTCGGGTGTGCTTGTGATGTAAGCAAGCAGGGGCCTTATTGCTGTACCTGACTGACCCAACTGCCAAGATTGCGGACATTTAGCAAGCAGTGATGCCTCCATGAGTCATCCTGTTAGTGCCAGCACCATTGGCAGACGGCTACATGACGCAGGACTACATGCACACAGACTGTTACGACGACTGTCCTTAACACCACGTCAACCTCGCCAAAGACTGCAATGGTGCAGACTGTCATGGAGTGACTCAGAATGGCAGCCTGTCATCTTCAGTGATCAGTCCCGCTTTTGTCTTGGTGGAGACGACTAACGATTCTGTTTGTGGAGGCACCGTGGTCAGCACCAAGATGAACATGTCCAGACAGCCTGGTGTTGCTTCACCTCCACCCCTACTGCAACATCTGCAGGAACTGTGTGAGAATGTTCAAGCTGCATGGGATGGATTATCACAGGACACCATTAGGAACCTCTACAACTCCATGCCAAGACGTCTGGCATGTTGGGTTAGCAAACATGGCGGCCCAACGCCATACTGAGAGCCACTACTTCTGTATGTGTAGCTCAATAAATATTGATCATATCAGTTTAAATTTATCATCATTTATTGTTCCTGGTAACCTTTATCTTCCTTCCCAATAGCACTGCAATCCCATACCTCCTCCTGGGTGCAGCTATTGTTTTGATGATGAGTGTATAAATTATGCCTGCTGGTCACTGTGCCCATGAAACCAATCTTCCAACACAAAACAGGTGTACATTTGTTTTGTTTGGTGTAATGAGGGTGAATATTGAAAGCTGTTAAAGAAGATGGATCAGACAGACGAGCAAATGCTTTCTGGTTTGGCATGGGTTCTGTTTGGAGGGATGGGCAGACCAGGCAACCTTGATTCGTCCTGCCCCTGCCTTGAACCTGGGCATGGCCCTCATCCAGAGACCTTTATACCAGGTAAAATCTGGCCAGGTTCAGATTTTCTAAGCCACATGTGGTCTAGCCTCCGCAGGGCTCTGGCAGAGGAAACGGATCAAATGAAGGCAATGTCTGAGTTTCGGTGTACATAGTGTCATAGCAATTAATATCCTGTTTGCATGCTGGTGTATATTTTCTACTAGATTTTGTCCTGAATAAGGGAGAGTGGGGTTGGTTAGCACAGGCTTCACTCTCTGCTCTACACCATACTTAGGCGTATCATCCATTAGGACAATTCAACTATCAGCAAATACACTTTCAGTATCATAAAATATTTCCTGATATTAATGCCTTTATAATTAAATTCATGTTGTTTACTTACCCAGCGTGGGGTAAGAGGTTGGTAAGAGAAATAATCAGACATTGTCGGCTTGTTTGAAAAACAATATAAACAGCAATAAGAAGAAAATCTCTCATTTATCTGTATTAAGACATCAGGTTTGATTATAAACAGTGTTTTTTTTTCTATTTGGTGAATCACACTTTGTACTGTTTAGGATATTTAGTACATGCTCATAATCGAAAATAGCATTTTTGTGACACCCAGAATGAATGCTAACATTACCTTGGCATTCAGATATATTATTCTAATCTAAGAATAAGGTGTCCAGACAAAAAAATGAAGTGTGAGTGACGGGATCCATAGATTGGGAAGAGGTGCTACAGTGTAGTGGACGTCTCGTTCCATGTGTGGAAAATGGCTCCAAAGCATACGTGCCAAAAGACAAAAACCATATGCCAAAGACCATAGTGTCAAGGAAGTAGCTGAATCTGCAGGTGTATGGAAGCGTACGGTCATACGGGTCTACCAGCAGTGGCTAAAATCCCAGTCTACAGGAAATTCTCCTCTGAATTGTGCCAGGGAAGGCATCCACCAAATCTGGCCCAACTGCACAACTCTTTGATGTAGGAGTGTCTGAACATTGATGTGGCCTACATCCAGAAACTTGTCCAGTCCATGCCAAATCCAATCTCAGCTGTTATTGGCGCTTGTGGAGGGATTACATGCTATTAGGAACGTCTCAGTCACAGGTGACATTATGGCCCAAACCAACCATGTTCTCAGGTATGACCATGGTCAGCTGCTGTAATATTTTGGCATATTTAAGATGAAAGGTTACTGTGATGCCTTGCTATTAAAGATTCCTCACGTTCTACAGTCATCACCTCAGTATTCCACAGTGAAGGATGGTTAGTATGCTAAGCATCAAACCCAAATGCATACAGTGCCGCCGTCGTGTTCAGTGGCCCACGCTTGTATTTACAGAGGGACGAGCTCGCTGTTTGCTCTGACGTGAGTGCCAGTATTCAGCGCCATCTGGCTTTACCCAGCATGCTCTTGGGGATTACAGGGAAGAGGCTTGGGGGGGGATGTTCCATGAAGTTGTGGGTGTCTCGCTTGATGCACCTCAGGTGTTCAAAGACTCGAAAGCGTCAAAGCGCACGTGGCGTCTCGGGAATTCAAAGATGTGTGCGTTCGGCAGCCGTGATGTACCACAACATTGCCCTGGGGAAATGAACAGAGGGCAATGCAATATGAGGGCAATGCAATATGCCGCGGAGCAATAGAGATGCTAAGTGAAATATGGATTCATTATTGCTGGCAGCGCCGGGGATCCAATCAGATCAGAAAGCTGTGTGGATGGCAGCGGTGGCAGCGTGCCAGCCTCACACAGAGGTTTATTAAAGAGAGGCCTTTGCATGTGGGTTATAGATGTGCGGGACCGTATGTGTTAGCATTAATCAAACTTCTGAAACCTCCAGAGCTTAGAAAGCCACGGGCCTCCTTCATAACGGAAACTGTGACAGAAGGGAGCAGGGAGGTCTGAGAACTGTGAACTGGACAGCACTGACGAAGTGTAGACTGGGTGCAAAGTTTTGTTCTTGCAGTTCTGTTGTAGATACGTGTAATCACGTGTCTATCTCATATTCCAAAAGCAATAACCAAATCTCATTGATTGCAGTGGGTATAGTAAGTGACTGACAGGTAATGGAGAGGATGGTGCAGCGCAATAGATAATACCACCACCCACCAGGATGCTACCACACCATGTGAGAGGTTGGGATTTGATTGCCAGTCTGGGTGGCTATGCTGCACTATACCAATAAGAGACCTTAGCCTACCTGTAATATGATCACCCTTGTATGTCATTCTGGATAACAGCGTCAGCGAAATGCTGTAAATGTAAGATGATCACAGTTTGTTGTTTAATACCATTTGCCATTTATAGCATTCTCATTGTTCCTAAAATTAAAAATGTACTTAAATTTATTTGGGAATAAACTGTTGGTTTCCATATTAGCGGCGATTATATTTATATTTCATTCTAAATCAAATCAAATTTATTTCTATAGCACTTTTTACAACTGATGTTGTCTCAAAGCAGCTTTACAGAAACTCAGTAATAATAATTCATTAAGGAGAGAAAAGAAAGAAGCCCCCGGTGAGCAAGCCGAAGGCGACAGTGGCAAGGAAAAACTCCCTCAAGTTGGAGGAAGAAACCTTGGGGGGCACCAGACTCACACGGGGGGACCCATCCTCCTCCTCTGGTCCAAACTACATTTTGAAATTGTTCAAAGTAACATCAATTGAGTATCTAATTATGCTGATCTAGTCGTAGTGGTGACCATGAAGTTAATGAAGAACTAATTGTGATAGTCCGATGCAGGTAGCAATTCTACACTTTATTAACATAAAAAGTTTGCATTAATAATTAATTAATAATGACTTATTTCTTAGTACTGACACTCTATGCTAAGAAAATCTGATATTGTTTAACTAAGAGTACTTCATGGTACCTAAAGGTACCAAGAACTTTGATGACAATAGCATAACCCTTTTTGATGCTACCCTGAACTGCTTTCAGGACAACTAACAAGACTGTATTACTGTCAGTCCTGGGCTGGAGGGGTGCAGTCCTGGGCTGGAGGTTACGGAACCAGCCTTGTGACCAGAGAGTCGCTGGTTCAGTTCCCTGAACCCTATGTAGGTATGTGTATGTATATAGGTGTGTCTAGGCACACAGAGATTTGTGCACAGTACTGCTGCTGCTGTGTTCAGTTCATCTTTTCTAAGGAAATCTTACATAGTACTGTAAACATTAACCATAAAGAAGAGTATTATTCAGTTTATGCAGTTTGAATCATTTAATGGACACAAAATATACATCATACAGCGGAAGCAGAGGTTTGATCAAATTTCATGTTTTGTTGATTTTCTACAGAAAAATACATAAAAATAAAAGTGAAAAAAACTTACTTAATTAAGTTAGGTTTATTAATTCATTAATTAATTAATAAAAACACCAGAACAAACCAAGAACAAATGTCTGTTTAATGTTCAATAAATGTTTCAATGTTGCCTATTTGCTGAAAAATTATGAAATAATTAAAATAAATAAATGAATAAATCAATGAATGAATGAATGAATGAATTAATGAAACCGAAAATGTGGCCTGTGCAAAAACACATTTGACATTTTTCACTTTTACAGTTATTCAAGTGTGCTCACTGTAGACGATGAGATATCAGTTTCCTTTAGAAAATCAACCAAAAATATGTAATATTGTCTGGGGTTAAACGAGTTCAGGTTTTTTACTCTTATGTGATGAAGGTGGAGTCGGTTTTGGCTAATTGCTGTAAATAAGACCACAGGAGAGGAGAATGTTTCACAACAGGCGACTTAAAAATTCAACTTCTAAAATCCATAATGAAGTAAAACTCACATCACAATGGGGCCTTCCACCGGGCACATTGCTGGCCTTCAAGGAACCTTCAGCGGAGGTCCAGAGAACCAGAGAAATGTAAACTTACCAACGATAAGAGTCACTAATTGTCCTAATGAAGTAACTTCAAACAGGAATATGGGCTTTCTCTCCAACCACTGTAGCTGTGTTCTAGTCTTCAGGAAAACGGAGATTACATTGTTCAGCATCTGATCTTTGAAGCTCTATAGATCAGAAGATTAATGACTCCACATTAGAACAACTCCATGGGTCAGTAGAGTGTGATGTGTCCTTTCCAGTGACCTTTTCCAGTTATGGACCCTGATATCACCAGCAGTGGCAATGTTAGATTCTGTTGGGGCCCTAGGCAAAAATTGCAACCAGCATTCATCTCGATTACGTCATAAATAAATGGACCAACAAAAACAATTATCAAAAATATAAATATAAACAACATTAACTATAAAATATACTACAAAATATACCTAAATATATAAATATACCCTCAGGGGTCCCCTCACTGACCTAGGGCCCCAAGGAGGTGCCTGCGTAGCCTGCTGGCAAGCAGCACCTCTGGTCACCTGGCTCCTCACCTGTTTACCTTCTCTGTCATACTGTTGCCATAATCACATGATCATCGACTAGTCTGTACAGTCCCTTATGTTGATCATTCCTGTATTCCTTCATACGACTGTTCATGCATATAACAGCAGGTCTGATGTCTATTGACACCTCTGACACTCACCGTCATTGTTGTTGTGCGATGCAAGTACACTGGTCTACCAGTACAGACCGATGAGGGTCTGGTCCTCTGGAGGTAGCCTTAGCCTAGAGATGCAGGACTGCCTGAAATTCAATCTAGAGAGGATTGCTGGACGGAATGAAAGTGAAGATGATGTCGGCGTGCGGTAATGAACAGTGTGCCACAACTGAATAGAAACAGCAGTCAGCTCGACATGTCACGCTATCGCCAACGGACAACACAGGAGACTAAATCACTGCACCTCACGGTTCCTCTCATGTTGCACTGGAGAGAGAGATGAAGCTGTGAGTCTGAGAGAGACCGAGTGAATTCTCCTCGGAGCGGGAGGCCGAAGTGTAAGTACTGCATGGCGCATTCTCGAAGCCTCGTAAAGGCGTCCGGGCAGCGAATATATGAGTGTGTTTGGGGGGACGGAGGAAAGAGTGGGAATTACGCATACTGGGAGAGATTAAAACGAGTTTTATAAATGGGGTGCCTACTGCAGGGTACAGGGGGTCATTAATAACCTCCGCCTGATGGGAAATAGAGAGAGAGAGAGAGAGAGAGGAAGCGGTGGTTGCATGGTGCAGGGATATTGGAGCTTTAGTGATGCTGTAGATAAAGAGTTCGACTTCTTTAAGTTTCCTTCCAACTCAGAAAGGTGCAGCACAAATGGTGAGGCTTTAATATACGCAGTCCTGTGTGAATGTCCAGAGTGGGCGATTCATCAGTTCATCCAGTATACAGATTCCTGTTACTGTCGTCTGGCTTTCTGATTGGATGGTTTTAGATGACTTGTGAACGTGGAAATACACAGCTGCACTGTTCTCCTGCATAATATTTATTCTTTATGCTTTTATTATTGTCCATACACTCTCCATGGTAATTATACTTTCACAGCATTATACTTTACATAGTCTGTAGCAGCCCTTGACTCCAAGAAACAAATGCAGAGAGTCTCTAAATGGGTGCTTTATTTTATTCAGCTTTCTGGTCACTTTCGCGAGCACCATGAAAACAATAAGATAAAGAAAATACAAAAATACATGCTTGTAATTACACCAGTTCAAAAGTAGCATACCTAACAAAGCTTAAATGAGATTACGGTAAGACAGACAAAAAGCAAACTTCACAAACTCTACAAAATGCACAAAATACAATCTAGCTCATACCTCACTCTGCATGCCAAGGGGTGCAATGTATGATGAAATGTATCAAGCTGGCAGCAGTAAATGCGAGCCGAGAAAGAAAACAGAAGAGAGACTCGCCAGCCGACCTCTCTGAAACAAAGGCATTCGCTTAAGTAATGCACAAACTTACAATAAATGACATCTCTAAGAGCTTTAACATGTAGTTAAGAACTTACTTACAGGTATAGAAAGTCTAGAAATTAGGAGAAAGAGTGAGGAAATCGAGGCTAGCTTCCTCGCGTGTGGAGCCACCACCATCGTCTTTTTCTCGTTCCCCTCTTGTGGCTCTTAAATGCGCAGTAACACATATACTAGGTGAATGGTCATTTACATAGTCACTATACTTTCATAGCATACCCATTAGACTTTCATAACAGTTTTACTCCAATCCCACTCATAGTGGTGCTTAGTATTATTATTAGAGTACTTGTTTTTCTTCTTCTCTTTTATTTATGCACATATTGTATTATTGTTCTTTACTGTATTATTGTTCTTTACTGTACCTGGGTTGTTGCAATATGTGACTTTCCCTCTGGGATTAATAAAGTGATCTGTCTATCTATCTATCTATCTATCTATCTATCTATCTATCTATCTATCTATCTCTTGCTCGGTCATGATTGCCATAATCATTATCCCAGTATGCATCAATAATGTGTGCAGATAGTGTGGCATACAAACAGTGGAACCCAGGCTAACGTTATGCAGGTCCATCACGTTTCAAATGAAGGTGAAAACGCCGTAGACCCTCTCGCTGTCTAGTCCGCTTCATCTGACGTAGAGCACTTGGCTTTTGAGACAGCAGACATATAGGAAAGGCTGGCTTTTTGGGAATAGCATGCAACAAGCTATAGACCGGCCTGTCCTGATGCGCATGAGACTTGAGTAGTGCAATGACACTGGCTTCTCATTCTAACATTCCGTTCCACCTTAAAGTGACTGTTAATTTTGAACCAGTTGTGCACACATGGGAATTTGTCTACCACATTTAACCCACATACACACACTAGCGAACACACACACTAGGGGTAAGTGAGCCATGGGCAGTCCTATCCACGGTGCTTCTTGGGGCGTAGGTGCCTTGTTCAAGAGTCCTTCAGTCATGTCCCATCGGTTCAGGGAATAGAACCAGGGACCCTCTGGTCACAAGGCTGGTTCCCTAACCTCCCTAACAAACATCCATACCGGTGGCGGAATGTAACTGCTGTTCCATTTAAGGTGGAACGCAATATTAAAAAATATTAAAAAAGACATGAAACAACATTTGGGAGCGTGTTTTTTTTTTTCTTTGGCACCTTATTTTAGCCACGCCCCTGCATTTGAGAGCAGGAAGTGAGACTGTGAATGGTCACACGAAATGAGCTAAAACTGTCATTCCCGAAACGCAGATATTGTACAGCCCAGTAAATATTTTGGTGTTTTAATATACTATGACGACTGTATCTGTTTAAAGCTGTGTTTGCTGGTCGTGTACTGGCTAGTGTTTTGAGTTCTTCTTAAAATGAGCCGGAACTCTCACTACCGAAACAGACAACTGGTAGAGTCTGGGCAGTGTTATGATTGTTCTGCTAGTGACTAAATAGAATGTCCAATATTTAGTTCATAAATAGCATAAACATAATTAAAGCATTAGGCCTTTGCACCGTTCTACATCTCCTCTTTCTCTGTCTTGGGTTGAGTTTTGGAGTGTCTCCATGCGCACCATGTAGCTTTCCGTCGCGACCCCCTCCCACACACGTCTCTTCTCCCTCCTCTCCCTTCCCTCTTTATCTCTAATTCCTCCTCTTTAGTGTCAAACCTCTCCCGTCCTTCATTTTTAATATATGCTAATCTGCATTAAAGCAATATTCATTCTGACGGGGCCCAGTCTCCTCACAGTTTCACTCAGAATCACTTTGAAACAAAAAAAAAAAAAAAAACAGGGAAAGAAACTCTCCGTACGTTATTGTGTCATTTATCCACATTATCATCGCACCGTTTCCCAGAAGAGAGATGAACAAGAGACCATTTTCGCAAACGGATGTAGCCAAGGAAACCGGAGTACGGTGGAAGTTCTTTCGGAGAAGTTTTCGGGATGATGTCTTATGAAAATGGGTTTATGTGTCAAAAAATGGGAAGTTGTGTTTCATCTCCTTTATGCTTCATTAGTAGTATAGCAAACCAGCTGCGGGTTTGCAAAGATGATTGCTAGGCCTCATTCAGTTCTGTAAATAAGCACAACAGTCACATGCATCACAGGAATTCTGAAAATTGTTTCTAATTTTTCTGCATAATTCAGTGTTTGAGACATAACCATTCAGTCATTCAGAGTGAGTTTGGTGTGAAATGGTTGATTGTAGGGACTCAGGTTTCTCTATTGTGGTGGGGATGGGAACCAGGGGTCACCATGCCAACAACACATATAGACACCAATAACAGCTGTGGTTGGATTTGGCGTGTACTAGACAAGTTTCTGGATGTA
>CM067476.1:38072464-38085658 GCA_034552555.1 Semaprochilodus insignis
TGATGGGTTTCAGTGGTGTATCCTGCCGGTTTGCTTTGCTAACAGTGAACGCAGAAACTGGTCCGGCTCAGTTAGCATTTCAGTTAGGGAGCCTCAGTGTTCTTCTTGATTGAAGCAGGCCTAATGCTAACGTTTTAGGGCTAATGTTATGTCAGGGGATGCATCTGAGGCATCCATACGCCAGTCTGCTAACACTGCTAATGATGAACGCAAACTAGCCAGTTAGCATCTTGCATCAGATGTAACACTCAATGACACTTCACTTGAACCATGCTATATGACAATTGCTAAAGCATGCCAGAAACACAGCACCACGGAGGGGCAGCTGGGGATTTGCTCAAGGGCACTTCAGTCCTGTCTATTTAGGGGACTGAACCAGTGACCTTCTAGTCACAAGGCTGGTTCCCTAACCTTCAGCCTACAACAGCCCCCCGTCAGGGCATACACGGTGTACAAAAGGTACCACTTTAGAATAAGGCTACCTTTGTAAACAGTTTATGAATGGTTTAAAAACGCTTACTAATGGTTATTAGTTAGGACATAAAGACCTTAAAATCATTAATAAGCAGTTGCAATGCATAAATAAGATGGGCACCAGTGACCTGTTGCTAGTCTAACAGTGAACACATATACGTTTACTGACCTTTCTTTGTCTTTCCCACATAAACCCTGTCAGCTTCAATACATATTCAGATACACATACATTTTTGCCCTTTTTATTAATGTGTTACAACTGTAATACTTTATAAAGTGATTATAACCTAATTAATAACCAGTTATAACCTATTTTTAAACCATTTATAAACCCTTCATAAAGGTAGCCTTATTCTAAAGGGGTACCGTACAAAATGCATAGGCACCCAAGCAAACATGTTATCTTGATAATAACTCTTTTTATGGCCGTATAATATATCAGCAGAACAATTGCAAATAACCATAAACACAATCTTGCGAGCTAGCTTGAAGAACAAAATTCTGTAGGACGTTCTGTGAACCAGGTATCTATAATTCATTACAAAATGCAAGCCTGGCAAGAAATATGATTTATCTATATATATGTCTATATGTCTAATACTTCTGATTTTCACGTTATTGTAGGAATATGATAAGAATATGTTTATTTATCTGGATTTTTAACTTGTTTTAAGTACTTCTAATACATGAAATGATCTCCAATATACTTATAAAATAGAATTTCACTTCGCAAGCATAAAACATCCAGAAATAAGCTAAATAGTCATATTATATAATAGTCAATAATATTCCAACCATCCCGAAATGAGAGATGTACAATATTTAGGCTTGATTTAAGATGATTGTACTTGCTGAGGTAGTTTCACCAGTCTCTACTCAACGTTGACCAGACTAGCAGTGTTACTCTTATGAAGGAATATCTAGAGCCTAAATTATGAATGTGGGAAGTAGAGGGCTGAGGAGGCACCTAGATTTCAAGAGTGTTCTAATATAAATTATACACAATAATAACATGTAATTGCTCATTTTAGGGAGGAGTTTGTGCTTTTTCCTATATTTTAGTAGTCTTGCACTCTTTAAGTCAACGCTACATTTTTACTTTAGTGTGCCTTGGATGCTTTGGTGGGCGTGTCCCTAAAACTCAAACCAAAAAAGTAGGCTGAACATGAACATTAACACATCCCGTGTTTTTTGAACACAAGTTACGTCTCCAGGGCCTTGAATCTCGGTGCGTAGACCGACTCTTCCACACTGTTTATCTTTGATCTGATTGGTTATTTCTCAGCTCGTTTGCATAAAGTTAATGCACACTGCAAAAAATGATATCTTGGGAAGTTAAATGATCTTATATCCAGTTATCCTACAATTCTCATTTTGAGATTGCTGTAGGCTCATTTTAAGATGATTCATCTTATTTTTAACTTCAGGTTTTAATTTGTCAAAGTGATTATTTCTTATTTCCAGATATTTTCACTTTCTTTTAAGTAATTTTAGTAAGCCAGAATGTCTCAGTATATTGGTAAATTTTATTTTAATTTTATTTACATTTTTTAAATTTTATTTTAAGTCAAAACAAATCAAACAAGCCAACTTATTTGCCAATCTAGTGAAAAAATCTGGGTTACAAAAATCACTTATAACAAGTAAAAACATCTGGAAATAAGCACAATGATCTTAAACCAAGCTTACAACAAAAAATTCAAGATACATGAACTACATATAAGAATTTTACAAGATATTATTTTTTTGCAGTGCAAATGGCGAGACATGCTTTGGTTTCAGTTATGTGTGTACATTGTTGTCTCTCGCCTCATTAGGACACAATTCATTTCTCATATCACCTTTTGCATGACCATATAAATTCGCTGCTTAGAATTCCAGCAGCCTAAGCCTGGAAAGCACCTTCCCGCATCCCTGCCAGTCTCCCTTTGTGACTGTACTCCCACCAAGAACTAGGTAGACTAGGACTACCACCAGTATCATCAATACGGCGCAGACCTGAGGCTGAATTTTCATGATATTATATAAATAATACAGAATCTGGACGCCTCCCAGCATGCTAATTCCTCCACGTACGGTTCCAGTGTAGGTGGCTTGGTGTGGGAGTCGGTCCCTTTCCTCTGCCATCGCGAACAAAACATATTAGCTTAACGGCTTAGCGGGCCACTCGACAAAGGGTTGTGACATTTTTACGGGGAAATAATTACTGGCTGGCCTGGCTGGGTGCTGTAAAGTGGTGTTTGAAGTCCTTCATGGGTTGAATGAGTGCATGAAGAGCCCTTCTCTCCATCACTCTGGCATCCTGGGACTTACTATGCTAATGCTACTTATGGAAAAGTGATCCGGGGCTACAGGGCCTACGTGTCCATTTCTTCTCCAGCATACATCACTGCAGACAAGCCACGTGGCGTAAAAAAAGATAAAAAATAATCATAAACATGAATAGGAACACTGATACCACGCACATCAAACAAAGTTGTGGTACTTAAAGGGCCCATATCCTGCCTTATTATGTCATCTAAGGCCCCATAGAAAAGATAGGCCAAGGAAACACACTGCTTATAACTTCAACTTGAAGCATGGGGGTGGGCGGGGCTACACTGCCATAGGCTGAATATGTAAACGCTTTTTTTTTTTTTTTTTAATGACATCACAAAATGGCTGTTTATATAGCTTAGCTTCCATATATGGACAGCATGGACAGTATGGACACCTTTTCAAACTCAAACTCATCTCTTTGCATTTAGGAAAAAGTGAGGACAATTTGATTTTTCCATGATATGGGCCCTTTAAAACCCCAACTGCTACTATATGTTAGCACTGGTGTGCACACGTACAACTCGGAAGAACAATTCCATGCATGCGCCAAAAAAAAAAAAAACATGAGCATGACAAATGGCACAAATGAGGAGAAATCAAATCAGGAAGATGTCGCAGATACGGGCTGAGGATGCGTAGCTAGAAACAAACATACAATACCCCACACTCAGAGTTCTCCAGGTGTGGATTTCTCTAGCGGACGCAGCCCAGAGGAGAAGAAATAAGAGACAGAGTATAATGAGACTGGAGGTTTAGGGTAAACACTCGCACAGTCACTCGCATACACCAACACATACGAGAGCACACGGTCGGCTATAATCATCCCCGCTCATCATTCTAGCAGGTAGCATCTGCGAGCTTCAGTGTGGGCTTGCTGCTGTACAATGAGTGCGTATGTAGATTAAGGTGAACGCCGGGATTTTCACCTTTAGCTGGAATGGAGAAGCTGAGTGAGTGGGTGAGTGTTGGAATGGAAATGAGTTCAGCGTTATCTAAGCCTCGCCTCTGGCAATTCTGTAGCTGAATCCTTCTCGAAACTTGTGTGGCAGTGAAGAGATCTTCCACCGAGACCTCCAATAGCCACCGAAAAGCTTGGAAGTGTTCTCCGAACCAGTGGATAACTCGATAACAGGAACTCATAGTGAGTAATATGGCTGCCCTCCATTCAACAGAGTGGGGTTTGATGCCCCGCTCAGGCAGGTGCACCTCACTACACCAACAAGGCTGGTTTTACATGGTGAAACTTTTCTATTCTATTTTTATTTATTTTATTATTTCCATTTTTCTTCAGTTGCTGGCCAGATAAACAACTTTTTAGCTGTAGTCTTTTTAGCCCAGGAGAAAAAAGTACTCTGAAGTATATTTCAATTAAGTGTACTTAGTAAACTTCCTTTAACTGATGATTACTGTACTGAAATGTGCTATTTTCATATACTATGTACTTAGTATGCTAAATATAATCATTAGTGCTATTAAACATATACTATGTATTTTTTGAGACACCTTAAGTACATTTTAAAAGTACATTTCCAGTACATTAAAATGTACTTATAGATATATACGTACTTAATATACTTCTAGTATGTACACTAAAGTACTACTGAGGCTAAATGTACTTGTAATTATTACACTTGTAATATATACATTTTGCACTCCATAAATCCATAATGTGCTTGAAATGTACTTGCTGGTATTAAAGTACATTTCTACTACATTAAAATATACTTCATTTCTAACTGGGAGGTGCCTACAACGTTTGCACAGCACCGTATGTCATAACCTTTGATGTTATGATGGCTAACTAGAGAACGCATAGCAAAAACTAATATTAATGTTAATAATCTGTCATGACATCAGCAATTACAAGTTTACGGCATAGGTATGTCACAGGGTTCAAGAGTTATCTATGCATCTTTGACATCGTCTACCTCAGTGGATGACTATGGGTCACCGACATACTAGTTTTTAACATTGCTAATAATTAGTAAAAGCATGTATGTTGCATTCTGTAACTGAGCACCAGTAAGCTAGCCATATCCCTACACAGGGGGAAAAAAATGCTATCCTGGCAAGAGAATTATTAATACATGAAATTATCTCCAATGTAGTAAGAATTATCCTTTACTCGCTTTTCTAGAAATAAGCTGACTAGTCATAATGATATTCCTGCAACCACCCCAAAACCAGAGATGCAATATTTAGGCTAGATTCTAGGCTGGTTTTACATGGTGAAACTTCCATGCAACTTTCTTGAAACTTCCATGAAACTCAATCTCACTCCAGTTGCTTAATGTAAAGCACCTTGAAACTCATTTGAAACTCAGACGCAACAGTTGCAAGCATCTCAGCTTCATGAAACAAGCACCATGAAACAGCCAACGGCTGCTTGTGCGAGTGCTTATTCTACCGTTATCGTGATCTATTTGGTTCAATTATACATTATCTTTGCTCTAAACTTCCACTAAGTTTACACAGGGCTTTTATTCATTTCGGAATCAAAGCATGTAAATTATTACAGAAGAGGTGGCTGAGATGCTCTTCTTGATGAACTTACAGTGCTTCTAAGACACAATGAGCAAGAAGTACAACTGTAATGACTACTTATATGCAAGCGCAACATACACAGAACACATCAAATACTTATTAAAGAACTATAAGTAGAACAAAGACAGATACTGCATATAGATTTGCAATAAAAAGAACATCAATGACAGCCGGCAAATAAAACCTCAGGGGTGAATTTATAGCGAGAACAATAAGAGTTGCTAACTAGTTATAGCGAATTTGGCTAACACGCAAAGTAATCGAATGCATTGCATGCAAGTTTGTGTAAAGTTGCATGGAAATGATGTTGCAACATGCTAGTTGTATGAAAGTTTCACCATGTGAAGTCAGCCTAAGGGTCCTTGGGCTAGACTTTTAACACTAGATTCATCTACCTCTTAGCTCCTAGCTCCTAGCACCAAATGCATAATTCATATTGATTCTAATGGACACAGTCAGTTTTCTGTAGCTATATTCTCATGTGGTCACATGCTGTGTTCAACCTGAAGGGGATTTCCAGCTAGTTTTCAAAATGTGTGCATACTTCATTTAAAAAAGTATTTTTAAATATGTCATAGTAAACAGTAATTCAGAGTGGTTTGGTGTGGAATTCCCTTTTAGAGGTGCTTTTAAAGGAATTTAACTTTTAGAGGTGGACGTCTGGTTCCCATCACCACCGCTGTGAATAATTCTGACCTCACGATTCTGTTTCTCAACCAAACCACTCTGAAAGACTTTCTTTATATCTTGATTTCTATATCATTTTTTAGGCAGAAATTTTGAATTCCCCACTAAGACAGAAGGGGAAAGTCAGAGCTTGGAAGTATGTGCCTTTCAGCCTTCGGTTGATACGAACTTTAATGTTCATGATGTATTTCTCTTTAAGGTCAGTATTGTAGATTTAACCAGAAAATGTGTTCATACTGTATATCAATTGATCTAAAGTTAATGATACCGTAAGATCAGTAATTTAATAGCAGGTACTTTACTACAGTTTCAAACACCATCCTAACCTTCCAAATTGAAATTCCCACCCCAAAAGAACAGGACGGTTCTCACAACTGACAACTGAAACTGTTCTCACAACTGAAAGATTCAAGAGGTCGTTAATAATTTAGTTTATGTCAATCTAAAGTTAATGATACCACGAGATCAGTAATTTAATAGCAGGTACTTTACTACTGCTTCAAACACTATTACTACTACTATTACTGTTTCCGACCTTCCAAATAGAAATTCCCAGTTGATGGCAAGTTTTCCTTGTTTCCTATTCCCAGTTGTGGGTGGGTTTTCTATTCCTACTGTGGGGCTTTCCAGCTTATGAACTTTAGCCACATGTATTCGCAAAAGGTATCAGGAAAAGCAAGGCCAGATTTCAGGAAAGAGTGACCGACTTCTCGAACACCCCAAGAGAACAGGAGGGTTCTCACTACTAAAAGATTTATGAGCTCGTTTATAATTTAGTTTATGTCATTAGATCCAAAATCAATTAATGATACCGCAATATCAGTCATTTCATAGCAGGTACATAACTACTGCTTCAAACACCATCCCAACCTTCCAAATTGGAATTCCCAGTTGATGGCAAGTTTAACCTTCCTATTCCCAGTTGTGGGTGGGTTTCCTATTCGGAGCTGGCACATTCCAGCTTGCCGACTTTAGTCACAAATATTCAAGAAAGTATCAGGAGAAGCAAGGTCAGATTTCAGGAAAGAGTGACCGACTTCTCGAACACCCCAAAAGAACAGGAGGGTCCTCACAACTGAAAGATTCAAGAGGTCGTTAATAATTTAGTTTATGTCGATCTAAAGTTAATGATACCACGAGACCAGTAATTTAATAGCAGGTACTTTATTACTGTTTCAAACACCATTCTGACCTTCCAAATAGAAATTCCCAGTTGACGGCAAGTTTTCCTTGTTTCCTATTCCCAGTTGTGGGTGGGTTTCCTATTCCTACTGTGGGGCTTTACAGCTTATGAACTTTAGCCACATGTATTCGCAAAGGTATCAGGAAAAGCAAGGCCAGATTTTAGGAAAGAGTGACCGACTTCTAGAACACCCATAAAGGACAGGAGGGTTCTCACAGTGGAAAGATTCAGAAGGTCGTTAATAATTTAGTTGATGTCGTACAGTAAAAGGTCCTCCTGCCGTTCCGACAGTGCCGGGGGGTTGCTTTTTATTAGCAAGAAGAAAAAAACATCAGTTTGCCATTAAGCCCAGTCTGTCCACTTCATCCATCCTTGTATTATTAACTTGGAAAACGAAGCTCCAGCCTTCATAAAACATATGTTACCCTGTCTGTAAAAGATTAAATGGACAGTTTACAGGGTCCTGACCAGTTTTTACTCCTCATGCATAATTCAAAGCGACCCGAGAGTTGTGCAAAAATCTACAATTTGAGAAACATCAGTTCCCAGCTTAACCGTCTGTGTCGCCGGATGAAATATAGATGATCCAAAAGAAGCCGGATGTTTCAGGGATCTTGTAGTCTTAAGTTGTTTTGGCTCTTCCCTGGCTGTCTGTATTCCTCGAGCTCGCGCTACAGCCTTCAGGCTGTGCTGAACTACAATGAGTCGAGGTAAACTTTCAGAAGAACTTCCCGAGGAGTTCCAGGGCTCCGGCTGAACCGAGCTGATATTGCGGTATGTACTGAGTGTGACTTGGCCCTCGGTTTTTACGGCTGCTGGCCTCAATTTACATGCAACTCCTGACACCGCAGCCTCCCACGCACTGTCTGCCTCAACACAGAGAAAATTTCTTCTGTTTTAACTAATTGCAATGCCCGCCTCACACCGGAGGAAGGTTCTGCCTACCTCCACCGGCTGCAAGAAGAGGAACACCTCCACGTTTGTACCTGACCTTTTGTTGTTTTTGGAGTTTTGGATGCTGAGATCTTAAATATGAGCTCATGGCAATGACGCGAGCGCAGAGGACAGGAGAAGACAAGATGGGATAAAATGAGCCCTTTCTCTTCTAAACCATGGCAGTTCAATAATATTGATTGCACGGAACGCTGTAACCACCCTTCTATTCCTGCCTATGAGTCATATGCCTAGACTATATGCATCTCACCCCACGTAAGTGCATGATATTTCCATCTCGTCCTTTCTGACAACTCTCTTCTGGCGAATAAATAACTAAATAAACGAACTGGACTTCCAGACCTTGGGTAACACTTCACGACATGGGTAACCATTATGCCGTTGTGAAACTCTTAGCTTAGCTTCCTCAAGCCTGAAACCAGAGCATTTCTTGTACGTTCTATAGTGGTCTAGTACTTGGGTCAAGAACCCAAATGAAGGGTCTTAGTCTTGTCTTGAAGGACTCTTTCTTGAGACCACCTAAATGTCCAGTGCGTTTGAGTTTCGAGTCTATTTTGTGCCGCTTTCCCTTGGAATTGTGTAGAATCAGTGCAGGTCATGAATAAAAGGGCAACTATTTCTTTTACACTCTCCTAAAACTTAGGTAATAACCGGGTACAAGTGCCAAAAGTTCTAGATAATCATTTTGGGTAATATGATGCCAAGTTCTGAGCCTAAATTCAATGCCAGATCATTTCTAGATATTACCCTAAGTAAGCATCTTGAAATGTACTGTATAATCATTTTGAATAAAGAACCCAAGACAGTCTAGCTAACCTAACCTAACTAAAACGATTAACAGGTTCAAGAAACCAAACGATAAACTACACAGTAAATAAGCAATTGGAGGCGCTATGTATAAACATATTCCCACTAAAGTTTATCGTCACGTCATATGCTCAGGCAAGAAAGTGAGGAAGCAAGTTATGTGCCATAAACTGATGAATACATAAAAACACAGTCCATCCATTTACCACATACCTACCAAGTTAATATCTAGAACCTGCCGAGCACTAATTCATGGGTCTAATTTATTCACCATCATATTATCCCCAAATAATTATTTATTACTCAAAATGCTTGATTTACTCTATTTATGCACTATATTGCCAAAAGTATTCATTCACCCATCCCAATCATTGAATTCAGGTGTTCCAGTCACCTCCATGGCCACAGGTGAATAAAACCAAGCACCTAGGCATGCAGGCTGCTCCTACAGACAGTAGTGAGAGATTGGGTCACTCTCAGGAGCTCAGTCAATTCCAGCGTGGTACCGTGATAGGATGCCACCTGTGCAACAAGTCCAGCCATGAAATTTCCTCCCTACTAAATATTCCACAGTCGACTGTCAGTGGGATTATAGTCCTGACCTCAACCCGACAGAACACCTTTGGGATGAATTAGAGCGGAGACTGCGAGCCAGGGTTTCTCATCCAACATCAGTGTCTGACCTCACAAATGCGCTTCTGGAAGAACGGTCGAAAATTCCCATAAACACATTCCTAAACCTTGTGGAAAGCCTTCCCAGAATGATTGAAGCTGGTATAGCTGCAAAGGGTGGGCCGACATCATATCAAACCCCATGGATTAAGAATGGGACGAGCGAATACTTTTGGCAATATGGTGTATCTTAATAATGTAGTAATGAGAAGCCGGTTTATTACCAAAGGTCTTAATCAGGCTTAAAAAGGGCTTATAACAGCATCATAACATCCTCATATGCTGGAGTAGCACCAACCTTTCTGACTCCTTAGTGTCTGCAAGACTGTATATCTAATTAGTCAATAAAATGAACAGCGCGATGTTGGCCTTTTTCTAGCGGTATGACTCAGAATGGAACAGTGGGATGACAGCAGGTGTTATGTGGGTGAAATGTTCGGACCAATAGAGCTCAAAAGTGCTGCATGGATAGACTCAGAAACATCCTTTCGGCTCGATATGAGACGTGTTCCTATGACACCAGTTTGATAAGTGATGTACGTGTATCTCGAATGTGCGTCGGGTGGTGGAGAGAGCAAAGAGACCATGAGAGGACCAGTGAGTTTCTTTATCCTTCAGTCAGAATGAGCATGAGCAGAACATGGCTGGCTGGAGTGAGGGAATGAGGGCAGAGTGAGAGAGTGGGTGGGGTGGGGTACAAGAAGTGAAATTTGCCGGGTGGGGTTGGGGGGGTTAATGGAGTGGGGCAGGTGGTGCGAGAGCGATGCAATGAAGGAAAGCCAGTGTGCATGTTTCACCAAAAGACACAAAAGCAGTGAGACCAGCTAAGCTAACTGCTAACAAACCCCTGCCCACCCCCACCGCCCAAACCTAGCTAAAGACATATTATCCATATATGATATTTAAGACCATTTCTATGTTTACCAAATATGTAACACATTAAAAAGGCTAATTTCCCTGCATGCTAACACTCCCTGTGCATGCTAAGCTACATTTTTAGAATATGGGCAATCTCAATCCTGGCGCTAGAGAACCCCAGGGCAGCACATTTTAGCAATAAAGCATTAACCCCGAATATAACATGGCTGATTCATTGTTCACTGAAGATAGGATGTAATTTTACAGTATTTTTGCTCACTGTTAGCACAGTTAGCCCTGGTTTACCAACCCACTTATATCAATGGGGGAAAGTGGTTAATAGTTTCTATTAACATCTTAAGACTGGTAACCTTAGCTAAACTCCCAGTGCAAAAGTGCTTTATCACAATGTGCCCCTGGTTAAGTAATACATTATGTTGATGTTGAAGATGAAAAGTCCCTTCACAGAGATGCAACGGTTCTCCACCTGGTTCTCAGGGACCACCCTCCAACAGTCAATTTTTGGTTCATACCATTCCCCTACACATTGAGCAAAAACTGTGGACCATATGGGAACCCTGAGGAACGTATTTCCATTCAAACGTATTTCCATTCAAAGATCAACAGGACATGTCACTTCACCAGGGGCACCCAAACTGTTGCACATGAGTCTAACTACAAAGCTACTTAATGACCTCATAATTCAATAGATCCAATATGATTTGGATTTAACATGCAAGCAAATGTTGTTTAACAAAGGTTCTAAGAAGAGTTCATTTTTCCCCCCCATACAGAACAGCAGCTTAGCTCCTTGTTCTCCAGAACCAGGATTGAGAACCACCGCTGTAGAGCATACAATAGTACATATTAAGCAGGGGTGCATGTACGGATTTGGTACCTGCGTTTGAAGGTGAGGACCACCCCGAGGAGGATGATGATGAACATGAGGATTCCAGCAATGACCCCCGCCATCTTTACCGTGCTGTCTACCTGCTTCTCAGGCTCCACCGCATTGGAGTTCTGGGTGGATGCACCTGCAAGCGCAAATGATATATCACAGAGGAGAGAGAGAGAGAGAGAGAGAGAGAGAGAGAGAGAGAAGAGAGAGAGAGAGGCGTTTAACTGGGACAGGAGCTGCCCAGAAAACCGCACATACAAACACAACCATGCTTCCATTCCAGTTTCACCTGCAGCGCTGTATAAAAGTCAGAGACCATCTTTATTCATTCAATTTCCAGTCCAACTGACTAGGAAGTGCAAGTTATTCATTGTTTAGATGATATTTCCACTAGCATAACGAAGGAGAACGTCAACGGGAAAACCAGGAGCTTCCCATTTTTGAAGCTATTAAAAGCAATAGAGAAAATTTAACTCCACCTGGAAGACCTAGAAGACCTGGTAGACCCACCAAAACAGCCCTCGTCAGATAAACAGCTCTTAAAGCTTTGAGAGAGAGGAGAACATCAAGCTCCACCCTTGCTTCAGATCTGAGAACATCCACAGGTGTTTCTGTCCATCCTTCTACTATGAGAAGACACCTCAACACTATGGAGGTCTGAAAGGAGGTGTAGCTGTTCGAGAAGCTCCTCACAGAGAAAAGGAGGCAGGCACACATCCAACAAAGAAGCTGCTGCTGTTCTCAGAACAATGGACTGACCACCCCAGAGTCCAGAACCTCAACGCCACTGAATGTGTTTGGGATGGTGAGAAGAAGCAGAAACCAGAACCAGCTGAACTTTGGAGGCGTGTCTCTTTGAGGAACTGGAAGTTAGTCTCCTGAAAAGAACGGAAGCTGCAATAAGGAGAAGAGTGGACACATCAAACACTCTTCTCACACTTCTCAACATCTCTGAATAACCTGAACTTGAAGTCCACCATCACTTGGAATTGAATGAAGAGCGGTCTCTGACTTTTGCACAGTGCTGTAAAACAACACTCCGGAGACACACAAGAAATTCATTCGGACACATCCATCCACGGACACACACGGGTGCACACATGGCTGCGTTCATTACTGTGTCGTTGGGTTATGGCTAAGGACATGTGATTACAATGACGACCACCATGCAGAGGGAGACACATACAAACCGACAAGAACTTCTGGGAACATTAAGTCTTTTCAGATGGAACTAGCACCGTATGTCAGTGAGAGTATTAGTGAGGTAAAAGCTGAAGAGTAGGATGGGGGTGAATGAGTCATGCGGGGCAAATCGTCACAGTAGCACAAACAGTATACGAGTATGCATGTGTCGTCATTACATACACAGCTTGAAATATTTGTGCTTCCCAACAGACATACCCAAACCCCAAACACTTCATCGTAAAAGGGGCATTCCTCCCTTTAGTTCATATTTAATATATAGTATACTGTATAATACTTTGGTGTTATGCAATATTCTGTACTGCAGGATTGTGTCCCTCAGCCTCACCAGTTTGACAAAATTTATAATTTATAATACCCAGCATGCATTACTCAAAAGATTCGTACATTGTCCTAACCGCAAACTCGGTATATAAGATCCAGCCTTAAAGCCAGAAACTTTCCTGTCAAACTTGGAAACATATAGTCTCCCACTTAAATATCCCAGTTAAATCCCAGTTACAATTATACAGTTTTACAATTGTACTTTATAATAATAATAATAATAATAATAATAATAATTATTATTATTATTATTATTATTATTATTATTATT